>OZ038382.1:130747890-131064741 GCA_964036045.1 Eutreptiella sp. 'Long Island Sound 2002' | reverse complement strand
GGACCATGTGACTGATCCGGCACAACGGGACCAGGCGCTGGCCATGCTGGCTGGCGTTATGCCGGGGGGCCAGGCGGGGCCTTTCGCGTCGGCCCAGGCGGGGTCCAGAGCGCTCACGCTGCCCACGGGTGCCCGCCCTGCGGCGGGGCGCGGGGCGTCGCCGTCGGCAGCACGGTCTCGAGCAATTGGGTCTGCAGCGCGGCGTGGGGCAGTGACTTCTACGGGGAGTACGGCGGCAAGTACGTCCGGCGGACGGGCTGAGGGGGAGCCCGCCGCATCTGCCGGGTCTCAGCAGGCGACGACATCCTCGGGCGGAGGCCCACGGGGTCAGGGGCCACCTCGCCAGCCACCCGCGCCGGATGCAGGTGGTCCCCCAGAGCCTGCTGGTGGCCCCTCTCCGTCCAGTGATCCGGATCCGGCGGGGGGCCCCGATCCACACGTGCAGCCATGAAGGGGCCCCGCCTCCGACACCAGAGCGGCGGTGTCCTGGAACGTCCAGGGCTCGATGCGGGGGGACGGTGTACCAGTGACCCCAGGTATGCTCGACGGTGAAGCGGTGGCGGCGGGTATCATGAAGGCCGAGGGTGCCATCCTGGGCCTATTCCAGGAGACTGGCCTGCAAGACCCTCAAGGTGTGGTGCACTCCGAGAACCAGTGGCGTCACCATGGGTATCATACATACCCAGGGGTGGATGCCCAGGCAGCGTCGGCGGCGGCGGTGCGCGGCGGGCTCTTGATTGCCCTTCGGGCGGACGTGTTCGCCGCGGAGGAGGTTCGAGACATCGTGGACATCGTGCCGGGCAAGGCCATGGCCCTGGATGTGGTGACCGCAGGTGGCACCCTCACGGTCATCAACGTCCACGGCCCGGGTAGCGGCGGCGACTCCTGGGCGTCTAAGGCGTCCTTCTGGGCTGACGTGGCCATGTACGCGGCGGCCAAGAGCGCGGTTGGCACCAGGGCCGTGCTCCTCGGAGGGGACTTCAACGTGTGGCTGGAGTCCCCGTGGCACCCTACCACGAGGAGGTTCCAAGCCCTGTGGGAACAGTGTGGCTTCCACAGGGCAGGCCCGGAACGGGAGGAGGACAGGAGGCCCACGAGGGCGGGGCACCGACTGGACTCCTTCCTTCTGAACTCGCCTCTGGTCCCGTGGGCGGCGCGTGAGCGCCCTCACTTGGCGCCGGGGCGGTCTCCAGCGTCGCTGGGGTCGGATCATGGCCCTGTGGTCCTGGACATCCCGCTGGCGGTGGCCGGCAAAGGGAGGGTCACCAGGATGGCCTACTCGCACGCCCAGGGCAGGCTGCACGCCATACGCCCGGACTCCCCGGGGGTTCGTGAGGCGGTAGCGGCAGTACTGCAGAAGGCCTGCGGGGATCGGCGGCTACAGGCGTGGCTCTCATCGGACCAGGACACTGCCACCATGGACACGTCGGAGGTGCAAGCGGTCTTTGACCTGCTCTACGCCTTCCGTGATGACGTGTCCAGGGTCACGGGAGTGCGCATGCCTTCCGGCGTGGACCCGCAGTACCCATACGGGCAGGCGGAAACGGAGGCGTCGCTGGACCAGGTCCTCTCGGATCAGCAGGCCCTGGCCTGGCATGCCCATCAGCTGTGGCAACGGGACGCAGCGGCGGCCGGACTCCACTCCCAGGAAGCGACTGCCCTGCTACAGCACCTCCGGCGAGTGGACCCCGACCTGTCCCCCGCCTCGGTAGAGGACCTGCGTGCCGCATTGGACCAACAGCTCCACCAGCTGGAGACACGCGTGGAGGAGCTGCGGGATGTCCTCAGGAGCAACAGGCGCCGGTCCATCAAGGACTACTGGCGGGGCAGGGTACCGGACCTGCAGCTCCGATGGACGGCGATACGGGGGGCCATCAACGTGGTGAACTATGCCCCGTCAGGCCTATGGTCCGTACGCGTCCGCGAGTCGGAGAAGGTGCTCTTGGAGGCCTCGGACGTCATTGGCGAGGTCCAGAGGTATTGGGAGGCGCTGTACGCCAAGCGGCCAGTGAACCTGCCGGCCTTCGAGCGGCTGGTCCGGGCCCACATTCCCAAAGGGGTGCCGGAGGAATGGAGGTCGGTACAGGACTACACCATGCAGGACCTTAAAGACGCCGTGAGGCAGGCCGTGGCGGACGACAAAGCTCCGGGGTCCAACCGGGTCACGGCTGCCCTCATAGCAGAGCTGCCTGAACCGGTACAGGGGCTCCTGGTGCATGCGTACAGGGCAATCCTGCGGGGTGCGGTTGTCCCGGAGTCCTGGCACGAGGCCATTATCTGGCTGATGCCCAAGGGCACAGCCACGGGCAACCTGGACGAGTACAGGCCGATAGCGCTGGGGCAGCAAGACATGCGAATGCTCATGACCCCCCTGATGCGGAGGTTCACAGCTGTTCTGGCACGCAAGGGACTGGCCGCGGACTGGCAGTTCGGAGCCATGCCGGGCTCCACGGCGGCTGCCCCGGTGTTCCTGGCCCAGCGCAGGCTGCAGCGTGGGCTGGAGGAAAACCACGTCCTGGCCTTCGATGTGTCGAAAGCTTTTGACACAGCGCCGCACGGAGCACTGGCGCTCCTCCTGCGCCACATGGGTGTCCCGGAGGAGCTCATCAGGCTCTTCCACACCCTCAGCTGCGGGTCCCTGGTGCGCATCGTCACTGCGCACGGCCCGACGCCGAGCATACGGCTCCACAGGGGCCTGCGGCAGGGCAGTGCGGAGAGCGCTGTGCTCTACCTCCTCCTATTGGAGCCTCTCCTGCGTAGCCTTGCCTGTAAGGCGCGGGGAGATGCTCGCCACGCGGTGCCACCCCTGGTACAAGCATACTGTGATGACCTCCTGCTGATAGCGCACTCCCTGCCGCAATTCCTGGAGTATGCGGCGATGATAGCGCGGTATCTCACTGACATGGGCATGTCCCTCAACGTGAGCAAATGCGCCTATGCCAGTACTGCTCGCATCCACTCGATAATGGTATACCTGAACCCGGGGGACACAGCGGCCCCATGGGTATGCTTACGTGCCAAGGGCACGGTACCATACTTGGGCCTGCGCCTCGATCCCAGGGGGATGGCGACCATGAAGGAGAAACATGTACTCCGGTGTGAAGCCCTGCTGGGCTGGTGCAAGAACACGCTGGGGCCGGCGTCGGTGCCTCATGAGGTGATGGCGGCCGTGGTTGGAGGCATCGTGCGGTACGCGGCGCCCTACCTGTCCGACACGGCGGAGGCGGTGATCAAGCTGAATACTGCCATCAAGGCTGCGGCCCTGCAGTTCGAGAAGCTGCCCAAGGACCTGTCCAACGTGGCGGTGCGGTCACGTCATGGGCTACGGTTGGCAGATGTCCAGGTTATATGCCGCGACTCCGTCGTGGCGACCGTGGCTCAGCTCACCCACCACAGGTCGATGACGGTCCGTGATGAGCTGCGGGCCATGCTCCGAGACATGCACGTGCAGTACGGAGTGTGCGGGCAGTTCATGGTGCCCTCTGCGTCATTCGCCACACACGCTGGCAATACGTGGGTGGACAGGGTGCTCAGGGCGATGGGGACGTTGCGCGTGGGGCTTCTCATGCCATCGTCGGTGTACTCGTGTGTACACGCCCATCTGCCGCAAGTGCAGTGGGCGGGGCGGAAGTGGGTATCCCAGTCCTACGCCTTCAAGGGTAGGGACATCTGCGTTCTCTCGGGGCCCCGCACAGATGCGGCAGTGCAGTCCCTGACTGATCCTGCAAATGACCTCCTGCATGCGCGGCTCCCCTGCCCTGCGCCTGGGCACTGGGCGGTCCAGCTACAGGAGTGCCACGAGGACCACCTGCACCTTCCGCACGCGGGAGTAGGGCCCCACCAGCTGGACCACGTGTGGCTCACGGGGCTTCGCGACGTCTTCCGGCCGCAGCTGCCCGGTCCGTTGACTCACCGTCTCATTCACCCAGTGCGCCGAAAGAAGGCCAGCAAACGCAATAGACAGTCCGCTGCGGGGGACGTGTATGTGGTGGGCGGATACAGGGAGGAAGGATGGGACCCGGCCAACCCGGGGCTGTCCATGCCGTTCGTCCCGCTGGCCGCCCTCCTGTTTCTGTTGGGGGACGTCTTTGAGGGCTACCAACAGCAAGACGATCCGGTGTCCGTCCCCCTACTCACTCCTCACGCCGGGGGCGGCATAAACCCGCCACCACTGTGGGTTGTGCACGGACAGCCAGCGTTTTCCAGGGCGTGCGCGGCGGTGCACAAGTGCAGCGAATGGGCAATTGTTCTTCTGCTACCGGCAGGCCCAATCCCGGATCCGGATGAGCACTCGGTCCCGGAAGTGGTCCGGATGTCCAACGTGCCGCATGATCCGCACGTCGCCGTCACGTCGTTGCGTGGTGGTGGCGCAGTGGAGCAGGGGTCTGTCGTGGTATACCAGCCTTCCTGCTCCGCAACGGTTTGGGGGGCGGAATACACCACCGCCCTGGACGCCATAAAGTCAGTCTGCGGATGTGAACTGGCCTGGAGACCTCATGCGGTGTATCGACCGAGGGTGGTCCTGTCCCCGGAGCTCACGGCCTCCAGCGCGGCGTCCCTGGGAAAGGTGGTGCAGAGCCCCCACTCCGACGTGGCGTGGCTAGAGCCCCACCGGTACTGCTGGGTGCTGGTGGCGACTAAAGTCACATCGTCTGACGCGTCGCCCCAGGGAGACGACGCCACAAATGTGGCGGTGGCCAGCCACGGAATCCCCACGTGGACGAGTGCCATCTACGGCACGGTCCCGGAGGCAGAGATCATTGGCGCGGCGGCGTACTTGTTGCACACGCCCCCGTCAGCGTGCACGGTTCACGTGGTGGATGCGTCCGTCATAGGAGCGCATCTCCGCAGGGCGCACGAGGCCCTGTACCGTGGCATCAAGGGGCCGACGTCACATCTGGTCAATCAACATGCGCTGAGCTGGATAGTGGAGGGGCTGCGGCGGCTGCCGCGCCGAGTTGGGGGGCCGCACCACTGGGTGGTGAGGCAGAGCTCGCACTTGGCGGCGGTCCCGCTCGAGGCACCGGACTCTGCCGCGGCCCGTGCGATGGCCCCGCCAGTCCATCTTGTCCTGCCGAAGGAGCACGCCATCCTCTTGGTACCGGGGGATAATGGTGAGCTCGAGCCGCGTGTACCATCCATGCAAGCCCTTCAGCAGGTCCGGGAGATAGACTGGCGTTCGCTAGCGGCACGCACCAGGGCGCACACGCCACTGGCTGGCGCATGCGAGGCGATGTCCCTGGGAGCTGTGCACCACGGCCCAACGCACAGGAATATGCTGCGGGCACGTGACGGTCGCTTGTCCACCATGCAGGTCATGCGACGGTGGAGACAGAAGCTCACGCGTGTGGCAATACCAGCCCACCCCTGTATCTTCTGTGGGGGGCCGGAGGAGGACATCGGCCACATGCGCCTACTGTGTGCGCGGGACGAGGAGGTGGCTGGTCTCCTGTGCAGGCGTGTGGAGGAGTTCACGGCGGAGCTACCCCTAACGGACAGGGCGGTGGAGTTCGTGGCGTGGAGGGAGCACGGCTGCAGGTGGGCAGAATCCCTGATGGCGGGTGTCGTCCCCGGGGACCTGAAGCGGCTGTTCGCTGCGGTGCGAGCGGCGTCGTCCCGGGGCCCTGCCAAGGCCAGGCTCTTTGTGGAGGACATGGTCCAGATTGGGGAAGATGTGTATGCCCGCAGGAACCATCGGCTCACCCAGATCATGCAGCTGCCGATGCAAGATCGAAGGAGGGCGGTATACGCGTTCCTGCGCGGTGACACACCCTTCTGCCCGCCGGCAGGGAGGATCCTGCAGCGTCCGCCGTGGAACCCGTTTGCCGGCCTCCCCGGCGACCTGCGGGCAACCTTTCAGAGGGCACCGCTGCACGCACTGCTGGTGTCGCGGTCGTGCATCGAGCGTGAGGAGGCCCTGTCCTTGTTCCCTCACTGGATGGCGGCGGTGGCGCAGGCCTTCGACCGGTGGATCGGTTCCTGGGTGGCGCGGGACATCACGGCATTCAGGGAGTGGTCCCGCGTGGTGTCGGCGCAGTCCTGGGCCCAGGTGCGGGGTACCAAGGTGAGAAGCCCTGACGGCCAGAGTGATCCCTGGCTCCAGGTGTACGCCAACCATCCAGCTGTGGGGAACGTCATGGGCTGGCCTCGCGAGGTGCTGCCAGTCCTTCAGCAACCTCTGTGCGGTCTCCCAGTCCTGGCGGTGGCTGTCGTACTTGACGTGGGTACGTTGTGGCTATATGACCGGCAGCTGCGACGAGCCGTACCGGCGGTCGCGGAGCAGCGGTCCATGGCAGTGTTAGTGGGCCCAAAGCAGCTGGCGCGGGTACAGGGCGACGACGCGCAAGGCCAAGTCACGGAGGCCATGTTCTCTCTGCCAGAGGGGGACGACCACGTGGCTGCCGATGCCCGTCACACCCTTGACACCCTGGGTCTCGGGGCGGTCATTGAGGCTCGGGCGGGAGGGCAACGCTTGGTTCTGGCTTCCGCCAGGGGCCCGGAGCAGGACGGGGTTGTTGTCATCGGGGAGGTCTTGCGGGACTACGGTTGGGAGCTCTTGGCGCATGGCACGCGCAGCCCCAAGGTGGCGCGGTGGCCCCGGCTGCTTGAGAGCCTGCCGGAGATGCCCGACGGACGACCGATACTCCGCCCGGTGTCCACGTGGGAGGAGGCGAGGCGCAGCCTCCTCAGTAGTGCCACAGCACGCACGCTGACAGGGGCTTTGCTCGGGCTCCAGGACGCGTGCTGCGATGTATGGCAGGACCTGTGGTCGCAGTGCTGGGATGGTAGCTGCGTTCCATCGCGGTCTGTGCTTCCGCAGCGATGCCACGGGTGCGGGGAGACGGTGTCCGTTTGGGTTCATCAGTGTGCCTCCGCCCCGCTGTGCGGGACATGTCAGGAGCATGCCGACAGGGGGTGGCCTAAGGCGAGGTGGGCACTGCGGCACTCTGGACGGATGTCCTCAAGTGCCTGGACGACTATCCAGGGTGGCCTGAAGAGCGTCCGAGTGGAAGGGGTACGGTGCCCTGGAGCGCCGTCTGCGGCCCTGCCCCTGATGCTGTGGTGGGCGGCTCTGGAGGGCGACTCACGGATACTCTGGTTGTGGCATCACGGAGGAAATGGTGACGGAGTGGTGGGTGCCGGGGGTGCAGGTTGATGGGGATGGGAATTGTGGGTGCACCAGCTACCATCCCTACGCTGGACGCAGCGGAGGGAGTGGCGCCTGAGAAGCAGTGCCTACGCGGCCTGATTGTGCGGTACTGGCAGGCGGCGTATGACGGCCAACGCGATGTGACAGGTCGTGCCGGCCTGATGGTGAGCCGTACTGCCCCCGTGCATGAGGGTCGGACAGGGATGCTTCACCCGCCTGCCCCGGGTCGCCGCATACAACAGTGAGGTGCGATGGGTCGTCCCGACCAGGGTAATAAGGCCCAAACCCCTGTAGGATATTCCCATGGCACCGGGGTCTCTACTGGCGGCCCGGCTACGGCAGTGTTGGGAGTGGTTGCTCGGGATACACCGGGGGTGCACGGAGTTGTTTGGGGGTTACAGCGCTGCGGCGCCCCCTGGGAGTGTTACACGGGGTTGCGGGGTCAGCCTGCAGGCCCCAGGAGCGGCGACGGGGCGAAGATGTGTGCGTGGAAGGTTATGACGGTGGGGTCATCAGGGGGACAGTATGGCGGGCGTCGTGGAGACGGCATGGCAGCCTGGAAGGAGCGCTCACAGGGGGCACGTGGAGTTCCAGGTGGCGGAGTACTGGAGTCTTGGGGGTCAACGCGGCGGTACTGGGATCCGTACGGTGGGGGTACGCGGCGGTACTGGGGAGCCGTACAGTGGGGGAGCAACGGGGAAGTTCCACATGACGGTGTACTGACATCGTGGGGGTGTACGCGGCGGTACAGGGGACCGTATGGTGGAGGTACGCGGCGGTACTGGGGTCCGTACGGTGGGGGAACGCAGCGGTACTGGGGAACCGTACAGTGGGGGAGCACGGGGATGCATGGCGGTACTGGGGTGTCCCCCTGACCCCTCTAACAACTCAGGGGGAGCGCAGGGGCATCCCCTGGCCCCGTTAACAAACTAGAGGGACCGTGCCTGCGGGCATGTACATAGTCTAACCTCTGACCATGGCCTTGTGGTTGCAGTGGTGAGTGTCGTGGCGGCTAGCAGGTGGCGTCGGCGTGGCAACGGCGGTACTGCGCGGCGTCGTAGTGAAGAGTATGCAGCCGCCTCACCGCTGTAACGGCTTACCCCTGGGGGGCGCCAGTCCGGTCGGCTAGAGGCGAGGAGGGCAGGGGAGCGGCATGCTAAGTGGTCCGGGGGGTGACGCGCGGGCCAATGCTATAAGTAGGCTCGCCACGTCGTCGGTGGGGGCCGAACCTGCGGCCTGGCCGCTGCTGTGGCGGAAGAGGCGCAACCACGGAAGCTGGCCAATCAGTGCAGGTAAGGGTCAAGGGTAGGCGCCAGGGCATTGTATGTGGGCCAGATGAGGTGCACCTGGTAACCACGGCCCGGGGCGAGCCTCTGGTGGGTACCCCTACAGGGGGTCGATAACCAAGCTACGGCACCCACCAGCCCGAATCCCAGCCAGCGATATTCACGGGTTGCGCCACTCCCGTCGCAAAGCGGCCGGCGTCCCCCCCTGTAGACCCTCAAGATATATTATATGTGGGCAAGTGAATACCTCGAAGCGGATTGGGCGCTGGCCCCTGACATGGGATGCCAGCATGGTATATATCTGGGGTGTGGGGGCAGCACGGGGCCACGGGGACGTGGAGTTGGTAACGTGTTTCTGTACTATACTAGGGGACTGGTGCGGTGGGAAGATGGCGTACAATGTGGAGACATGGGGGCGATGAAAGCTGAGGGCCAAACTAGGCTGGAGCCTCCCAGAAATCCTGGCTATGCACATACGGGCTATTGCGTGCTGGCAGAGGGATACGTGGAGTCAGGGGTGGTGGGCAGTTTCGAGGACGCGGACGACAATGGATTACGTGGGGTCATGGGTGTTGGGTGTCTCCACAGTGGCGGGGCTACGTGAACGATGGAGGGTCAGCTCTCGCTTCGCCGCATGCGTGCTGCTTTGTTCCTTGGTTGCTCCTTTGCGACGGACAGAGGTGCCCTTGCTTTCTGCTTGTTGCGATGCTGCTGCGCTGCTTTGCCTTGCCCCCTTACCCCCGGCGAACAAACGGGCCAGCGTCCGTCGCCGTTGCTAATGCTAACGCTTTGCAGTTGCCACTGCCCCCAAAGCCTGGTTGCCCGGTATCCCCGGTCCTCTGGGTCCTCCGTCATGCTGTGGGCCACCTCAGGCAGCCCTGGGACCCACGGGATCGAGCGAGGCAGCAACCACCTGTCGGCGCGAGATGCCCGGTAACTCCAGTAGACGGCATGATAAGTGGTTATGACTATGACTATGACTATATATATATATATATATATATATATATATATATATATATATATATATATATATATATATATATATATATATATATATATATATATATATATATATATATATATATATATATATATATATATATATATATATATATATATATATATATATGTTGGTGCGCGCCCAGTCCATCCTTGCCGTGTTGGCCAGTCAGGTGGTCCTGATGGGTGCCATCGAGGCTTAACGTGTGAACGGTGGTCCATTCGGTGGACGTGACCTTGATCTGATGTACCCTATTGGCAAGCGAGGGCCCTGTTGAGAACTGGGCCTCCCACATTGCTGATCCATTTACGGTGAACGGGTTGACCCTTGAGATTGCCATCCAGTATACGCCGTCTGTTGCCATGTTCACACATGCTGGGAAGAAGAAGGACCCCCGGGTGGATTTGTCGGACTGGTGTGGTGTGGTCGTCAAGGCAAGAAGTGGCTGGGCCCCAACACTGCGGACAGCTATGTTTTTGATTACTTGACCGGTGAGTACCCTGGTGACTACGGGTGGGACAGCGCTGGACCGGCAGCAAGCCCCAAGGCATACGGGCCACCACGTGGGTTACATCATCATCTTCAATCTCGTCTTGTGCCCATGCTTGCTGCTTTGTTTCTTGGTTGCTGCAGTGCTGCCCCCCTAGGCATTGTGCTTGCTTGTTGCAGTGCTGCTGCTCTGCCATGCCTTGCCCCTTACCCCCGGCGAAAAAACGGACCAGCGGCCGTCGCCTGTTCCTAATGCTAATGCTCTGCAGTTGCCACTGCCCCCAAAGCCTAGTTGGCCGGTATCCCCGGTCCTCTGGGTCCTCCGTCATGCTGTGGACCACCTCAGGCACCCCTCGGACCCACGGGATGGAGCAAGGCAGGAACCACGTGTCGGTGCGAGATGCCCGGTAACTCCAGTAGACGGCATGATAAGTGGTTATGACTATGACTATGACTATATATATATATACATATATATATATATATACATATATATATATATATATATATATATATACATATATATATATATATACATACATATATAACCATACACAACCATACATAGGAGTCACCGCTGCCAAGTATATGCAAAATTCACCTGTAAATTGTTGTACCCGAAAGACAGGGCTGTTTACATGAAAATCCAGCACCAACACCTGGAAAAATGGCAATGAAGACAAGCAATTGGGCAAAGAGTAGCTGGTGCCAGCACTTCCTGAGGAAAACAAAGAAATAGTAGGTGCAAACCAAGCAGAGGTATTGTGAGTGCTGTGTAACAACAAAACCAACGGACAAGTGCATGACTGTGCAAGACGAACACTGACAGCGCTGTAGTGCAAAGCACTGGACCAGTCTTTATGGGATCAAGAAACATGATTACTTCTTTGCTGCAGCAGCCCTGTTGATCCGGGCAGTCCAATTGGTAAATCCAAGTCGTTTGGGTTTCACAGTGTCAGCAGGATCACCAGCGGCGCCTTCACTGTTGGACTTCTCCCCGCCAGTCGCAGACTGCTGTGCCCCATTGCTCGTAGCCTTCCCTAGAGTTGCACGTTTCGAACTACTGCTCTCCTCATTCTGCTTCTGCTTGGCACCGGTTTTTTTGGGCTTCGGCTTTTGGGCCAACGGCTCTGCTTCATGCTCGGCCACTTCCTCTCCATCCTCATCCTCGTCCCCCTGTTCTACGTCCTCAAGCTTGCGGAATTTTCCCCTGCAATCAATGGGTACCCCATGGAGCATCAGATTTGTCACCCCAGTCCAGTCAATATTCGGTAGGCCATCAGCTTCCTTGCCTCCATCAACAGCATGTGTGACAAAATCCTGAATTGCCGTATCCCCAAGGATACCAACCACCACATTGACAGGAATATGAAATCAAACTGTGAGGGCCCCGGGCAATGCGTGGGAGAAGGACAATAGCAGCAGCCATATTTCTTGGTACACCACCATTTCACCAGCCAGTGTCAGCAAGTAACCAACAATCTCCACGGGCAGGTACCCCCCACTTGGGAAATCCGTCACACTAATGTATCGAGGCACCTTAAAGGGGGGGAAAAAGCAATTCTTCAATGAAAGGAGCTGGCCCCAGCTGCAGCCAGGTGAAAGGACCATTTTGTTGTGATTTTTGAGCGCGTGTCCGAACAACCAGGGTCGCAATGTGGTCTAGATACCTTTTGTGGCAGCGGATGTTTCGAGAGAAGATTCACTTCAGTACACCCCATAGTAAATTGTGGTGACTTCTTGTTGAGGTGGTACACTTACAGCTTAATAGCACAGAACCCCGTATCTTGGTGCTGTTCACGAAGACTGTCCACAATGCCACGACAATCACCAGGCTCACCGGCAACAACAACAAGAACGCCACACTGCAGCACTGTACTGACCAATGCATGGATGCCCAGGGTAAAGCCACGGGGGGGCTCAATGTACACCATTGTAAAAGAGATACCAGCCACTGCTGCTGGGATGGCCGAGCCAATTGCAGCTGGCAGCACCAGTAGTTTTCCGTCCGAGTCCCCTTCCAACTGCAACACATTCATATTCCAAGTGAAGTTCCGAGTGAAGGCCAGACAGTGACGTAAGTGAATCGCTTTGCAACCGGGGTAGCACACAGACCTGTGAATTCTCCTCAGTGGCACCCATGTGCAGGTCGACGGTGAAGAAATTGTCCTGATTCGCCTGGACGGTTGGTAACACCAGTGGTTTCGACAAAGATTCTCGCAGACCAACATAGCTGACATCCTTCCAAATCGGCGCACTGACAACGTATTTCCACGGTGGAAAAGGGTCCTCTTCTGTGCAACGCCACGTGTATGTCTTGAAATACAAGTCACTTCGGCTTGCCAGGAGGGATTCACACTTTTCTCGTTCACCCAGTCCACCTTAGCAATCATAGTACAAACTTTGAGACCCCAGTGTTTGCAGGCACCAAAACGGCATTTCCGAACGATGGGTGCTGGCCCCAACACCTCTCACAACAAATGGCAATCGAACAGCCACCGCAGATGCATCCTTATGGGAGGGCAAACATACGGCGAGATTCATGGATGAGATTGTTCTCAGGATGACACAAATGCCAACTCCATAACCGATCCAGTTTCAATCGCCTTCCCATCTTCTTGAGCTGTGCTCCACCATTGTATGTATATATATATATATATATATATATATATATATATATATATATATATATATATATATATATATATATATATATATATATATATATATATATATATATATATATATATATATATATATATATATATATATATATATATATATATATATATATATATATATATATATATATCTATATATATATATATATATATAGATATATATATATATATATATAGATATATATATATATATATATAGATATATATATAGATATATATATATATATATATATATATATATATATATATATATATATATATATATATATATATATATATATATATATAGATATATATATATATATATATATAGATATATATATATATATATATAGATATATATATAGATATATATATATATATATATATATATATATATATATATATATATATATATATATATATATATATATATATATATATATATATATATATATATATATACATATATATATATATATATATATATATATATATATATATGTATATATATAATATGGGGCCCATCGCGCGTCTACCGTCCCTGGGGGAGCTGCCTGCAGCGGTGCTGGATGCCCTGCCGGCGCCCTGCACACCCTTGGACGTGGCGGACGTCCAGCACAGCGTGGGGTTGCCCGGGGCGCGCATGCAACATGCCCTGCTGTGTATGGCGGCAGCAGCGGACGGGGGGATGTCCATGCTGATGACGGTGTCCCTGCAGCACGTGCAGGACGCGATGCAGCAGCAGCAGATGCATGCCCCCGACCCGTGGGAAGAAAGCGCCAAGCGGTGGCTGCGGGTGGAGAGCGTGCCTCCCACCCATACGGTGGGCGTGGCGGATATGGGGCGGCTGGTGCTGTTGGAAGGGGCGGAGTATTGGGCCTGTGTTCGGGTGGAAACGGGGGGACTGGAGTGGGTGGTCGTCGCCGCGTGCCGGCTCAGGAGGCAGGAGTCCAGGGGCCCAGCCTGCTACAGGGTGTTCCGGGAGTGCCTCAGGGAGCTGGGGCTGGTGCGCAGGGCACACAGGTGTACGGCCGAGGACATCCCGCCGGCGCCGGCGGTCTTCGTGGAGGTCACGCGAACGCCGGCGATCTAGGGGCAGGACGTCTGGCCCATAGCCCCGAGCAACATGTGGCAGGTTGAGCATGCAGCTGTCATGTGCGGGGCGCTGCAGGGTCACGCAGCGGCCCTCCCCAGGGCCCCGGCAGCGCAGTCCTCCAGCAACAGGCCGGCAGCCTCGCTGGCACTGCTGCATAGCGTGTCGCGGGCGTGGTGCTGGGTTGTGGCGGCATTGGAGCCCCACTCCTCGGCACTGCGCCTGTACGATCGCGGAGAGGGCACGGTGCTCACGGTCCGCCCCGCCGACCTGGAGGCCCTACACCTTAGTGCACTGAGTGGCGACGGGGGCGAGGCGCTGTACCTCCAAGGGACCGTGGCAGGCGCGGCCGCGACACGCTTCCGCCGGCGGAGCGGACGAGATGCCCTCCGCCTCGTCATGGCGGAGAACATGGGGCCGTGGCTCCGGGCGTTCTCCACGTCCAGGTGGAAGGTCGAAGGCGACCGGGAGAAGTTCGCCGACGCGTGGCGCCGCTGGGTGGAGGAGCAGTTTCCCGTGGGGGGAATGCTGCACCTGCCGCAGCCAGCAAGCGTGCCACCGGTACGGCCTGCGGCATCCCCGGCCGCGGCGGCGAGGCCGGCCCCGAAAGCAGCGCCCAAGCTGGCGCCCAAGAGGAGCCCCCCTCCTCATTATGGCGCCTATGCCAACATTCGGTACGTGCTGCAGCACTTCGGCGGTGACTTGGCCACGGAGCAGCGTGGGTCGAAGACAATCAACGTCTGCCACTGGTCTCGGCTGGATGGCGCTGGTCACTGCAAATGGAGAGCTGGCAAGAATTGCCGGCCCACCCACCTCCACCCCAAGGACCTGCTGGACCACATCCAGCGGGACCATGCGGCTGATCCGGCGCAACGGGACCAGGCGCTGGCCATGCTGGCTGGCGTTATGCCGGGGGGCCAGGCGGGGCCGTTCGCGTCGGCCCAGGCGAGGTCCAGAGCGCTCATGGTGCCCACGGGTGCCCGCCCGGCGGCGGAGCGCGGGGCGTCGCCGTCGGCGGCGCAATCTAGAGCGATTGGGTCTGCAGCATGGCGTGGGGCGGTGACTTCTACGGGGAGTACGGCGGCAAGTACATCCGGCGGAGAGGCAGAGGGGGAGCCCGCCGCATCTGCCGGGTCTCCGCAGACAACGGCCGCCTCGGGCGGAGGCCCACGGGGACAGGGGCCACCTCGCCAGCCACCCGCGCCGGGTGCGGGTGGTCCCCCTCGACCTGCTGGTGGCCCCCCTCCGTCCAGTGATCCGGATCCGGCGGGGGGGCCCGGTCCGCACCTGCAGCCATGAAGGGGCCCCGCCTCCGACGAGCGGCGGTGTCCTGGAACGTCTAGGGCTCGATGCGGGGGGACGGCGTACCAGTGGCCCCAGGTATGCTCGACGGTGAGGCGGTGGCGGCGGGCGTCATGAAGGCCGAGGGTGCCATCCTGGGCCTCTTCCAGGAGACCGGCCTGCAGGACCCTCAGGGTGTGGTGCACTTGGAGAATCGGTGGCGTCACCACGGGTATCATGCGTACCCAGGGGTGGATGCCCAGGCGGCGTCGGCGGCGGCGGTGCGCGGCAGGCTCTTGATTGCCCTTCGGGCGGACATGTTCGCCGCGGAGGAAGTTCGAGGCGTCGTGGACATCGTGCCGGGCAAGGCCATGGCCCTCGATGTGGTGACCGCAGGTGGCACCCTCACGGTCATCAACGTCCACGGCCCGGGCAGCGGCGGCGACTCCTGGGAGTTTAAGGCGTCCTTCTGGGCTGACGTGGCCATGTACGCGGCGGCCAAGAGCGCGGGTGGCACCAGGGCCGTGCTCCTCGGAGGGGACTTCAACGTGTGGCTGGAGTCCCCGTGGCACCCCACCACGAGGAGGTTCCAAGCCCTGCGGGAACAGTGTGGTTTCCGCAGGGCAGGCCCGGAACGGGAGGAGGACAGGAGGCCCACGAGGGCAGGGCACCGACTGGACTCCTTCCTTCTGAACTCGCCTGTAGTCCCTTGGGCGGCGCGTGAGCGCCCACACTTGGCGCCGGGGCGGTCTCCAGCGTCCCTGGGGTCGGATCATGGCCGTGTGGTCCTGGACCTCCCGCTGGCGGTGGCCGGCAAAGAGAGGGTCACCAGGATGGCCTACTCGCACGCCCAAGGCAGGCTGCATGCCATACGCCCGGACTCCCCGGGGGTTCGTGAGGCGGCGGCGGCAGTACTGCAGAAGGCCTGCGGGGATCGGCGGCTGTAGGCGTGGCTCTCGTCGGACCAGGACACTGACACCATGGGCACGTCGGAGGTGCAGGCGGTCTTTGACTTGCTCTACGCCTTCCGTGATGACGTGTCCAGGGTCACGGGAGTGCGCATGCCATCGGGCGTGGACCCGCAGTACCCGTACGGGGAGGCGGAGACGGAGGCGTCTCTGGCCTAGGTCCTCTCGGATCAGCAGGCCCTGGCCTGGCGCGCCCATGAGCTGTGGCAACGGGACGCGGCGACGGCCGGACTCCACTCCCAAGAAGCGACTGCCTTGCTACAGCACCTCCGGCGGGTGGACCCCGACCTATCCCCCGCTTCGGTGGAGGACCTACGTGCCGCGTTGGACCAACAGCTCCACCAGGTAGAGACACGCGTGGAGGAGCTGCGGGGTGTCCTCAGGAGCAACAGGCGCCAGTGCATCAAGGACTATTGGCAGGGCAGGGTGCCGGATCTGCAGCTCCGATGGACGGCGATACGGGGGTCATCAACGTGGTGAACTATGCCCCGTCGGGCCTGTGGTCCGTACGCGCCCGCGAGTCGGAGAAGGTGCTCTTGGAGGCCTCGGACGTCATTGGCGAGGTCCAGAGGTACTGGGAGGCGCTGTACGCCAAGCGGCCAGTGAACCTGCCGGCCTTCGAGCGGCTGGTCCGGGCCCACATTCCCAGGGTGGTGCCTGAGGAATGGAGGTCGGTGCAGGACTACACCCTGCAGGACCTTAAAGACGCCGTGAGGCAGGCCGTGGCACACGACAAAGCTCCGGGGTCCAACCGGGTCACTGGTGCCCTCATAGCAGAGCTGCCTGAACCGGTGCAGGGGCTCCTGGTGCACGCGTACAGGGCAATCCTGCGGGGTGCGGACGTCCCGGAGTCCTGGCACGAGGCCATTGTCTGGCTGATGCCCAAGGGCACAGCCACGGGCAACTTGGACGAGTACAGGCCGATAGCGCTGGGGCAGCAAGACATGCGAATGCTCATGACTCCCCTCATGCGGAGGTTCACAGCTGTCCTGGCACGCAATGGACTGGCTGCGGACTGGCAGTTGGGGGCAATGCCGGGCTCCACGGCAGCTGCCCCGGTGTTCCTGGCCCAGCGCAGGCTGCAGCATGGGCAGGAGGAAAACCACGTCCTGGCCTTCGATGTGTCAAAAGCTTTTGACACAGCGCCGCACGGGGCGCTGGCGCTCCTCCTGCGCCACATGGGAGTCCCGGAAGAGCTCATCAGGCTCTTCCACACCCTCAGTTGCGGGTCTCTGGTGCGCATCGTCACTGCGCACGGCCCGACGCCGAGCATTCCGCTCCACAGGGGCCTGCGGCAGGGTAGTGCGGAGAGCGCTGTGCTCTACCTCCTCCTCTTAGAACCTCTCCTGCGGAGCCTTGCCTGCAAGGCGCGGGGAGATGCTCGCCATGCGGTGCCACCCCTGGTGCAGGCGTACTGTGATGACGTCCTGTTGATAGCGCACTCCCTGCCGCAATTCCTGGAGTATGCAGCGGCGATAGCGCGATGTCTCACAAACATGGGCATGTCCCTCAACGTCGGCAAATGCGCCTATGCCAATACTGCTCGCATCCATTCGATCATGGTGTGCCTGAGCCCAGGGAACACGGCGGCCCCATGGGTATGCTTACGTGCCAAGGGCACGGTACCATACTTGGGCCTGCGCCTCGATCCCACGGGGGTGGCGACCATGAAGGAGAAACATGTACTCCGGTGTGAAGCTCTGCTGGGCTGGTGCAAGAACACGTTGGGGCCGGCGTCGGTGCCTCATAAGGTGATGGCGGCTGTGGTTGGAGGCATCGTGCGGTGCGCGGCGCCGTACCTGTCCGACACGGCGGAGGCGGTGATCAAGCTGAATACTGCCATCAAGGCTGCGGCCCTGCAATTCGAGAAGCTGGCCAAGGACCTGTCCAACGTAGCGGTGCGGTCGGGTCATGGGTTACGGTTGGCGGATGTCCAGGTTATCTGCCGCGACTCCGTCGTGGCGACCATGGCTCAACTCACCCACCACAGGTCGACGACACTCCGGGATGAGCTGCGGGCCATGCTCCGGGACATGCACGTGCAGTACGGAGTGTGCGGGCAGTTCATGGTGCCCTCTGCGTCATTCGCCACGCACGCTATCAATACGTCGGTGGACAGGGTACTCCGGGCGATGGGGACGTTGCGCGTAGGACTTCTCATGCCATCGTCAGTGTACTCGTGTGTACAAGCCCATCTGCCGCAAGTGCAGTGGGCGGGGCGGAAGTGGGTGTCCAAATCCTATTCCTTCAAGGGTAGAGACATCTGCGTTCTCTCGGGGCCCCGCACAGATGCGGCGGTACAGTCCCTGACTGATCCCGCAAATGACCTCCGGCATGTGCGGCTCCCCTGTCCTGCGCCTGGGCACTGGGCTGTCCAGCTCCAGGAGTGTGATGAGGACCACCTGCACCTTCCGCAGGCAGGAGTAGGGCCCCATGAGCTGGACCACGTGTGGTTCACGGGGCTCCGCGACGTCTTCCGGCCGCAGCTGCCTAGTCCGTTGACTCACCGGCTGATTCACCCGGTGCGCCGAAAGAAGGCAAGCAAACGCAATAGATAGTCCACTGCGGGGGACGTGTATGTGGTGGGCGGGTACAGGGAGGAAGGATGGGACCCGGCCAACCTGGGGCTATCCATGCCGTTCGTCCCGCTAGCCGCCCTCCTGTTTCCGTTGGGGGACGTCTTTGAGGGTTACCAGCAGCAAGACGATCCGGCGTCCGTCCCCCTACTCACTCCACACGCCGGGGGCGGCATAAACCCGTCAAAACTGTGGGTTGTGCACGGGCGGCCAGCGTTTTCCAGGGCATGGGCGGCGGTGCACGGGTGCAGCGGGTGGGCAATTGTCCTTTTGCTACCAGCAGGCCCTGTCCCGGATGCGGATGAGTACTCGGTCCCGGAAGTGGTTCGGATGTCCAACGTGCCGCACGATCCGCACGTCGCCGTCACGTCGTTGCGTGATGGCGGCGCGATGGAACAGGTCTGTGGTGGTGTACCAGCCCTCGTGCTCCGCAACGGTTTGGGGGGCGGAGTATACCACCGCCCTTGACCCCATGAAGTCAGTCTGTGGATGTGACCTGGCCTGGAGACCACATGCGGTGTATCGGCCGAAGGTAGTCCTATCCCCGGAGCTCACGGCCTCCAGTGCGGCGTCCCTTGGAAGGGTGGTGCAGAGCCCCCACTCCGACGTGGCGTGGCTGGAACCCCACCGGTACTGCTGGGTGCCGGTGGCGACTAAAGTCACATCGTCTGACGCGTCGCCCCTGGGAGACGACGCCACAAACGTGGCGGTGGCCAGCCACGGAATCCCCACGTGGACGGCTCCAATCTACGGCACGGTCCCGGAGGCAGAGATCATCGGCGCGGCGGCATACCTGTTGCACACGCCCCCGTCACCGTGCACGGTGCACCTGCTGGATGTATCGGTCATAGGAGCGCATCTCCGTAGGGCGCAGGAGGCCCTGTACCGTGGCATCAAGGGGCCGACATCACATCTGGTCAACCAGCACGCACCGAGCTGGATAGTGGAGGGGCTGCGGCGGCTGCCACGCCGAAATGGGGGGCCCCACCACTCGGTGGTGAGGAAGAGCTCGCACTTGGCGGCGGTCCCGCTCGAGGCGCCAGACTCTGCCGCGGCCCGTGCAATGGCCCCGCCTGTCCATCTCGTCCTACCAAAGGAGCACGCCATCCTCTTGGTGCCGGGGGATAATGGAGAGCTCGAGCCGCGTGTGCCATCCATGCAAGCCCTTCAGCAAGTCCAGGAGATGGAGTGGCGTTCGCTAGCGGCACGCACCAGGGCGCACACGCCACTAGCTGGCGCCTGCGAGGTGGTGCCCCTGGGAGCTGTACACCACGGCCGAACGAACAGAAATATGCTGCCGGCATGTGACGGTCGCTTGTTCACAATGCAGGTCATGCGACGGTGGAGACAGAAGCTCACGCGTATGGCAATACCGGCCCACCCCTGTATCTTCTTTGGGGGGCCGGAGGAGGACATTGGCCACATGCGCCTGCTGTGTGCGCGGGACGAGGAGGTGGCAGGGCTCCTGTGCAGGCGTGTGGAGGAGTTCACGGCGGAGGTACCCCTGACAGACAGGGCGGTGGAGTTCGTGGCGTGGAGGGAGCACGGCTGCAGGTGGACTCAATCCCTGATGGCGGGTGTCGTCCCCGGGGACATGAAGCGGCTGTTCGCTGCGGTGCGAGCGGCGTCGTCCCGGGGCCCTGCCAAGGCCAGGCTCTTTGTGGAGGACATGGTCCAGATTGGGGAAGATGTGTATGCCCGCAGGAACCATCGGCTCACCCAGATCATGCAGCTGCCGATGCAAGATCGAAGGAGGGCGGTATACGCGTTCCTGCGAGGTGGCACACCCTTGTGCCCGCCGGCAGGGAGGATCCAACGGCGTCCGCCGTGGAACCCGTTTGCCAGCCTCCCCGGCGACTTGCGGGCAACCTTTCAGAGGGCACCGCTGCACGCACTGCTGGTGCCACGGTCGTGCATCGCGCACGAATAGGCCATGTCCTTGTTCCCTCACTGGATGGCGGCGGTGGCGCAGGCCTTCAGCCAGTGGATCGGTTCCTGGGTGGCACGGGACATCACGGCATTCAGGGAGTGGTCCCGCGTGGTGTCAGCGCAATCGTGGGCCCTGGTGCGTGGTACCATGGTGAGAAGCCCTGACGGGCAGAGTGATCCCTGGCTCCAGGTGCACACCAACCATCCAGCTGTGGGGAACGTCATGGGCTGGCCTCGCGAGGTGCTGCCGGTCCTTCAGCAACCTCTGTGCAGTCTCCCAATCTTGGCGGTGGCTGTCGTACTTGACGTGGGTACGTTGTGCCTGTATGACCGGCAGCTGCGACGAGCCATACCAGCGGTCACGGAGCGGCGGTTCATGGTAGTGTTAGTGGGCTCCAAGCAGCTGGCACGGGTACAGGGCGACGACGCGCAAGGCCACGTCACGGAGGCCATGTTCTCTCTGCCAGAGGGGGACGACCACGTGGCTGCCGATGCCCGTCACACCCTTGACACCGTGGGCCTCGCGGGGGTCATTGAGGCTCGGGCGGGAGGACAACGCTTGGTTCTAGCATCCGCTAGGATCCCGGGGCAAGACGGGGTTGATGTCATCGGGGAGGTCTTACGGGACTACGGTTGGGAGCTCCTGGCGCATGGCACACACAGCCCCAAAGTTGCGCGGTGGCCCCGGCTGATTGCGGGCCTGCCGGTGATGCCCGACGGGCGACCGATACTCCGCCCGGTGCCCGAGGAAGCGAGGCGCAGCGTACTCAGTTGTGCCACAGCACGCACGCTGGCGGATGCTTTGCTCGGACTCCAGGACGCGAGCTGCAATCTATGGCACGACCTGTGGTCGCAGTGTTGTGATAGTAGCTGCGTTCAGTCGCGGTATGTGCTTCCGCAGCGATGCCACGGGTGCGGAGAGACAGCGTCAGTTTGGGTTCATCAATGTGCCTCCGTCCCACTATGCGGGACATGTAAGGAGCGTGCCGATAGGGGGTGGCCTAAGGCGAGGTGGGCATTGCGGCACTCTGGACAGATGTCCTCAAGTGCCGGGAAGACAATCCAGGGTGACCTGAAGAGCGTTCGAGTGGAAGGGGTACGGTGCCCTGGTGCGCCGTCGGCAGCCCTGCCCCTGCTGCTATGGTGGGCGGCTCTGGAGGGCGACTCGTGGATACTCTGGTTCTGGCATCACGGAGGAAATAGTGACGGCGTGGTGGGGGCCGGGGGTGATGCAGATTGATGGGGTTAGGAATTGTGGGTGCACCTGCTACCGCCCTACGCTGGACGCAGCGGAGGGGGTAGCGCCTGAGAAGCAGTGCCCTCATGGCCTGATTGTGCGGTACTGGCAAGCGGCGTATGACGGCCAACGCGATGTGACAGGTCGTGCCGGCCTGATGGTGAGCCGTACTGCCCCCGTGCATGAGGGTCGGACAGGGATGCTTCACCCGCCTGCCCCGGGTCGCCGCATACAACAGTGAGGTGCGATGGGTCGTCCCGACCAGGGTAATAAGGCCCAAACCCCTGTAGGGTATTCCCATGGCACCGGGGTCTGTACTGGCAGCCTGGCTACGGCACTATTGGGAGTGGTTGCTCGGGATACACCGGGGGTGCACAGAGTTGTTTGGGGGCGGGCGACATCGTTGCCGGCGCTACGGTGCACGCGTTGCGGCGCCCCCTTGGAGTGTTACACGGGGTTGCGGGGACAGCCTGCAGGCCCCGGGAGCGGCGACGAAGTGGTGATGTGTGCATAGAGGGATGTGACGGCGAGGTCGTCAGGTGGACCGTATGGCGGGCGTACTTGAGACGGCGTGGCAGCCTGGGAGGAGCACTCACGAGGGGCACGCGGAGTTCAAGGTGACGGTGTACTGGCGTCTTGGGGGTATACGCGGCGGTACTGGGGTCCGTACGGTGGGGGTACGCGGCGGTACTGGGGAATCGTACAGTGGGGGAGCTGCGGGGATGCATGGCGGTACTGGGGTGTCCCCCTGACCCCTCTAACAACTCAGGGGGCGCGTAGGGGCATCCCCTGGCCCCGTTAACAAACTAGAGGGACCATGCCTGCGGGCATGTACATAGTCTAACCTCTGACCATGGCCTTGCGGTTGCGGTGATGCGTGTGGTGGCGGCTCGCAGGTGGCATCAGCGTGGCAACAGCGGTACTGCGCGGCGTCGTAGCGAAGAGTATGCGGTCGCCTCACCATTGTAACGACTTACCCCTGGGGGGCGCCCGTCCGGTCGGCTAGAGGCGGGGAGAGAGGAGGAGCAGCATGCTGAGTGGTCCGGGGGGTGACGCGCGGGCCAATGCTATAAGTAGGCTCGCCACGTCGTCGATGGGGGCCGAACCTGCGGCCTGGCCGCTGCTGTGGCGGAAGAGGCGCAACCACGGGAGCTGGCCAATCACTGCAGGTAAGGGTCAAGGGTAGGCGCCACGGCAAAGTATGTGGGCCAGATGAGGTGCACCTGGTTACCATAGCCCGGGGCGAGCCTCTGGTGGGTACCCCTACAGGGGGTCAATAATCAAGCTACGGCACCGACCAGCCCGAATCCCAGCCAGCGATATTCACGGGTTGCGCCACTCCCGTCGCGCAGCGGCCAGCGTCCCCCCCTGTAGACCCTGAGGTTATATTATACGTGGGCAAGAGGATGCCTCGAAGCTGATTGGGTTCTGGCCCCTGACAAGGATGCTGGCACAGTATGTATATCTGGGGTGTGGGTGCTGCTCAGGGCCACGGGGACGTGGAGTTGATACCGTGTTTCTTTACTATACTAGGGGACTGATGCGGTGGGTCGGCGGCGTACATTGTGGGGACACGGGGGCGATAAAGGCTGCGGGCCAAGCTACGCTGGAGCCTCCCAGAAATCCTGGCTGTGCATAAAAGGGTTATTGCGTGCTGGCAGTGGGATATGAGGAGTCAGGGGTGGTGGGTATTTACGAGTACGCAACTGACAGTGGGTTACGTGGGGTCACGGGTACTGGACGTCTCCACGGTGGCGGGGGTACGCGAACAACGGAGAGTCCACTCTTGCTTCGCCGCATGCGTGCTGCTTTGTGCCTTGGTTGCGGCTTTGCGCCGGACGGAGAAGCCTTTGCTTTCTGCTTGTTGCGATGTTGCTGCATTGTTGTGCCATGCCCCCTTACCCCCGGCGAACAAACGGGCCAACGTCCGTCGCCGTTGCTAATGCTAACGCTTTGCAGTCGCCACTGCCCCCAAAGCCTGGTTGACCGGTATCCCCGGTCCTCTAGGTCCTCCGTCATGCTATGGGCCACCTCAGGCAGCCCTGGGACCCACGGGATCGAGCGAGGCAGGAACGACTTGTCGGCGCGAGATGCCCGGTAACTCCAGTAGACGGCATGATAAGTGGTTATGACTATGACTATGACTATATATATAATATATATATATATATATATATATATATATACATATATATATACATATATATATATATATATATATATATGTATATATATATATATATATATATATATATCTATTACTACACCCCTCTCCCCTTAAATCTAGCTAACAAGCAAGCAAGCAACAAGCCAGCAACAAGCAAGCAACAAGCACTTCTCCTTTCCGTTTTGGCCATTGCTCCGCCGCATCGCTCCGGGCTGTCCTTTACTCTGACCATCCTCGAGCCTACGTGGTAGGTACCCTTGCCAAATCCAACTTTTGAGCCAAAAACTCACCGCTAGCGCCCCGGGGCTTGGACGCCAAGTTGGGAGGTCCCCCCCCCCAAATCTGCGCAGTTTTGAGCCAAAAAAAGCCATTTTTCGCCCAAAATAGCCCCCAAACCCGGGCGAAACACCCATACGAAGGGAAACGGTGGCTACACTCCACGTGCGGCTTGACTTCACGGTGTCAAAGAGTCCTCTAGTGCCCTACAACTCCACGATATGTTCCAGAAACGGCCCAAAAAGCCGCCAAAAAGCACCAAAATCTGCGTTATTTGTGCACCAACACCCCGAAACCAAGCACGGGCCGTATCTTGGGCTACGTGGCTGAAAACCAAGTTCCGAGGGCACCTATTCCAACCGCAACCCCCCACTTTTTGTGGTTTCCAAGCCTCAGAATCGCCCAACAAGACCCCTACACCCCCATACTAGTGGTCACTTTGTGTAGCCGGAGGGCAGCACAGCCCGCGCAAAGTTGGGGCCAGCGTCGGGTCCACCTGGGTCCCCGGCGCGAAAAAAATCATTTTTTTCAAAGTTGTTCCTAGACCACTTGGCATGCTCAAACAAGTGATTTTAGCCCGTTTTGAGCCCGTGGTGGCGCGTTATGGCCCATGAAAAATCCCAATATGCCTTGAAATGGGGCCGTTTTGGGACCAAAAGTAGGTCAAAAATGGGTCAAAAACGCGTTTTTCCAAAAGTGATCCTAGACCATTTGGGATGCTCAAACAAGTGTTTTTAGCCTGTTGTGAGCCCATTGGGACGCGTTTTGGCCCGTGGAAAATCCCAAAACGCCTTGAAAATGAGCCGTTTAGGGACCAAAAATGGGTCAAAAATGGGTGAAAACGCCATTTTCCAAAATGGATCTTGGACCATTCGGGATGCTCAAACAAGTGAAATGGGCACTTGTTGAGCGTGTTTTGACCCAGTTTAGCCCCCTCCGCCACATGTATGCACCAGTTGCACCCTTCGCACATATCTTAGAGCCGTGTTGTGCAGCCACCTAGAGTTTGGGAGAGGGGTGTAGATTAGAGGATATATATATATATATATATATATATTGCCTGACGGTCAGAACCCGGGTACCCCTCCACGGCCGCAAAGGCCAGAGGGACTCTCGGGATCCTTCCGTCCACCACCCAAAAGCCCAAAGCCAAAGCCACAGTAATGTACAAAAACGGACCGGTGGTCAAACCTCACCACCATCATTCGTCCCCACGGCGGATCCACCTGTCCCTGCGCTCAGGGGGTGGCAAAAACCACTGTACAATAACAATATATCAGGCAGCGTCAGCGCCGCCACCACTGTGGCGTCTGCTGCGACGCTGCTGATGGTGCGGTGTGCCTGTGCGGTGGCGGTGCGTGAAAAAACAAAGGCTGGGGACATATGCCGTCCACGAGCCTCATCGTGGTCAGGCCACCCCGACCCATCCACCCACCCCTCCCCTCCCCACCACCCCTCCCCCCCTTTCCCTTCCCCCTCTGCCTCCGAGAACTGGGTGAACATGTCCACGTCGCTGGCATCCCACGCGTCAGGGTCGTCCTCAGCAGCTGTGCAGAACACGCAGGACATGCAGATGGTAACCAGGGACAAGCGGGGGGACAGCGCGCAGAGCGTGCAAAACGTTTGGCACACGAAGCGATGGCGCCGGTGCCACAACAAGAGACAACGTGCGCAACGAATACGACGCGCGGCACACGTTCTGCACGCACCTCTGACCTGGATCGCCAGCGTCCATCTTTGGTTCTTCCACCTCCTTCTGCTTGATCGGCAGGTCGTCCATCGCGGCGGCTTCCTCGGGCACCAGGAGGGCTTCATCTTGCGGCGACGAGGGGCTGGAGGTTGCTGGTGCTGTTCTTCGGGCGGCGGCGGTAGTGGGTGCAGCTACTGTTGCTGGAATGGCGGTGGTGGTGGTTGCTGCTGCTGGTAGTGTTGCGGAGGTGGTGGCGGGATGCGATCCGGCTCCCACTCCTCCTTAATACCCCAACGTTCCCAATCCACTTGCTGGTACTGCGGCTGCTGCGCGTACAGCTCGCCGTACCGCTGCCCATACTGCCCATACTGCTGCCCGTACTGCGGCGGTGGGTACGGCACCGGGTACTGCGGAGGATATTGCGGCGGCGGCAGCTGCGGGGGCATGGCCTGTGACATGGAACGCATATTAAGCGCGGCGAACACAGTTATTGTCACCAGAGCCAAATCCGGAGACAGCACGCGGAACGCCTGGAGCGCGCAAAACAAACAAGGAGGCCGCCAGGGACAGTCCAAGAGACAGCGTGTATCACATGCATCACGCAAACAGCACCACACCTTGTGGCGCTTCCATGCTTGAAATTCTTGGTACTCTGACTGCAACACCAGAGTCCACGTCTTGTGCTCCGGGTCCTCTGTCAGCCGGTGGTCGGCCTCGAGCATGTACCTCAATAGTCTAGCTGCCCGCACCGTTCGTTTGTACTTCTTGATCAACTCGTCCAGATCCATGTCCATCACATCCTTGACGTGGAAGCCTGATAGGTCCTACATCTCCGACCGCAGCCCTCGAGGCCGGCTTCCAGTGCCGAGGACTCCCCGAGCTTCTCGTGCACAAAGGCTTGCCAGCGGGATACCCCCGGGTTTCCACTTTGGGTCCTCCGCCTCGAATTCCCCGGCCTCCGCGCAACCACTGACGCAATCGCCAACGCGACGGAGAATACTCTTTGCGGCGCCCTGTGCCCCGGCAGTTGGGTACAGCGTCTGAAAATGCTCCATCGCCTTCGTGACACATGCTGAGGCGACGTGCGCAACAAAATTAGAAGCGCGCAACACGAGCGACGGTCCCCGGGGACGCAAGGGGAGCCTCCATGCACAGCACTCTGAACGTAGTGCACACGTATACCTTCAGCCGCAGTTGCCGCGTTCAGCTGTCCGCAGCAGTTCTTGTAATGGTGAACAAAAGTCCCCAGCGGGTAGCCATACTCGTTGTTGAAGAAGCTCTTCAGGATCTCGATGGATCGAACACGGTGCGCCGATCCGGTGAACTTCTCCTGCCTTGTCTGCCCAGTGGGGAGCTTGCTTGGCGGGCGGCCATGGGTCTCCACCAGGAAATGGGGCCTCGCCTTCTCCTTCCCCTTCTCTAGCGCCTCCGTCTTTGCCGCCTTCAAGACCCCCTTCTGAAGCACCGGGCTCTTCTCGGCACTCTCGCCGCTCTCACTGCTGCTGCCTGAGCTGCCGCTGCTGCTACTCGTGCTGCTCTTGCTGCTACCACTCTTGGAGCTGCTGCTGCTTGCACTTCCCAATGGTGACAGCAGTTCCTCCGGCACTTCCAGGAGTGTCAAGCGTGGGGCGCGCCGGGGCTAAGAGGCCATTCGCGCTGGCTCTGCCTTGATCTGATGCACCTCGTCCAGAGCATCGTCGTCGTCTTCTGCCACGATCCTCCTCGCCTTCCCCTTTGGGTCCTTCTTCTTCGGCTTTGCTTCTTCTTTGCGCTCCTCCCACTTCTCTTCCTCCCTTCCTTCCGGCTTGCCCTTGCTCTTGTCTTCGGCCCTATGCTTCTTCTTCTCCTTTTTCTCCTTATTGTGCTTTTTTTCCCCCTGCAGGACACAAAGAACGCGTAAAACACGATCAATGTCGCCAGGGACAGTGCGAGGGACAACGCGCGCGACGCGCAAAGCACATAGGACGGTTCAGAGAGGCTCCAAGGACCGATAAAAAGATGACACCACGGACGCCCGGAACATGCGGAACATGTACCTTTTCGGGTTCATCGAGGACAAAACCCATATTGATCCAACACGGATCTTGTCAACGCTGATAGACACTGTGCCCTGCAAAGAAGCACGGGGGGGCAAGGAGGAGGTGCAGTAACTCATCCTAATCAAACACTCCAAGCCGGTAAATAACCGAAATATACCTGTGCTCTGGTGCCCTCGATCTTGCGGCCCGTCTCCTTTGTTGTACGGACCATGCACGTGCATGACTGCGTCAGCGTCAAAGCCCAATGATTGCTCTTCGTCTTTTTATCGTACACTTCTTCCATGCCAAAGACCAACCCGGCATGGTAACCGGCTGCAAAGAAGGGGTGAAGTCACCAGCGGCGCACAAGGAGGGAGCACGTGAAACTCGAGCAACTCCATCATTGCACACATACATGTTTGCTGCTTCACTTGAAAAACCACCGCCGCATTCTAGTCGTTCGTGACGTCGCACCACGACATGGGGTCGCACTTGGTGAGGTGGGTGTGGGGTAGCTGGTATTGACTAGGGTACAAAGGCAACATGGCACATAGTGCTGAGCAACGAGACAAAAATCCTGCACGGGTGCTGGGGAACACTGAGAACGTGCTGAACAGGCAATTCGGCCCTGGGAACAAGAGCAGAGCCACCACGCACCACCCGCAGAGCAAGCCCTCTCAGGGCGTAACTGACGCGACTTGGACATGTACACGTAGGTCTCCGTCACACATGCATTGCAAGGCGTGCACAAGTGCTGCAAAACACATAAAACATACTTCACAAAGTAATTGGCGCCAAGGACAGTTGTGGAGCCAGACGTGAGAAGCGCGTGGCACACGCACGACACGCGCGACGTTGTTACCTACTTGTATGGGGTCATGCAGGACATGTAGGACACGTATGACAGTGGAGCCACATTCAGCAAAGTGGCTCTACACCCAAAAATGATGAAATTACAAAAAACGGACAATTCCGGTGCGTTCCTTGCCCTCAAAAACCCGTAGAGCCAACCAAACCTCAACGGAGACATGCACGACAAATACGGCTCCCGAAAGCTATAGACAAAGGAATATGCTGCCAGCCCCCCTGAATGATGCCAAGCGATACTACGTTGCATCGCTTCGTGCTGCCACTTTTGGGTGTCCAAGTGTAGCTCAACACGTCCGTGCACGCCCAACTATGGGATGACCACCAGCATATGTTCTTGGACCAGTTGCAGAGCGCGGGGGTGTGGGCGCCCACCATCGTTTGGCTGTCCGCACAGCCGGCGGAAGCGTACTGGCCAGGGGCCCGGGCATCGCCAGCCCCCGTGGTGACAGTCACCGTGGTGCTAATGCCGTTGCGTTGGAACGCCATCGCCCCGGCTGCGGTGGTGAAAGTCCAATACCACGCGGAGTGCGTGGCACACAAGTGCTTGGAGCACCCGCACAAGGGGCCCCTATACTATTCGCTCAACACAGCGGGTACAGTGCTGGCGCAGCTCTACCCGGCCCTATGAACCCACCTCCGTGAGCAACGTGGGTACCTCGCCCTCCTGGCGCCGCACGGCGTGCCCACCAACCCCCACAGGTCCTTGCCCCAAACGTCGAGGCGGGCATTTGGTTCCATGACCTGCAAGCGCTAGCAACCCTCCGCGGAACCATAGCCGCCGTGGATGCGGGGACCACGCCCGTAGGTATGACAATGGCAGGGCTCGCCGAGAGTGGACACGACACCTACCAAACCCACGTGGCATCCGGGGTGCGCACCTCCAAAAAGGGAGGGCCATATGGTGAGCATAACCTGGCATATCAAGAGTACCCCCCCAAAACAGTCATTTTGGCACATGTACCTAGTCGTTCCGTGTGCCCATGGGATATAAAAAAATGAGTTTAGCACCCTGAAAATGGGGGGGGGTCAAAAAACCAGAAAGCCAATTCCATACACCCACACCTGTGTGTGGCAATCTACACTTTTTGAGGTATTGGGCAGTATACTCGAAGTATTGGAGAAGTATTCTTGCCGTATACTTCGGAGAATACGGCCGTATACTCAGAAGTATACGGCCGTATACTTGAAGTATACGGGGACTTTCTGCCTCCCACCCATGCCACCATTCTCATCAACTACCCCCCCCCCCCCTTGGGCAAGTACTCATGACCCGCAACCCCCAAACACATTGTACACACAAAATAGCACCATATGAGTGAAGCAGAAGAGCACAAGAAACAACGTTGTTTGATGTCCCATCCGAAACGTCAAATGTGATCCACTTCCCCATGTTATATATACCTAATATACACACTTACGCATGTTGCACATCATATCATATCACATGATGTATACCTACATGTGCTTTGGTGCACGATGCTTTTCCCTGTTCCCCAAACCACGACCGGATGCCCCAATCAAGGGCATCCAGGTGCAGAGCATGCCTTAGTCCTCATCTGGTGACATCAGGCTTGCTGAGCTTCCACCCTTGAAGACAATGGCGGATGTCCATTTCAAAACTTTTGTTCCTCCATTCCGTGGGAATGGAGGAAAACTTAATAAAACTGCCCCACCTTTGCAAGTGTGCCCCACTGTGGCACACCACCCAATGCACCCAAACCGGAACACTCCACCCCAATGCCCCCCATGCATTGGTGAATTGTGTAACCATGCATGCATAACGTTGGCGTTGATCCATGGGAACAAGACCCACATGGCGCCAAATCTTTTGCATATAGTAACAGGCCTGCAACATGAGGTGAAGGACGGCACTGGTTTTGAGCCACTTGTTGCCCTCCCACCTCCCAACATGGGCACAATACATTGCAACAATGCGCACCAACTCGGCGTGCAACTGAGGTGTTTCGAAAAAAAGACGCACACAATGGCACGTTACCACATGTAACACAAAAAAGTGTGGTAGCATCAGTCACATCCAACAACACCTCACAACTAACTGCACCACAAGTGGCATGAGGGCCTTGAGACCCTTCGGGGGATGCGGCCGCTTTGCTGGCCCAAGGGGGAACAACAACAGGGCAAGTGTTGTTGTAGTGGAACCTGGAGGTACCAACCGAAATGAAACCAAAAACACGGGGCCGATGGGGGTTAGTGGTAAGGCAAATACCTCCGCGATGCACAGTCAGTGCATTGCCCAACCACACATCTCCGATGTCCAATGGGGCCATTGGGGCCTCCACCCAAGGGTCCAGGAGGCCCGTGTGGGATGCAACCACGAAATCCCTAGCACAACCATCATCGGGTGTGGGGCAGAACATCGGGAACCAGCAAGTAACATGGTGTTGGTCCGGGCCGGCAACATAGCTGAGGTTAATGTCACGGTGCCAACACTGTTTTCTTTCCACATCCACTGTACCGGCCTTCACCACAATAAAGGTGGCAACATTCACGACCGGACACTTCCAACCCAAATGAGTCTCCAAGTGGGGTATGAGGCCCTCCTTTGCGAAAATGTACATTGCACCCCCCTCCGCTGGAGTCAATGTGCCGCGGGTGTCACTGTCCCCTGCACGAGTCTCGGCGGGCCAATCCTCATTAAAAATATTGAGCACCGCATCTCCCCTAAGTTCCCCATACTCATCCTGAAGCTTGTCCATCCAATCAACAGAAATGAAGCCAGATTGGAAAGCATGGCCCCATTGCTTGAAATCCTTGAGGTCGTCAACATGACGATGATCGACGACGTCAACGGGGATGGAGACACGATGGTGTTCAACACCAAAAAGGGGGGTGGTGGTGAGGGGGAAGAAAAGGGAGGGGTGCAGCCCAGTACCCTTGTACCAGGTGGGGAGGGTGTGGCCCTCCAAATCGGCATGCCGGGACCATGGCGATTGGGAGTGGAGGGAGTAGAGGGGGGCGGTGTCCTCCCAATGCCCCCACTGCACTTGCTGGGCCTTGCACTCCCATTTGCGCCAGCCAGCGGCCACGTCCCCCGAGACATGAATCCCCGGAGAGCCATCCTGCATCTCCCGTTCCCTCAAATACAAACTCATCCCCCTATTTGGCCCCAAAAGCTTTTTTTCACATGCTCCACGCCACGAGGGCATCCGAATCATGGAGCTGTAGCACAATAGCTTGCAGATTAGGGTTGTTGTCAAACAACGACAACAAAGGGTCAGTGAGGCTGTGGGGTTGGGCAACGCCTGGGTGCGTTACCTTCATCAGCGCCACAGGGGTGTCCAAGGTGGACCAAGCACAATTCTCAAGAGAAGTCCAAGACACGGTGTCTGTGCTGTCGGGGGTGTAATTCTGTGCACTGTGCGGAGAGCTGCGGCATCGGCCCACTTCTTCAACAAGGCATGAGTGCCCCGATCAGTCATGGTGCCAAAAAAAGAGGGCCTGGGAGAGCAAGAAGCAACATAATATGGATTGGAATGGACACATATGGAGACATACATTGCAATCATGAGTGAAGTATGAGCCTAGATTGGTTTCAAGTGGTGTGCAATTGTTTGGCAAAGGCAAAGAATGCAACAAGATGGGCCCAAAAGGCACAACAATGGAATTTTTCAACTTGAAACAACCACATGGTGCAAACAAATACCCCCAGTATACGGCCGTATACTCTAAGTATACGGCCGGATACTTCAGAGTATACGGCCGTATATTGAGGTATTGGGGCCTTGAGTATACGGCCGTATACCCCAAGAGCCCAAAATGAGGTATTTTCAAACACAACATTGATCATCATAATTGGCAAACTAGAGGTATTCCCCAACCCACCTATGCTGCATTGTGCATTATACATTCGTAACCACATGTACATGCCACATACCCCTTTCTCCCAAAACCCCCTGTTTTACCCGTATACTCCCAGGTATTCCTGGTATGCCAGGTTATGCTCACCATACATGATACTCCTATCATTCATCCGAAGGTGGGCGCAGCAGGCAGGAGTGTACTGGCTGGTGCCGCACTCCGAGGCAGCAGTGGGGGCCCTCCGCACGTACCAAGAGGGGGGCCATTGTGGGGATGGCATACACCACCTCTATGCCACGGTCCTGGGGGAGGGGGGGGGCTGCGTCTTCCCGGCCTCGGCCATAAATGTGGTCACTATGGCGTCGCACTGGACAACGGACTTGAACGTCCGCGCAGATACGGCGACATAGGGGCCGCCCCAGGTGGACCTAATATGGCTCCTCCGCCGCCCCTTTTCCTTTCTCCCCCCGGTGACCTACCGGGCGAGTGACAGCTCTCCCCGACGGCGCTGCGAGACTAGTCGGAGGATCAGGCCTCAAATCTGGCTCTCGTTGGCTATGAGGCCAAATCGGGGGTGAACTACACGTCGGGTAGTGGCCTCGCCCACGACTGGTTGGACAGTGACCAAAAGCGCCACATTCCAGTGCAATGCATGGACGCCCACACAATGTGTGTCTTGGCGCACCGGTCTTCACACCGGAACATGGTGCTAAACACCATGTGCCCATCTGTTCAGCGCAGCTCAAACGGCGCCCCAGCTGTGTGCCTGCTTGGCCCAATCCCATGAGTGGGGGCCGGGTCGCCGGCGTCTTGCCGCAGTGGCTAAAACAACAGTTGCAAAATGGGTCCTTTCGGTGCGCCACGAACTGTGGGAGCCGGTTGTAATGCAGCAGTGGGGGGTAGACTTGCGCACTCCTCCATGCTGCGAGCCCCAGAGTGGACATAGTTTGTCCTAGCCGGCGCGGCATGCTGCGTTAGGAGCTGGAGACAATGTTTCAAGTGTCTCCACCGTACGGGGTCTTCCCGGATACGGTTACGGTCGCCCCGCAGCCGCATTAGGTTGGCATGCAGGGAGCACAAGGTCTCCGTGGGGTTGAGGAGTGCGCGTGGAGCGTGACACCCAAGTTTCCCCGACACCCCTCTTTCCGCCGTACCCACACACTTACACAGGGCGTGTGCGCTAGACACACCGCCCTCCCGTTTGCCTGTACCCGTGGGTAGACATCCCGGCCATTGCCTTCTCTCAACACTGCCTTCGCCCCAACACAACACAACATAGCAGATGCCACACCCCAATAGACCACAACACACCCCAACACAGCACACCACACCACATGACTCTAGACCGCACCATATTACAACGCAGCACACCACAACGCACATCATGTGACCACAGCACACTGCACCACTGCACGGTAGTGCAAAACACAACACATCACACACCGCAATGGACCACATCATGGCACGGCACACTACAGCACGCCACACCACACCACAACACATTGAGGACATGCATGCCGTTGGGTATCTATGGCTTAACGTCCGTGGCATGTACCTGCGGCAATGAGGGCTGGCGCAGGCACTACACATGGCTGCGTGGCGCCCCCCAGTCCTCATCATGGCCGAAGCCCAGTCCAGGGCGGGCCCAGAAGATCCCCCTTTCTTGGATCACACCGGCACAGCGCGCATCCCGCTCATGGAAAAACGGGGCATGCCTCGATGTGTATGTCCGCTCCGGGACTACCACCCGGGCTACCCTTGCTCTCGGCCAATGAAGTCGCTAATGGCCTCCTAATGAAGGTACTCAGCTCATGGGGGAAGCACCATGTCTTGGCGGCCCATAGCCCCTAGACCAACATTGGCTGCGAGCCCTACGTAAGGTTTTGCGTGGAAAACTGGTGTGAGGTGACCCACATGGTTGACCCGACGTCGTTTCTAGTGGTGATAGAGGCCAACTCGGCTGCTCGACCACCTAACAAAGGGCTTCCACGCCCAAGTGATACAGGCTATCGCACTTTGGTGCAAGCCTCCGGCCACAGGGACCTTGTGCACCTGCACCCCGTCCCACCAGCGACCGACTCGTGGTTCGAGGGGGTTGTGTGCGCCCGCATGGACATGCTCGCCCGCCACTCCGAGGCGACAAGTACAGTGCCTGCCTACCAATATTGGGGTAGCGCCCTCCTTTCTTACCACCATGTCCCCCTCCTCTTCACTGTCACCAACCAGGTGGCTTGGCCGGACAAGGCCAGCGCCCATACGGTGTACCGCACGCCAAAGTACCAATAGGGCCGCCCTGTCTTTTCTCTAGCGGATACAGCCGACTTGCAGGACTCAGTGCTCCAAAGGAGCGAGATCGACCCCCAGCACGGCCCGGCCCAATGGCTCAAAGGCCTGCAGCACGCCATGTGTGATTGGGCGAAGGCCGCGGGCAGGGTCCCAACCTTCCATTTTCAGCACTACCGCCTCCGGAAACGCCCAGCAAAACAAGCCTCCCCCTTGAAATCCCTGGAGCCGCCGTTCCCGGTGCGAAGTATGCTCCCCTCCGTGGGTCGGTTCACTGTGGCCGCCGAGAGGATGCTCCGCAACTCTGTGCAGTGGGCCACGCCCTTAAGAGGAGTTTACTTGCGCTGGCGGAGGCTTAACGCAAGCAAAACTTCTGGAACATCAAGCGCTGGGCTCTCTGTAGGCGAATCGGCGGCCCGCCTGTCCTCGTTGGCCCTAGACAGGCGGGCCTCGAGGTCGCGGTTGGCGGCCTCCACGCTGATGGCGCATGCCTCCCACGCCCCCGCCCGCTGCAGCAGCTGCTGCTGCTCCACCCACTCGTGCACCGCCCCCCTCTGCCCCCGCCCCGCCGCCGGCACCGCCCGCTCCACCGGGGCTAGCCGTACGCGGGGATTTCGGGGGAGGGGGGGCTCGGTGTCCCCTTAGGGGGGGCGGCCTTTCCGCTTCCGGGCCGAGGGGCCGGGGGGTTCGTCCTCCCCCTTGACGTCAATGACGTTAGCCGGCCCCATCTTCCGCTGTGTCCCCATATGGACGCGCATGGCAAGCCATGCCACGTCCACCCACTCCGGCCTACGCTTGTCCCACCCCGTGACCACATTCAGCCCAAAAACCCCAGCCGTGGTCACCGTCCCCTCCTCCCCAATCCGCGCCACCCCGGTTTGCACCCGCCAGTGGTCGCTCACAAGCCTGTAGGCAAACAGGCACACCAGCTCATGCCCCTCGGGCAGGTTGGATCCCCCCATGACCACAATGGGGCGGGGGAAGGAGATGCGGAGGGTGCCCTGCACCCCCCGGGACTCCAAGACCATGTCCCACACGGCAGAGAGATGCCGCTGCCCCCCATCCGGCCCGGCGGCACCTTCCGCGTCCAGGCCGGATCCGGCTGCCTCGGGGCCAGGGTGACCCCGTCCAGGGGGGGGCTCGATGTGGGCGGTGCCCAAGTCCTCGCGGGACGGCATGGGGACGACCACCTCGCGCGGCGCATGCCCCGCACTGGTGCTGGCCTCGTTGCTAGCCCCTGCAGAACGTTCCGAGCGCCGCGAGCCCTCACTGCGCCCACTGCCGGCCTCGCTCGGGGTCCGTCCACCACCGGTGCCTCCGGGCGGCTCGCCGTGCTCCTCGGGCAATCGGGGACGAGGCTTGTACCGGCGCCGGGCGTAGTGCCGAATGTCCGGCGACCACGCGTACAACAGGACCTACAAACAGGGAGAAGTGTGCAAAGCACCAATTGACAATGGGGGAGCAAACATGGAGCAACGCGACAACAAAACGAAGAAAGTGGTCAAAATTCACCGAAATTCGTTGGAAAATCGTACGAAATTCGTACGAATTGTGTACGAATTTCGTACGAATTTCATATTGCCTCAATATTGACACAAATTCATTCACGTGAAATTCGTACCAAATTCGTACGAATTTCGTACGAATTTCAGGTGAATTTCGTCCAATTTGCCAATAAACAAAGCAAACACACAAGCAAGCACACCTTGCACTCACATGGACATGTGATTGCCCATGCCCCGGCCTTCGACCACCACGCTGGGGCCGTGTTCGCCACATGCCAAGTATGGTTGGCCGCCCCGGGGGAGCAACGCTGGACATGGCGAAATGGATCTCCGACTCAGCATCGGCGTTGTCCCCCTTGCACACCTCCAGCTGTTGCACGCTTCCCACCAAGAAGAGCATGCACTGCTCGCCGACCACGATGACGGCGAGGTCGGAGGCCGGGGCCGACCGGGAGAGGAAGGTGGGGTGGAAGGGCCAGGTGGGGGGGGGCGGCCGGGACCGACTCGGGGGGGTCGGCGAAGAGGGCCTGGGCAGCATCCCCCTCCCACAACCCCACCCTCCCAACCGCCCCCTTCCCACCCACAACACCTGGTCCACGCTGGGGAAGTCCCAGTTAGACAAATCCCCAGCAACGTCAAGGGCCTTCTTGGGGGGGGGGGGGTCCAGGTGCGTGGTGTTGGGCTGGTGCTGTCGGAGCGTGCCGTCGGGGGGCCACAAGTTAAAAAGAGCCCCCTGCAGCCCATCCTTGGAGTCGGGGAGGGCAGGCAACCCATGGTGGCGGCTGGTGGCCACCATCAGCAGCATGTCCCCCCTCTGTAGCTGAATGGTGTCCCAGCGCACCTCCCCCGCCTCCCCCCGGGCCGTCCCCGCCCGCACCGCCACCTGGTGGTCCTTTGACAAGTAAAGGAAGCTACTCAGGTGGCACCCGGAGATGTCCCTGCTGTGGCAGGGGAGCGCCTCGGGGTGGGTGGCGACATCGAAGTGGGGGAGCTGGGCCCCACTCCCCACACTCGCCACGATGACGCTGCCGGGCGTCATTGGGTGGAGGTCCCCAAACTGAGGGACACTTTCGGTGAGGTGGGGGTAGAACTTCTTGAAGAGAGGCCCCCCCACCCCCGACCCCAAGGTGCTCTTGCTTTGCCAACGCCGGGGGAGCTCAGGATCCGTGGCCTCATCTTCACTCCGAGAGGCGTTGAAAACCAGCTCAAAATTTTTTGCAACGACTTTTTCGTCGCCGCTGCCCCACGCATTCATCACCTTGTTCCATCTCACCTCACAATCCCGTGGTTCCATAAGCCCCCGAAGCACAATGTAGCCGTTCCCATCAACCAAGTTGAGGGGCGGGTGCAAGGGGCCAACCTTGTTGGGGCCGGGGGCGGGGTTGCCCATCACCCCATGATGGGGGTCGGGAAGGGGTTCGGTGCGGAGGGGGGGTTCACTCAAAATGAAGGGGGGGGGCATTGAGGCACGAAGGTAACATTGCAAAGAAGTTGTAGAAGGTGGGGTGGGTAATGTCGGGGAATGCGAAGAAAGGCTTTGAGAGCTGTGAGAAAGCGAAAAAGTGGAAATGATGGTAAATTCGTACCAAATTCGTACGAATTCGTACAAAATTCGTGCGAATTTCACATTCTCCCGAATCTGTGAATCTAGCGTGAATTTATGCGTGAATTTGGGTGCGTCAATTTCAAATTCACGCGAATCTCACCAAATGTGTTGAACCATGCGGCTACTTCAAACCTCTGAATTGCACACATTTGTTGGATTGTACTTTGGGCAAAGATAGCACAACAAAAGCACACAATGGCACCAAGTTACGAGCAAAACACAGAAAAAATAGGTGAAATTCCCAGTACCGTGAATTTGAGGCAAACGGCCGGTTCACGAAGGGCACACAAATCCTCTGACGTGCCTTCAATTCTTGGGCGGGGAGAGGGTGTGGTCCTCCGGCAACAGGTCCAACTCCGCGCCAGCAGGAGCAGGTTCTTCCTCGGGGCCCACGCCCGGCTGGGAGGTTCGGGCATACTCCTGGGCTACGGGTAGGTCGCACCTTACGAGGATGAATACCGAGGCAAGGGAAGGGGTCCCCTTCGGTCGCTCACCGCTGAGCCCGGGGACTATCTAGTCCCGCAGGACCATGGCTCGCGCTCCCAGAACCTTGAAACCCGCAGGACGGGCCAACTCGAGGGACCTGACAATGCTCTTGCAGCCACCACTTCAGCCCTTCCACTCAGCGTCTCTAGGCATATTCCTTTGTCCATGGCTCTCGGGAGCCGAATTTGTCGTGCATGTCTCCGTTGAGGTTTGGTTAGCTCTACGGGTTTTTGAGGGCGAGGAACGCACTAGAATTGTCCGTTTTTTGTAATTTCATCATTTTTGGGTGTAGAGCCACTTTGCTGAACGTGGCTCCACTGTCATACGTGTCCTACATGTCCTGCAACGTCGCGCGTGTCCCGCGCGTGCTGCGCGCTTCTCCATCTGGCTCCACTACTGCCCCCGGCGCCAATTACTTTGTGAAGTATGTTTTACGTGTTTTGCAACACTTGTGCACGCCTTGCAATGCATGTGTGACGGAGAAATGCGTGTACATGTCCAAGTACGTTAGTTACGCCCTGAGAGGGCTTGCTCTGCGGGTGGTGCCCAAGCGACCGAGGGGACGAGAACCAATCCTACGCGGGCCTTATCGTAGGTGGCCTTGGCCACCATGGGCGTGGTGATGACCAAGGGCGATCCTCCGGGCGGGGTGAGGGTGGCCTTGTGGTGCCCGAGCTCCATCCGGGCCTTATCTAGCGGTGAACCGATGAGTGCCGTTCCCCCCACTTGATTCAGACTTGTGCCGGGGGGGGGGGGGGTGCCATGCGGTACATGCATCGGGCACTGGCGTACCAATACCAAAGCCCGGGTGTCCCGGGGCACCGCTCGGCGCAGTGGTGGGGCACACGAGGCATACGCATACGCCATGGCGTGGAGCCACCAGCCGGGGCGGGTGCGCCCGTTGGGGGTTGGAAGCCTGAGCTCCTCCTTCCCCTCGATGACGTGGTAAACCGTGATCCACAGCCCTGGTGGGTGATCATTGGCAGGCAGGCAGTATTGACGGCACCCCACCCGGCAGCCCTCATGCAGCGCTCACATGCATGCTCCACCTCAACACACCATGCAATGCATACCTTGCTGTCTAGTGGCAGCACATGAATAAGGGCTTGTCGGCACATGCGCTCGTGCGCCGCTTCTGCGGACCAGCGTGCCACGAAAAGCCGGCCTGCGGGCCCTGCACAGCTAAACTGGGGCGGCAAGGTGGTGCCCTATGCGGCGGAAGTAGCATGGCTGGTTTACCCATGGGGTTGTCTAGGTGGATCCACAATGGCCCAGTGAGCCACACGATGTCCCCAAGTTCCACAAACCGCATGGCCATGGGATCAGGGGCATTGGCGGGGGTCGCCTCAATGGTAGATGAGGGTATGGGCACCTTGCCCCATCACAACCAACTGGGGCAACCCAGGTGTGCATTTGTTCCTGGTGGGGCAGGCCCACACAACCTTGCCATCCCTCACCAAAGGCTAACATGTGACCCCAATGAGGGATGCCGCAAGGGTTGGACAGTGCGTCTATGTTGGCAACGGGATGCTGGGCAAGGTCACCCTTGGTCCGTGGCAGTGGATCAAGGATGAACCGCTGCAGATCCACCTAGTTGTGGCCTTCGTCGGGGGTAAGGAAGCGGAAGAGGACCACTTGCTTCTCTACCCCCGGAAGGGCAGGGAGACCTATGTGCTTGATCATGGAGGCACCAAAAGCATGTCTCCACGATCATACACAAAACTTTGCCGGACCAAACCATGGTGTTCCCCAAATGACTCCCCACATGTGTATCAACATGATACTTATTAAAGAAGATAAGCATCATGCTCATATACGTGGGGAGGTCACCGCGGCGGGGAAGCGTACTTGGCAACAGATCTACATCGGTGTGCCAAGTTTGCTTCCCCGCGTCCTCCCAGGTCCCACACCTCCCCCTATCCTCCCCGACCGCCGGGGCCGATCATGCATTAGGGTGCAAGTTGCGCATGGGCTGCTGAGCTGAGGAGAGCTCAACGGCCCTCTTGCACGTCTCTCCTCCCAACAATGTCGCGAGCTTTCCTCGGCGGGTACCCCAACGGCGAGGCAGTTTGGGATTGGCCCAACAAGACTCTCGCCAGTGCTCGTTGGAGACCAGATCCCAAACCACATCACGTTGGGCGGTGGCTTGCTCCAAGGAGGCGTCGCAATCGTATACCATTGCGAGGCCTCCTTAGGAGACAGCATGCCGTTGCGAACCTTGAGACCCAGCTCCCTCAACGAGTCATCTGAGTCCAGAGGTGGATTTGGCAATGCGTGTGACGAAATGGGAGGTAAGAAGGAAACCTTGGGGCAAGCGGTGCTACATCCCGGGAGAAAGTGCTTCTTCCAAGAAGTAACTAGGGCCGGGCGGGTGTAGTCGGTAACGTGCAAACACCACTCCCGTGTGATGGTGCACATTCGCAACGTTCTCCCACAGCCACCATCTACCAATCCTGCCATAGAGGGCAAGGGTTGCAGCAGGCCCTTCTTGCAGTGCACCATATCGCCACCGAGATCAGTAATATGACCATACTGCAAATCACCAGTGTCGACGGGGTCCAGGGCAAGTTGGCTGGCCTCCCGGTCTACCTCTGAAATTTCAAATTGGGGAAGCTTGCTGGAGGAGGTCATCGACCACTTCGTGCGGAAAGCAGAAGCGGATCGTTTGGAGGTTCCGGTGGACCAGACGCAAGAGCCGGTTGGCTTTGTGCATTCAGTTTTTCCCCATGAGGGTCTCGTTGGAGACCCTGATGTGAATAGCATCCGGAGGGGGGGGGATCAAGGAAGACTTGTCCGCAACGTTGCAAAGGACTGGGGTCCAATGAAACCCTGCCCGTGTACCATGCCTCCTTAAGAGGAAATGGGGCACGGGGACGATTCACGAACGCCTTTGAAACGTTGGAGTCCACGACACACGCGGGCAACATGATAGACAAAAAGGGCCTTATGAGAAGAAAGAGGATGTGAATGCGGGGTAAGAGAGTGGATGTATGGGGAGGGGAAAGGGTTGGGAAGGGGATAGGGCTGAAACCGTGTGTGTTACGTATGTAGTCCGCGCTTAAAGAGCTTTAAGTGAGCTTGTAGCGCAAGTTAATTAGCTTTCAGTGAGCTTGCCATGAGCTTGCAGTGCACCTTTGTTGGCGAAGGTGAAATAAAGGCGAAGTGAAGGTGAAGTGACCAATTCGCCTGTTTTTTTTATTTTATGAAAAAGTACCCTGGCGATACAACCTTGACCTAATCTGAACATTCATGTTACCCATCTTCAGACACTAAGAAAAGGTTATCTAGCGTGCAACACACACGAGAGACATGCACAAAGACAACACAATCCATGACCTCGCCTTTAGTGCGCTTGCAGTGAAAAGATACTTCACAAGTCCAAATATCCATCAGTGAACCGCAGGTAGACACACACTCCGCCTATTCTCCTCATGGTACACCTGGAATGATCAAGATTGGTGCAATCCTTTCCCAACACCAAACGTGACCTCAGCTCGCTTCTTGGCTTGCGCGGCCATAACTTGGACCGGACACCACCTTTTTGCAGCTTGCTATGGTCACATTGATTTGCAGACCCTTGTGACACCAGGTTTGACTAGATTGGAACATGAGCTTTGCCACGGCAGCACCCCTTGCTGTTGCACTCATTGGGCAAATCACCACCTCGCGGGCCTGCCACGTAGTGGACGCTGTATCCAACACCGCTGCTACTGCACTTGCACTTGCCTCTCTCGCCTCTCGCTCGGCCACCACCTCGTCCCTCTGCACAACTTGAGGACGGATATCAAAGATTGCTTGAAAGAGGGAAGGCAATGGTGAAAGGCAAGAGGTGGTGGTACTACCCCTGCTGGAACCGCTGTTGGAACCCGCGCCGGAACCACTACCAACGTTGGAAACCCTTGCTCGAACCCTGCTAGAACCCCCCCTCCTGCGCTGGAACGCCTTCTAGCAGATTGTTCTAGCGGACCTTTCGAGCGCTCGAATCACTTTTTTGCGCCTCTGTGGACACCTTCCAACATACCCTTGCAGCGTTCGAACCCCTTCTAGCACCCCTTCTACCCCAGAGACCCACATTAACTCCGATATGTTCAATTTTCAATTTTAATATTTGAAGGTCATTAAAGTTTAATCGACAACTTTTAACATGTTAAACCGAAAATTTCCAAAATTTTAAACCTCCGCAATGCTCTTGGCATGCGGATGCTATGGTCCCGTGGTTGTTTTATGTGGTACCATGTTGAACAATGGGTTTGTAGAGATGTCACATTGCCTAGGCGTTGGGTTTTCAACCCCTAGTCCCTTTCTTGGGGTCCACTTCCAACCCCACTCCACACCCACTTTTCTTTTGTGTAGCTCTTGTTCGTTATGCCTTTCTCCCGGGATACCATTCTCGAGATTAGTATGATGCTTGTGCGTTTGAGTGGAGCCAAGAGTTCGCGACACCTGTTGGTCTCCGGACTCCTTGGTGAGTGCGTGGCTTCATCACCCCTACCCGAGGCCCGATGGGTGGAGGCCACCAAGGTTGGCTACCCCTCCCTTGTTTGCACCAAGCAAGTGGAGGGGGTGAAGCCCGTGACCGCCCGTGACTACCCCCCGCCTCCCCCGCTAGTGACCATATTTGGCCCATGCACTTGTGGGCCTAGTACATTTAATCGCGTCCACCACTACCGGACACCATTGGTTGGGGGCGGCCCCTCCCGTTTGTTGTATGTGGGGATGCATATACGCGCGCGGGTGGGAGTTGGACCCCAATATCTATTGGGCTTCACAACCATGGCAAATGGGGGCACACACCCAACTATTCCTGGGTAATTGGGATGGCCGTGTGCGGGGATAAAGAGATATCCGCTTTGGCTACTATATGGGCCAAGAACCTTTCGGTATTTGGCCCTCTCGTGTTGCATTGATATTCACCCGTTTCATTTAAAATTTGCTTCGTTCAAAGCCGAAAAATCCATCAAAATTTCAACAAAAGAAGAATTCTAGCTAAATCTTAGACAAAAAAGATGTGGTAGAAAAACAGTGCATACATTTTTTCGTACGTTTTGCAGCAAATTCTTGACTGCGTGCTGTTTCATTGAGCAACACGTTTGGTGCCTTGTGAAGTCCCCCTACTAGGGGTGACCGCCGCGTGTTGTATCGCCTGAGTGATGTCACTACATCGCCATAGTGGGCTCCATAGACCTAAAATGCCCACGAAATAGCCTGCTTATTACAAAAATTTATTTTTCCCGAGAGCAAACATTTTGTTGCACGCGGGGGGCGGTTGGCTCCTCCTTGCCATTTTCGCGTCTAAAACATCCCTAGGGCCACTGTAGCAGTAGCGCCTAGCCCCTTATGTACGCACTCATGCACACACACACACACACACAGCACTTAAGGTTTGGGGGAATATTACCCTTTTTTGCTGCAGGTGGAGGCTAAACCAAATGCAACCAAGAAGAGCCAACAGAAAAAGGTTGGAGGTATGTTTCTCTATGTGTGTGTGTGTGTGTGTGTGCGTGTGTGGTGTGTGTGTGTGTGTGTCTATGTGTTCCTTGTGGCTAGGTTGTGGGTCGTAGATTGCCCTTGGTATTGTGGTGTATTGTGGTGTGTGGGGTTGTGGTGTGTGGGGGTGTGGGGTGTGATGGTGTGGTTGCTAGGGCCGTGGTGTGTGGTGTGTGGCGTTGTGGTTTGTGCCGTTGTGGTGTACTGGGCTGCGGTTTTTAGGGCCGTGGGGTGTGTGGGGGTTTTTGGTTCTATGCCTGTGGTGGTGGGGGGGGGGGGGAGGCTGTGGGGTTGTGGTGTGTGCAATTGGGCTTGTTGTCTAAGTTGACCCCGTGGCAGGTAAAGCACCCTCCCCCCTCGGGTAGTCAAATAGGACAAGTCATCTAGGGGCTCCGTTCACACAACCAAACCTCGGGTGCAGACCCACAGAGGGTCGGAACCCGTTCCTAACTGGTTTTGAGGGTCCGAATTTTGATTCTGTTCGTTTAAATTTTAATCACGGCATCGTTTCTTTTCACTTCAATTTTAATCGCGGCGCTCGTTTCAGCTTTAAAAATTGAAGAAAAACGCACCTATTAAAATTTAAACGAGAGATTTTAAGCCACGTTAAATTTTCATTCGTTTTTTTTTGTTTTTGTAGATGTACGATACTGTACGGTACTATACTGTACTACATTTTGTTTTATTGCATTGGACTGCATTGTATTGTACCTACTGTGTTGTGGTCTATTGTTCTGTACTGTACTATATTGTAGGTACGTACACACTGTACTGTATTGTACTGTATTGTACTGCACTGTGCTGTACTGTACTGTACTGTACTGTATTGTACTGTACTGTACTGTAGTGTACTGTACTGTACTGTACTGTACTGTACTGTACTGCACTGTACTGTACTGTACTATACTGTACTGTACTGTACTCACTTGTACCGTATTGTACTATATTGTAATGTGTTGTACTGTGTGTGTTGTACTGTTGTACTTTACTGTGTTGTATAGTACTGGACTATGGTGTGCTGTACCGTGTTGTACTGCACTGTATTGTACTCTACTTTGCTGTGTATACTTACTGTATTGTCATGTCATGTACGGTATTGTACTATACTGTACTATACTGTACTGTACAATATTGTGTTGTGTTGTACTGTGTTGTGTCGTATTACGGTATGTGCTGAGATGTACTGTGCTGTGTTGTACTGCTGTGCTTTACTGTCTTCTATTGTGCTACATTGCACTGTGCTGGACTGCAATGCATTGGACTGTGCTGTGTAGTACTGGGTTTAAAATTTGCGGCGCTTTGTTTCAATTCTTTAGGTTAAAATCTAAAATTTAAAGCGTCCAAAAATTAGCATTAAAATTTAAACGAAAAAATGAAAAACATCGTCGAGAAAAATTTCCCCCCCTTGTGACGCCCTGCACGCATTTTTGTGCAGGTAAACCACAGCACCACAACCCAAAGTCCTAGAAACCACATCCCCGCACACCAGAACCTCACAAACCACATCCACGCACACACCCGAGCCCTAGAAACTACACCTCCACACACCACTACCCCATACACAACACACCTAGATACGACAGCCCCACACCCCACAACCCCACACACCACAGCCCCAAACACCACAATGGCAGCCAAGCGAAGTGTGAACTAGCCCCATTACCTGCTTTGGGGCAATCTACAAGCTATAGCCTAGCAACAATAAACATACACATAGGCACACACACATGCACACACACAAACACACACACACAAACACACACGCAAACATACCTCCAACCACTTTCTTAGGACTGCGCTTGGCCGTCCACCTGCAGAAAAAGGGCATACCCTCCCAAACCTTAACCGTTGTGTGTGTGTGTGTGTGTGTGTGCACACAATGGGTGGGGGAGGTATAAGGTAAGAGGGGTACAAGGTAAGTTGTTCACGAGGATGTGTGTGTGTGTGCGCGCGCGCATTGGATTGCTTCTTGTTTCCTTCACGAAGTGTCTTTGTGTGTGTGTGTGTGTGTGTGTGTGTGTGTGTGTGTGTGTGTGTGCATAAAGCGGAGGGGTATAAGGTACTACGGTGGCCCGGATGGCCTGGGACCCCCAGACCGAGCCTGCTAACCCCCGAGTGACCCCCAAGAAGACAATAAACCCAACCCAAACAACCCCAGCGAGGCCCCTGGACCCAGCCAACCCAAGCCAAGGTACCCCCGCAGTATGGGACCCAAAGACGGCGTCCGAAGAGGTCTAGGCCCAAGACGTTGGGCCAAATGTCCTCCAACCTGGGTTGTGAGGACCAATGGGTATGTGCCTTGTGCTTTCTTGCTTGCGTTTTAGGGTTTCATGTTTGTTACGTTTCGTTGAAATTTTGATGCTGGCGTTCTTTTTTTTGGTTTCAATTTTAATGCCGGCGGCCTTTGAAATTTTTGAAGTTTAAATTTTAAAGCAAATTTTAAATCAAAATTTAAAGGTGAGACCCATTATAATATTTTTACCCATGTACACCGGAGCACCCCCTCGGTTGACAAACATGATAAAATGACAGCCACACACACAAGGCTCCCCGTGGGAGTGGAAATTTTACGAAGCAACCACTCTATCCCCCCCGCACAAAAGGGCAACTTTTGTTTAATGGATTAATTTTAGGCTAAATATTAAATGTATTGACTTTAACGTGGGTCTCTAGGGTAGGAACATTCTAGCACCCCCCCCCCCCCACTGCAAGTCTTGCCTAAGTCCTTAAGCACATGGCACTCCAAGCGCGGCAATCCGTGGTGTTGGCGAGAGATACGTGCCGGCAATGGCACCAACTTTCCTTGGGGCGGTGGGGGTTGGCAACAGGAAGCCCCGATTGGACAACGACAGAGGTGTCAGCGACACGTGGGTGACTGCCCGCAACATCCAATCGCAGGCCTTGGGGGGGGGGGGGGTCCACGTTGTCCTTCAGCACTACGATCCCCACCACCTGGCCACCACCATTAGGCTGCCCGGCTGCGTGGCAACCACAGGGAACTTGTTTGGCGTCGGGCGGCAACTCCTCCTCCTCTTGGAGAAATGGGCCGAGGGGATGAACGGCAGGCCGCATGGTTGCGCCGACACGTCCATCACGGGGCCCGCCGAAACAACTGCTGCCAAAACCCCCAGGCAATGGGTCCTGTGAAACATTGTTGAGTCCAAGGGCATGATCACCATATTATAATAGCCGCCAACCCACGCACATCTTCCTCCGCAATCTTCTATTTACCCTCACTGACTTCCTATGCTCCCACGGCATCCTTTTGAGCAGGCGCGGCTTCCCCGAAATCCCATTGACGGTCTGCGCAAACTTGACGTGCATGAATAAGCAGAACAGTTCAGCGGCGGGTGGACCCTCACGAAGCGGTTGCAGTGGGCTGCTGTACAATGCACGGCTTTTAGCGACGGAGGTGGCGACGGCTCTTCAGCCTAGGGTGGTGGAATGATCGGCACTGTTGTCTCGTAGTCAACGCGGCGTGTCGCAATGGCAGCGAAAGTGATGATACGAGTTGATCCAGCCGGCGCTTCTCTTGGGTCAGCCCCACCACGGTGAAGGAAGTAACTGCTTAGGATCCATAGGCTGCCATGCAGCCAACATAGCCATCCAAACCTCCTACCATGGTGAGGGAACACCAAAGCCAAAGCCGAATACAAAGATGTTCTTGCGGCCGCCCACGGAGCAGTCCAAATTTACCCGCATGCAGCTAGAGAACACGTGCTCCACCCCATCGCTTAGCAGCTCCATCAGCATATCCCGATGCCATTGTTGATGCTCATTTGACGTTGTCTGCACGCACCCAACCTTCACCAATAACATACCGAGGTGCTTCGTAGAGAGGCCTTGCAAAGCACGTTGCGCCCAAAGCACAACGTGAGGAAGTTGAGGGCCTTCGTCTTGACCCCCACTGCCCGTGGGAATCACCGTGCCCTTGGATCCGGTCGCCGGTTTGGGCTTGGCCATGCAACGTTGAAGACGCCGCCCCACTTGAGGCGCATAGTGTCCGCCTCGATCTTCATATTCACCACCATCTTGCCGTCCTTTGCCGGAAACTCCTCCTTGAATATGTGGCTTGTCTAACCCAATCATGCGAGGTCCTTGTTCACTTCCCGCAAGGCGTCAACTTGCTTCACCAGCTCGCCTGTCCTCATGAGCGGCAGGGCATGGCAAATGGGGATGGGCAAGACCGAGTCGTCGCTGTCCATCACCACCGGGGTATCAACCCCACGAGCTCCGGCTTTCCACAGTAGGAGGAGTGGCTTGCAAGGGAGTAGTTGGAGAAGGACATGGCGGGCTTGTTGTCCACTACGGTGCGGAGGGGGTGGAGGTGGGGGTGCTTGAAGGGGTAGTTGTCCTTCCCAACCTTCTTCGTGGTGGGCTTGTGGTCGGCGAAGAGGAGGGTGGTGCCCTCCATGCCAACGTGGCGCCGTTGTGTCTTGCTGACAGTGGGGCTGGCGCAGATTGTGCACGCCTGGACGGCTTCATCGATTTAGCCCCATTCAGCGGGACTTGGAGGATGGCGACACCGGGGTTGTCCTCCATTAGGGCGTGCAGCCAATCGTTGAGGGCGCACGGCTGCTTGTCATGTGGGTACCGAAGAGGGTGTGGATGAGGCGAATGCGGGCAATGCTGGTGCCCGGGGGGATCTCCACGTTGGTGTCCGGATGGGCGGTGAGGTTGGTGCAACCCAAACCATCAGGCCCGGCATAGCCCTGAGTACCCACGGCAGCCCGGGCGGCCTTGGTCCGGTCAGCCAACGGGGTCAAGGATGGCATGCGGGCTAAGGTGCAAAAAAAAACAATGGTGAATGAAAGATGCTGGAACCCCTAGCTCAAACCCCTCTGTGCAGTGAAACCCTTTGCTACAACCTGATTGAAACCCTTGATCTGTGCCGGAATGCTTACCCGAGCCTGTGCTAGAACGCCCCTTTCTAACCCCTGCTGGAACCCACCTTTGTGCGCCTTTGGTCATTTTTTGGGAATTCAACAAAGTGTGTGGCCCTTAACAACCTCGGCTTCCTTTGAACCTAGGACACTTCTGGAAACACGTGCAGTGACTCTTAGGCATCCTAGACGCGTGTGCATTGTGGTCCTAGCGGTACCCAAAGGGGGGCAGTTTCTGCGCAGACCTTCTTGCGTTGCACCCAATATTTTGACACCTTAAAAACCCCCCATAATCGTGGTCTGCTACTTCAGCCATGCAGCAACACCCCATTTTTGGGGGGTTCCTAGCCCACCCATCGTTGGCACAAGCCCATACCCCCTTTGACCCTTGCCTCAAGAGGAGATTGTGCAAAGTAAACCACGTGTTGTGCATGATGTCCCATTCAACATACTTGTGCACGGCATGAAAATCAATCGTATGGAAAAATTCGCTGCTGGGCTCTACCAGTCTATCCCTCTGTTTGCCAACGCCTCTTGACACACGGAACGACGGCGTTTGGTTGATGACCCTCTTTAATTCGCTCCGCAACGCTGCAGTTTTCAAAAGCGGAGCATAGGAATACTGCAACTGAATTTGGGCTTCCTGTTTGTTTACTTTTGAGTAGGAGTTAGCCATGTCCCTTTCTTTAACAATGGTCTGCCGTTTGCCACCACCAATCTTCAGGAGCGCAAAGAACATGTCTCTAACGCGGGGGGCTATCATGGGGGGGTCTAAGAACTGTGTTAATCTTCAGACCCTACATTTGGGTCAGGTAATCATGTGGTGCATAATGTGGAAGAATGATCTCATTTCTGACTGAGGGAAGGAGCATATTTTCACCCGTGAGGTTCATATCCACTCTAACATCACAATGTGGTGTTTACGTGCAGAGTCTAAAATAATCTTCACAGCCAGTGCCTTGCATTGCCACATGGAGGGTGCAACAACCACTATGTTGAACTCCTATGCACGAAGTATCCCTTTGTGTTCATGTTCGTTGTACCCACCTGTATTGTACCTCCTTTTTGCCCGAGTACACTCAAACTTTGTAGAAAAAGTTGCATTTTTGCACTTCCTAACCCTAGCCCTTTGCACTTTCGACACCGGCAAAAGTGCGAAGTCCGACACAATAGTGCAAAAAAAAGCGTAAAGTTTGTGAATTTTGCGCGAAACTTTACTCTTCGTTAGTTTTTTTTTCTCCACTTTTGCGGGACAAGAATCTTTTAGAAAAGCGCAAATTTTTGCGCTTTTTGAGCGAGTATACTAGGGCAAGAATATGCATATGCATGGGTGGGTACACTCAATCACAGTTTGGCAGCAACCTCCTAATTTTATGCACCTTTTAATCCCATTCGGTGGTAATCATGGAACTTTCAAGGGAATGTTTTAGCGTGTTCATGCACGCATGCATGCTTTTTATAGATGTGGCATGTCACAAGTATCGAAGTTGCCGTGTTCGTAAATATCATGTTTAGGAGGTGGTGTTCGAAATTCAAGACGTTTCTGTTCGTGCATTTAGCACAACTCATAAGACAATCAGCACAACACGGGCAACAAGCACTGTATTGTCAGTGTCTTGAACACCAATGTGGCTGGCCCGCACAATGGGGATGCACGATGTCAGACAAAACCCGGGCATGTGCGGCCTTGGAAAGTGCACCATCTAATTTCATTTGGCTTTCTCTCAGCACTCAACGTCCACCCATAGATCTTGACGTAACTGGACGGTTAGGAGCTACGTTGGATCGGTGTTGTGGCCGCGACTGTGCATGCATGCACTATGCCTAACATTTGTGCTCATTCCGTCATGAGGCCTGGTGCGAAGTGCCAAATAGGACACACATAGGAATGCTCATTGTCATGGAATTCTTTGTCACAGGTCAATCAGAGTTGGGCGGCATACAATGCTGCACAGAACACATGTTCCACGGTTTTTCTAAACACTCCAATGGTAGCTCTGTGCAAGTTTGTCAGACAAGCCGGTCCACCGCGACCACCTTTGCTGGCGCCTTGGCTCTGGGACTAGCCTTTTCCGCCAAACTTGGCTTTTCCATCCTTTGCCTTTGCCATCGTTGTTGTCCTTGGCATTGTTGTCTCCACCTGTGCCTCCGTTGCCTCCGGGCATCTTGCTCTTGAGCTTGCCAGAGAGCCTTGCTTGTGGTAGCGGTGATCTTCGTAGAGCCATAATGGCGCAACAAGACCGTGAGGTGAGTCTAGCTTAGGTGACTCTTGCCTTTTCTTCCCACTCCATCGATCACGAGAGCAAAATGTGGGAACCTTTTTTTGTTTTGCCAATTTTTTTCTCTGGCGCCTTTGACGCACCTGTAGCAGGGTTCCTTGGTCATTGGATACATGCCCCCCCCCCCTTCCGTTGTGATTTTCCTTTCAGCTCTGGACGCTCTTTAGTGGGCCTTTTGCATGCAACCAAAGACAAAGCAACAAATCAGCAGAATTGGCTTGCGCCCATAGGAGATCCCTATCAAGAATGTAGCAGCCATGTGTAGGCACATATCACAGCAGCGTTCACCGCAACGAATGTAGGACAATACACACAATTTCGGGATACTCGACTTTGAGTCCACGAGCCTATCCCGGCGACGGTGACCCTAGGAAATAGGGGCTGCTAGTGTCATTGGGAGGAGGAAAAGCAAAATCAGTCAACTCAGGAATACCGTGGAGACGGTGTCACCTAAGTGCTTGCATGTGTCGTCTCAAGTGCAATGGGTCTTAATCTTTAGAAGGCAAACATGACGGACGGCATCAAGGTATCGGGGGGAGAAGCTCGTTGGGACTTAGGCCCCACTTATCAAGACAGCGGTATAGCACAAGTTTCCACCATGCATTTGGATAACCTTTCACTTGGAGATCCCGAGTCACAACGCTTACGTTTTCACCCGCATGGGGGTGGGTGATCATGTAGTAGCCTGTATTTTTAGGTGGGGACAAGGTGCGTTTTTGGTGGGTTTTTAGGTTTTAGGTGGGGACAAGAGAGCAAAGAGTGCGCTTCACTTTTGGTGCATGGGAGTCGGGGTAACACATCAGGAATTGATTTTCACTCGTAAACTTCAGGCTTTGTCTGCTAGTCGCAGCATAATCTGCGGTGGTTGGTTCCGAAGGTCACATGGCGAGATTTCCATATCCCCTTGAAGTGTAGTCCATCGCAAGCCACTCCCTTCTGGCTGTAAGTCAAGGTTATAAATAGATTCGAATGACTGCCGTAAAAGGTCCAGGGGCATCTGTGCCTATTTGGCTAGTGAGAGGTAGCCGGTGTACACACGGGGCAGGGCATGAAGAAAGCAGCTGTTCACAAATGCATTTAGGTTGAAGAACGTGACAATCGAATGTCTCCAGGTACACACACATCATCGCATGCAGGGGCAGTCAACTCAGGATTATGAAACTACGAAGTAATGTTTCTCAGTAAATAGCAAAAATAAGACGCAAAAATGGGGTAAAAAATGAGGAAGTGGTCAAAAACATCATTTTGGTCAAAAATGAGTATGAAATTCAAATCCGGCATGCTAAGAATACCCCCGTGTTCCATGTTCCATGTTGAAAACACCCACATTGGTCCCCTACCCCTACCCGCAGCGTTCTCTTGTACCTTTGAGGCCCGGTAGTACGTTTCAGGGATTTTACTTGGTTTTTGCATGCGTAAAAAGGCCCTTTTGCGTGCGTAAATTGCCCTTTTTACTTACTAGTTTTTTTCCACTCGGGACGCAAAATACCCCTTTTACATACGCAAAATCAGGGTAAATGCCTGCTTTTAACCCCCCCCCCCCCACCCCTTACACGCACACAAACCCGCAGGTACAAATGTTACATTTCTATTGTGCATACTCGGGAGGTTTGGTGGTGGAATACCACTTGGAAATGTGTGACAAAATGATTGGTACAATGCAAAGAAGGATCCCAGCAATTGCCTCCATGTTTGCTTGCTCGCATGGCATGCATTGGACCCGGGATGTGACTCACTTGGAAATGTGAAGTTGGGGCTCAGTTGGGGCTAAAACGGCTCATTTGGGGCTAAGTGGTGTTTTTCAAGGGGTTTCATGTGAAAAGTTGTGGCTTTCCGTGTTGGGTTGGGGTTTTGGAATGTCCCCAAAGGGACACCAATCCCTAGGCCAAGAGGATTTGACCTGGGGGGTTTCTGTTTTTTGACGGCTCAGTTGACTGAGCACCCGACTGAGCCGTCCCTGAGCCGTCACTGATCCAGAACATTGAGCGCTCACTGAGCGCGCCAAATGGCTCAGTGAGCGCTCAGTGAGCGCCCACTGAGAGCTAATTGGGGGCTCACTCAGGGCTCAGTCAGGAGTTTCTCCCCCTTTCCGCCCTCTCTTCCCACCCTTGCTGGGCCACACTTCAGCCTTTTCACACCAACATTGGTCCGCAGTTCTCACCACGTCTTTTCTCCAAGAACTTGAGCGTGCATGCACACATACATACTTGCATACATGTACCCGTGGCGACAAATACACAAACATCCAAACACACACACTTCGTCAGGGACACGAATAGCCAAACATATACACACACATACACCATACACACGTCCACACACACATGCACATGCACAAATTGACAACCACATTCATTCTTGTGTGCAATTATCTTGCGTGTACATAAACACATGGCCACATTGAACCATGTGAAGTGAAGGGCTAGGGAGAGATGATTACGGGGTTGGGGTTCGGGGATATGAACCTAACCATTTGCGAGGGTGTTCCTTGTTGCCTCATGAAAATGGCACCCAACCACCCCATACACACACACACACACACCATGGAGCACAAATAGGGCACAAAGGACATTGCTCGCTTTTGTGAGGTTGATCATACAACCATCTTGACGTACACCATGACACATTGATCCCCCTCCCTCCTTGTCCCCTCCCCTCCCCTTTCGTTATGCTGCGTTCCCCCGCTTCCCTCGTGCGTAGCCCTGCTGTTCTCTTGCCTGTCCCGTCCCCTTTGTCCTACCTTTCCTATTTTTTCGCCATGGCATCACATGCATGATGGTGGCGGCAAGGACGATAACCTTTGCAGGTATGTTGTGCTATTGTGTGTGTGGGTGTGTATGTGCGTGCTTGCGTGCGTGTGTAGTTGTGCCCATGCGCATGTGCGCAGCTGTAGATGGTTTGTTCGTTCTTGGTTTCTCTCATTTGGTGTGTTTGTATGTCTGCTTGTGTGTGTGGGGGGGGGGGTTGCATCGATCGATGCGTGAGTGAAGGTGTCTTTGTGCGTGAGTGGTTGTGAGTGTGTGACTGCGTTCTTTGGTTTCTGGTTGCCTAGGTTTGTGTGTGTATGTGGATTCGTGAATGTGTGTACGCGCAGGTGTGTGTGTGTGTGTGTGTGTTGCAGCTGTTGTTTTGGATGTTGTTGTTGGTTTTGGTGTTGTGTGGCATAGGCTTTGATTGTGTGCGCATGACATTGTGTTTGTGGCTGCAGATGCAGGTATGCTTGTGTTTGTGGTTGTGGCTGTGGTTCTGGGCTTGCGTACGGTTGTTGCCATGGCCGTTGTGGTAGCTGTCGTTCTTGGTGTGGTTATGGTAGTGGCTGTGGTTGCGGCTTTGGTTGTGGGTGGTTGTGGGTACACTGTACTCTGTACACTGTACTCCCCAAGGTCTCATAGAATGTATCCCCACACACAGTACGTCCGCCACTGCGCCCAAGTCTCTATACTAGCACTCTACACTGTCACTCTACACGCACTGTAGGCTCTCACTGTACACTGTCATTGTACACTGTCACTGTACACTGTCACTGTAAACTTGGTGAGGTCTTTTTTGGGAGGGGGTGGATGGTGATTTCAGCCCCCCTCTTTGTAGTCCTTTACCCCCCCCCCCCCCGAGCTGCAGCCCGAACCCAAAGAACAGCTGCAGCCATAGTGAAAGCTGCAACTGCAGCCTTCGCCGCAGCCAGGGCCACACACACTGACACAACCACAACCAAATCCACACACAACACAGCTTGCAGACACCCACCCACACCCACACACTTACACAGTGTGCAGTGCGCAGTGCGCGTGTGTAATGCACACTGCACAATGTGTCATGCACACTGCACACCGTACAGTGCAAGTGTTTGGGCGCTCAGTGTGCAGTGTGCAATACACAGTGCGCAGTGTGCATTACAGGGTGTGCAGTGTGCATTACAGTGTGCAGTGTGCAATTTGCAACACACGGTGTGCAGTGTGCAGGTGCAATACACAGTATGCAGTGTGCAGTGTGCAATACACAGTGTGCAGTGTGCAGTGTGCAATACACAGTGTGCAATGACAGTGAACAGTGACAGTGAACCATGAGTTAGCCGTCACTGAGCGCTCACTGAGCCATTTGGCGCGCTCACTGAGCGCTCACTGCGCCGTTTCGCGCGCTCACTGAGCGCTCAGTGAGCGCTCAGTGAGCGCGCCAAATGGCTCAGTGAGCGCTCACTGAGCGCGCCAAATGGCTCAGTGAGCGCTCAGTGAGGGCTCACTCATGGTTCACTGTGACTGTACACTGTCACTGTACACTGTCACTGTACACTATCCATGTACACTGTCAATGGTGTCATTGTCTACTGTGACTGTACGTGGTACACTGTATTCTGGCACTGCACACTGCACACTGCCACTGCACACTGTCACTATACACTGTCAGTGTACATTGTCACTGTACACTGTACACTCTACACTGTGCGCACTGCACACTCTGTATTGCACACTGCACATTGTGTATTGCACACTGCACACTGTAATGCACACTGCACACTGTGTATTGCACACTGCACATTGTGTATTGCACACCGCACACTGTAATGCACACCGCACACTGTGTATTGCACACTGCACACTGCACACTGTGCAATACAAATTGCACACTGCACACTGTAATGCACACTGCACACTGTGTATTGCACACTACACACCGCACCCTGCGTAATGCACACTGGGTATTGCACACTGCACACGGTGCACTGTGCAATACCCAATGTGCAATACACACGGTGCAGGGTGTAGTGTGCATGACACAGTGTGCAGTGTGCATTACACGGTGTGCCGTGTGGATTACATCACACACGGCATACTACACCCTGTGTAGTGCACACTACACACAGTGTGCAGTGTGCAGTGTGCAGTGTGCAATACACAGCGTGCAGTGTGCAGTGTGCAATACACAGTGTGCAGAGTGTATTACACAGTGTGCAGTTTGCATTACAGTGTGCAGTGTGCAATTTGTAACACACAGTGCAATACACAGTATGCAGTGTGCACTGTGCAATACACAGTATACAGTGTGCAGTGTGCAATACACCGTGTGCAGTGTGCATTGCAGTGTGCAGTGTGCAATTTGTAACACACAGTGTGCAGTGTGCAGTGTGCAATACATAGTGTGCAGTGTACATGACAGCGTGCTGTGTAAAGTTTGTAATGCACAGTGTGCAGTGTGCACACGGTGCACTGTGCAATACCCAATGTGCAATACACACGGTGCAGGGTGTAGTGTGCATGACACAGTGTGTAGTGTGCATTACACGGTGTGCCGTGTGGATTACATCACACACGGCATACTACACCCTGTGTAGTGCACACTACACACAGTGTGCAGTGTGCAGTGTGCAGTGTGCAATACACGGCGTGCAGTGTGCAGTGTGCAATACACAGTGTGCAGAGTGTATTACACAGTGTGCAGTGTGCATTACAGTGTGCAGTGTGCAATTTGTAACACACAGTGCAATACACAGTATGCAGTGTGCACTGTGCAATACACAGTATACAGTGTGCAGTGTGCAATACACCGTGTGCAGTGTGCATTGCAGTGTGCAGTGTGCAATTTGTAACACACAGTGTGCAGTGTGCAGTGTGCAATACATAGTGTGCAGTGTGCATGACAGCGTGCTGTGTGCAGTTTGTAATGCACAGTGTGCAGTGTGCATGACACAGTGTGCAGTGTGCATTACAGTGTGCAGTGTGCAATACACAGCGTGCAGTGTGCATTACAGTGTGCAGTGTGCAGTACACAGTGTGCAGTGCGCAGTGTACACTGCACACTACACGCTGTGTAATGCGCACTGCACACCGTGTATTGCACACTGCACGGTGCACACTGGGCATTGCACACTGCACACGGTGCACTGCGCAGTGTGCACGGTGCCACTGCACACTGGGTATTGCACACTGCACACGGTGCACTGTGCAGTGCGCAGTGCGCAATACACAGTGCGCAGTGTGCATTACACAGTGCGCAGTGTGCATTACAGGGTGAGCAGTGTGCATTACAGTGTGCAGTGTGCAATTTGTAACACACAGTGTGCAGTGTGCAGTGTGCAATACACAGTATGCAGTGTGCAGTGTGCAATACACAGTGTGCAGTGTGCAATGTGCAATACACAGTATGCAATGACAGTGTACAGTGACAGTGAACCATGAGTGAGCCCTCACTGAGCGCTCACTGAGCCATTTGGCGCGCTCATTGAGCGCTCACTGCGCCGTTTCACGCGCTCACTGAGCGCTCAGACACAGTGTGCATGTGCATGACACAGTGTGCAGTGTGCATTACACGGTGTGCCGTGTGGATTACATCACACACGGCATACTACACCCTGTGTAGTGCACACTACACACAGTGTGCAGTGTGCAGTGTGCAGTGTGCAATACACAGTGTGCAGAGTGTATTACACAGTGTGCAGTTTGCATTACAGTGTGCAGAGTGCAATTTGTAACACACAGTGCAATACACAGTATGCAGTGTGCACTGTGCAATACACAGTATACAGTGTGCAGTGTGCAATACACCGTGTGCAGTGTGCATTGCAGTGTGCAGTGTGCAATTTGTAACACACAGTGTGCAGTGTGCAGTGTGCAATACATAGTGTGCAGTGTGCATGACAGCGTGCTGTGTAAAGTTTGTAATGCACAGTGTGCAGTGTGCACACGGTGCACTGTGCAATACCCAATGTGCAATACACACGGTGCAGGGTGTAGTGTGCATGACACAGTGTGTAGTGTGCATTACACGGTGTGCCGTGTGGATTACATCACACACGGCATACTACACCCTGTGTAGTGCACACTACACACAGTGTGCAGTGTGCAGTGTGCAGTGTGCAATACACAGCGTGCAGTGTGCAGTGTGCAATACACAGTGTGCAGAGTGTATTACACAGTGTGCAGTGTGCATTACAGTGTGCAGTGTGCAATTTGTAACACACAGTGCAATACACAGCATGCAGTGTGCACTGTGCAATACACAGTATACAGTGTGCAGTGTGCAATACACCGTGTGCAGTGTGCATTGCAGTGTGCAGTGTGCAATTTGTAACACACAGTTTGCAGTGTGCAGTGTGCAATACACAGCGTGCACTGTGCATGACAGCGTGCTGTGTGTAGTTTGTAATGCACAGTGTGCAGTGTGCATGACACAGTGTGCAGTGTGCATTACAGTGTGCAGTGTGCAATACACAGCGTGCAGTGTGCATTACAGTGTGCAGTGTGCAGTACACAGTGTGCAGTGCGCAGTGTACACTGCGCACTGCACGCTGTGTATGGCACACTGCACGGTGCACACTGGGCATTGCACACTGCACACGGTGCACTGCGCAGTGTGCACGGTACCACTGCACACTGGGTATTGCACACTGCACACGGTGCACTGTGCAGTGCGCAGTGTGCAATACACAGTGCGCAGTGTGCATTACACAGTGCGCAGTGTGCATTACAGGGTGTGCAGTGTGCATTGCAGTGTGCAGTGTGCAATTTGTAACACACAGTGTGCAGTGTGCAGTGTGCAATACACAGTATGCAGTGTGCAGTGTGCAATACACAGTGTGCAGTGTGCAGTGTGCAATACACAGTGTGCAATGACAATGTACAGTGACAGTGAACCATGAGTTAGCCGTCACTGAGCGCTCACTGAGCCGTTTCGCGCGCTCACTGAGCGCTCAGTGAGCGCTCAGTGAGCGCGCCAAACGGCTCAGTGAGCGCTCAGTGAGCGCGCCAAATGGCTCAGTGAGCGCTCAGTGAGGGCTCACTCATGGTTCACTGTCATTGTATACTGTCACTGTACACTGTCACTGTACACTGTCCATGTACACGGTCAATGGTGTCATTGTCTACTGTCACTGTACATGGTACACTGTATTCTAGGCACTGTACGCTGTCACTGCCACTGCACACTGTCACTATACACTATCACTGTACATTGTCACTGTACACTGTACACTGTACACTGTACTCTATACACTGTACTCCCCAAGGTCTCATAGAATGTATCCCCACACACAGTACGTCCGCCACTGCGCCCAAGTCTCTATACTAGCACTCTACACTGTCACTCTACACGCACTGTATGCTCTCACTATACACTGTCATTGTACACTGTCACTGTACACTGTCACTGTAAACTTGGTGAGGTCTTTTTTGGGAGGGGGTGGATGGTGATTTCAGCCCCCCTCTTTGTAGTCCTTTACCCCCCCCCCCACAGCTACACCCAAAGAACACCTGCAGCCACAGTGAAAGCTGCAAATGCAGCCTTCGCCACAGCCAGGGCCACACACACTGACACAACCACAACCAAATCCACACATAACACAGCTTGCAGACACACACCCACACCCACACCCACACCCACACCCACACCCACACCCACACCCACACCCACACCCACAAGCAAAGCCGCAACCACAGCCACTACCATAACCACACCAAGAACGACAGCTACCACAACAGCCATGGCAACAACCTCACGCAAGCCCAGAACCACAGCCACAACCAGAAACACAACCATACCTGCATCTGCAGCCACAAACACAATGTTATGCGCACACAATCAAAGCCTATGCCACACAACACCAAAACCAACAACAGGATCCAAAACAACAGCCGCAAAAGCTGCAACACACACACACACACACACACACACACACACACACACACACACACACACACCTGCGCGTACACACATTCACGAATCCACGTACGCACACAAACCTAGACAACCGGAAACCAAAGAATGCAGTCACACACTCACAGTGACGCACAAGGACACCTTCACCCATGCATCGATCCAAGCAAGCCCCCCCCCCCCCCCCGACTCACACACAAACATACATACAAACACACTAAATGAGAGAAACCAAGAGGGAACAAACCATCCACACTTGCGCACATACGCATGGGCACAAGCACACACCCGCGAACACACACACTAGCACAACATACCTGCAAAGGTCATCGTCATTGCCGCCACCATCATGCACTCGATGCCATGGCAATAAATAGGGAAGGCATGGCAAGGGCTGGGCAAGGGGACGCGACAGGCAAGATAAGAGAAGGGGTTGGCATGGGGTAAGCGGGGGGATCAGGCATGGCAAAAGGGGACGGGGGGGGATAAGGAGGGAGGGGAATGAGTGTGTCATGGTGTAGGTCACGATGGTTGTATGATCAACCTCACAAAAGCGAGCAATATCCTCTGTGCCCTATTTGTGCTTCATGGCGCGCGCGCCCGTGTGTGTGTGTGTCTTGGGGGGGGGGGGGGTGCCTTTGTCATGAGGCAACAAGGAACACCCTCGCAAATGGTTAGGTTCATATCCCCAAACCCCAACCCCGTAACCATCTCTCCCTAGCCCTTCACTTCACATGGTTCAATGTGGCCATGTGTTTATGTACACGCAAGATAATTGCACACACGAATGAATGTGGTTGTCAATTTGTGCATGTGCATGTGTGTGTGGACGTGTGTATGGTGTATGTGTGTGTATGTGTTTGGATATTTGTGTCCCTGACGAAGTGTGTGTGTTTGGATGTTTGTATGTTTGTCGCCACGGGTACATGTATGCAAGTATGTATGTGTGCATGCACGCTCAAGTTCTTGGAGAAAAGACGTGGTGAGAACTGCGGACCAATGTTGGTGTGAAAAGGGTGAAGTGTGGCCCAGCAAGGGTGGGAAGAGAGGGCGGAAAGGGGGAGAAACTCCTGACTGAGCCCTGAGTGAGCCCCCAATTAGCTCTCAGTGAGCGCTCACTGAGCCATTTGGCGCGCTCAGTGAGCGCTCAGTGAGCGCTCAGTGTTCCGGCTCAGTGACGGCTCAGGGACGGCTCAGTCGGGCGCTCAGTCAACTGACCCGTCGCCAAAAAAAGTACGCCCCACCTTGAACCTTGACCAAGTGACTATCTAAAACTTCTAAAAACATTAAATGCACGTTACCTAGCATGCAAAACGCACAACAAACAAGCACAAAGACATCGCAATGCACAACTGAGCCCCAAATGAGCCCCAACTTCACATTTCCACTTAGCCACCAGTGAGCCGCAGGTACATTGTACGACAAACATGCGAGAAACCCTACAACTTCCCCTTACGCATCACCCTTTCCCAATACTGCTTGGCATTCCCATATGCCTCTTGGCGGGTCCAAGATGGCTGCCAAACGTTGAACCCCTTGGAATACAACCCCCAATCCAGGTTGTCATTCCGAAGCACTTCGGCCCACCCCTTCCTCTGTGCTCGGCGTGCCCCCCGTAGACGAGACCCCCGTTTCTTACTTCCCCCCTTGAAGCTCCTCTTCCTAATCTCGCTCCTCAACGACTGATGCCTCCCCTCACCCTTAAAAGCACTGAATGTGGACAGGGTACCCCACTCCCTCGCAATCCCCCACATGTGGTCCACCCAAAGGTGGGCCCACAGAGTCACCACAAACCCACAAGCTTTGTGGGCACTCCCCATCTCGGACAAAGCACTTCTCAACACATTCATATCGCGAAGGTCCAACCTCCCCTCTTTCCACACAAGGTCATAAGTCACTGCAAATTTCTCTCCCCACAAACGCCAACAAGCAGTCCATGTCATTGTAACCCCCCCCCACTTGCACCGGGACTTGTAAAAGATTGTCCCCCTCCAAGTAGTCGGCAATGCAATCCCACCCTTGCCCTGTCACCCATGCTGCCGCGGCAGTTTGCTCCAAACGCAGGGCCTTCTTTCCCACCTTCTCTTGCTCACAATCGACCGCCGTGGCCGTACGGCTCTCAACCCTAATGTCATCCCAAAACCACTGCACCCAAACCAATGCCCTCCCCTTTGTCCACCCATGGTGATGCATCAAAGCCTTAAGCAACCCACTGCCCGCACAATGCACCAAACGGTGCACCCCATGGAGTCCAAAGTCGGGGGGTCTTTGGAAAGGGAGGACTGCTGGCAATGTCATCCCCCCCCATTGCCAAACCTTGAGCAAAATTGAATTTCCCCGCCCAAACGCACCCAAACAATGAAGACGGTTCCCCTCGCAAAGCCAACACACAGGTGACAAAGGATCATTACACTTGAAATTCCGACAGCCGGAGAGGGCAACTTGCGCCTTGGTGTCGGCAATAATGACACACGTAACGGGTGTGGGATACCCTCCCTCATTCAACACTTGCATCCCATTCACATCCAAAACATCAAGGTTCAAATTTTCCTGGTGGGCCAGGTCGCGAAGAATTTGGGTGGTCTCCGAGCCCTGGAGTAGCACCGATGAACCCAATGGCAGACGGCTACCCAACTCGCCGACCGCAAAGTGCTCAAAAGAGCGTTGCCAAAGTTTGGTTCCATCAATGGAAATGCCCACCAACACTTGGTTACCTTGTGTTACCGGGGGGTTATGCTGCCATATAAGCTGCAGCTTCTCCTTCAGATTCACCCTGGACCCAATCAAATCATTGCCGCCGGGAGTTTCCAACGAGAAATCAATGGGGTGGGGGGCACCCAATGTCTTCCGCACGGAGACAATTTTGGCCAATGGGCAATACCACGTGGATGTGGACCGGCTGTACTGCAGTCGGCGCACACTTTGCCCCTCCTTCCTCAATTCCCACAACACTGCCATGGCATTCAACTCCAAATCAAGTTGATGATCTGTGGGAACATCGGTGTACACGTCCACCATATTTGTAACCCCACTCCGCATGCGCACATTCCAATCCTCACCCATAATGTCACGCACCGCACGCTGCAAGCTGCTGATCCGCTCACCACGGCCTTTGCGATTACCCAGGGCAAAGTGGTGGACCTGCCACGGATGCAGCGGCATAATAAAGAAAGAACACTTGGGACGCATGTGGCACAAACGCGTTGCACTGCAGGTAGGAGACGCAATTTTGCGTGCGTAAATGCGCCTATTTGCGTACCTACCCTACTTTCGTTACGGGCGCAAAAAGGGCCTTTTGCGCACCCGAAATGGTATTTTTGCGTGCTCGCTCGAAAAATCGCCGACGCGCAAAACGTGCAATTTGCGCACGCAAAATGGTGTATTTGCGTCCCAGGTGTAAGTTGTGCAGGCACGCAAAAGGCGCCATTTGCATACGCAAGAATGGGGTAAAAGGGGCATTTGCAATGCCATGGCACCGGGTGGGTCAGAGGTATGCATGCTACACTCGCATACGGAACGTCCTTGGTTCAAACCGGACGCACTCAAAAATTGAAACTTGTGTGTAGGCAATTGAAGAACGGAAGAAATTGAAGAGGTTGATGATCAATTCAAAAAAATTCAACCCGAAGAGCCGCAACCCCCCAAACAGGCGCTGAAGACAGGCGGACACCACAAAACCCACCGGTGACCCACTCTTTTGAAAGGAATGACAGACTGATGTTGAAAGCCACCGACAGACAACAAGACAATTCCCCCAGGGCCTTTGGAAATGAACGACACATTGATTTTGACAATTTGATAACAGCGAAATGAACGACAACAACACACTTACCCCACTCACTTTTGAAATGAAAGACACGCGTGCGCGGAACAGAAACACTGATGCCTTCGGGTGACCTCCACGTCACCAATCACCACCTTCCACCAACACTGTCTCCATCCGATCACCATCTCCGACCAAGACCATCACCATCCGATCGGCATTTTCCACCAACACCATCACCATCCAATCACCATCTCCCACCAACAACATCACCATCCGATCACCATCGCTCACCAACAGTACCATCACCATCACCATCCGATCACCGCCGGTCACCTCAACGGACCCCAGATCCCTGAGACCGTGGAGACCCCCCGGTTGGGGTTCCGGGCTCAGTTGCCCCTTTCTTCCGGGGGGGTCGCAGGATGTCCCTGACCGTGTAGGTCTTCAGCAGCTTGTCCAATGCCTCTGTAGAGGACGGAGGGGGCACAGCCTCCCTGTCGACTCGCTTGAGGCTGCCCTCCAGCAGAGCCGTGGCCGTTGCTGCTTGCTGCAGTCCCGTTCGCAACTCAACGGCACACTGCGTCAGCCAGGCCTTGTCCTCCGCGACACCCTCCGGCACAGCCAAAGCCTCGGGAGCGGTGCGCTTCGTCCCACGCTGCCCATGCGCAGCCTCCAGCTCGTCCAGGAGCTTCTTCTCCCGGGTTCGCCACGACGCCTCGGCCCTCGTGGCCGTGCTGCGCTCCGCCAGCAGCTGGGCGTCCCGCTCCTTCAGCAGCGCATCCGCCCGCTGCCTCTCGCCACGCACAGCAGCCAGCTGTGCATCCCTCCCGCACCTGCTCCTCCAGCAGGGCCACCTTGCCCTTCAGCAGCTCGTTCTCCGAGCGCTGCCGCACCAGCTCGGACGTTTGCCCGGCCGGAGAGACTCCCGGCACCTTCGCGGGCACCTTGGAGGGGCGGCCACGGGCCCTCTTCGCCGGGAGCACGGAGGATTTTCCTCCGGCGGAGGACTCTGAAGCCACATCCTCGCCAATGGCCTCGGCCACCTTCCGTGCCTCTGCCTCCACCTTGCGCACCATGTCGCTGCGCGCTTCCTTCTCCCACCTTAGCCAAAAGGCTTCAACCCGCGCCAGCAGTGCCGCCGACTGGTCCACACCGCCGACCTCGCGTGTCCCTGGCAGGACACCTGCGATCTCACTCAGCGGCACCCCACGCACCTTCTGCACCTTGCCCAGCTCGTCCTGGGTGCAGAGGAGGGCCCACGTGTGGGAGCTGGGGGGCCGCATGTACAGGAAGGGAACGAGGAACACTTTCTCCTCTTGCCCCTTCTTGGATTTCGCCCAAAACGGGCAAATCAACGTCACCGCATCGCCCGCTGCCTCTCGTCCACCCGCGGTCTTGGCACCCAAGGGCCGCACCGAAATTCCCCGGAAAATCTTCCAATGGAGCAACCCAGACCGATCCTCCAGAAAAACCATTCCTGCCTCCACATTGGCAACCTTGCCATACCCATGCACATACCGGACATCGAATTCATCGACATCCGGAAACGTCACCTCCCCCAAATCGCCTTCACCAGCTGCGCCATGGTCCCTAGGTTGGGCTCCACCAGCAGCTCCGCCGCCGAACCCAGCATTGCTGTCAGCGGGCCCGGGATCCACCAACGCGAAGGGCAAGAAGTTCACGACAATCTGAAAGAAACGGAGGAAATACATGAATTTACTGGGATTGTGCGTGCGCAAATGACACGTTTTGCGTCGCGGATTGAAATCAGGCAACGAAGTAAATACCCTATTTTGCGTGCGTAAATGACCCATTTTGCGTCACAGATGGAAATTAGGCAACGCCGTAAATACCCTATTTTGCGTGCGTAAATGACCTATTTTGCGTCCTCGTCGCGCGTATAACCGATGCGCAAACGATGCATTTTACGCACGCAAAAACAGGGTAATTACACACCTTTTCATTACATGGGCACATGTATTCTTTCTTCTACCCGTTCCACTTCACTTTGCCGTCGGCTTCGGCTTGCATGCTGGGCATTGAGGCGGTATAGTGCATCGCCATTGAAGCCCACTGCATCTCACGGGCGCTGGGTGCGCGGGTGAGGACGAGGCTGCTGGGACAGAACCCAAAGTAGACGCAGCCGGGGGCGACGGGGACCCGCACCATGTTGTCCGCCATGGGAGGGGGGATCCACCAGCGGTGGTACCAGGGCATCGAGCACTGCTCGGCATTCTCGTCCTCCGGCCCCAGTCCCTCCGTTGTGAATGGGCACACGCTAATGGCAGCGGTCCCAACCCCAGTCCCAATGACCCACACGTCACCCATGTAGGGGACTTTCTTCTCCATCCCCGAAGGCGTTTTCAGGGGCGCCGACCAACTCAACCTTGGGGCAGGTGGTGCAGGGGGCTGCAAATCATTGCCCGAAGAGGTTGCCGGGGGGTCCTCCTCCGCCTCTTCCTCCTTCGGTTCCTCCGGCTCAACAAACATCAGGTCCGGGACATTCTCCGGTTCCACCACATTTGCGGGTGTGCGGAATTTTTCCGGCACAAAGGGGAAAAAAATCATCCTCCCCGGCCCACCAGCTCCACGATGGATCAACGTCCCATCCATCAGCAAAACAGTGCCCCGCTTTTGCTGGACTACATGCCACGTGTTGGACGCGTGGTAGCCATGGCTCGTCCCCGGTGCAATTTGCAGGGATTTTTCTGGGGGATCGTCCTGCAGCGATACAAAAACCACCCTCGTGTCCGGGGCACCGCGCAACGTAAGCATGAAATCGCGGTGCGGCCATTGGTAACCCCGCCAGGGGGGGGCGTCCATCCGTTCCACCAACCGGGGCTCCCGGTCCACCAGGTCATCCAGCACCGGGAAAAGGTCTCCCAAAATGCGCAGCAAACGCCACTTAATATTCGAGGGAAACCACTTGTCCACCGTTCCCGGGGCGGTCTGCCGGCGCCCACCTCCTTGGTTGTGGCCCTGAAGGAGAATGTCTTCCCAATTCTCCTCTCCCTTCAAATGCAACGCACACAACTGATCCACCAAGTCCCCTGGCAGAATGTCCTCCACCAAACGGTAGCCTGTGGCCTCATATTCCTCGGGGGTCCTAGAGGGCGGATCCGGCAACGGATGCCGAGACACAGGGTGTTTTACTGCGATATCTGGCGACGGGCAACCCATGCCAAGCGCAAAAAAATCGTCCTGCGTTACAGAAATTGTGGGCTGCGTCAAATCAGGGATGGCCGGTGACAGTCCTTTCAGGGCCTCGCGCCGACCCACGGACTGAATCGCTCCGTGGGCCGACCAGTCCTGAAATTTGGACTCCCGGGAAAAAATGTGTGTGTCCGTATCCAGCTTCTCTGCCCAATGTTTCACCTTGACGGGGTCTGACCACATCCGTCGGTTACCGGCCTCCTTTTCCCGGTCTGCATCCGGCACATTGTACACCGACACATATTGCTTTTGGGGGCCTTGGGCACGTTGCATCATGGCAAACAATGCCGTTAGGGTGTCTGCGCCGAGTTGCAGGAATATTCCCATTGGGGCAGGGCTCAACCAGTGGTTTAGGCCTAGAGCAAAATTGCTCAAAACGCCCTTGGACAAAGCAACTGAACCGGCCTGCAGGTTGACCCTCAACAAATATTTCAAGGGTTCACCTTTTTCCTGCTGCAATTTTTGCAGCCGCTCTCTCACCGAGCAAACATCCTCGGGAATAGCCGGCAACCCCTTAATCTCGTTCACCGAGAGTGCACAATCCAACACCTGGATCCCAGTTCCCACCACATTTTCCACACCCACCACCTTCACATACTCATCAACAACCTGCCGCGTGGGCTCATGGGTGGTGCGGGGAGGAGGTGCGGGCTTGGGCGGTGGCTGCGGGTCCCCGGGGGCATGGACAGCGGCCTTGGCTCTGGTCTTCTTGCCAGGCATGTCCCATAAAAGAGAAGCCCCTAAGAGTGAAAAAGGCAATTACATGCATTTTGCGTGCGCAAAAGGCGTAATTTGCGTCCGCAACAGAATTCAGGAGACAAGTAAATAAGTCCTTTTACGCGCGTAAATTACCCTTTTTGCGTCCGAGCTAAACTTATAGTAACCACGCAAATACACCCTTTTACGCGCGCAAAAAGGCTGTAAAGAGCAATAATTGCGTGTACATGGTGGTGTTGTGGTGCAAGAGACGTAAAAGTGGCAAAACACCTCCGTTTTCACCCATGTTTCAGCCTATTTGCATGCAAATGTGTCCGTTACACATCATAAGAGAGGGCAAGGCGAGCAAACACGCACATAGCAAGTTATTGATTTTTTACCCATTTTACGTGGTTTTTACCTGGTTTTTACTTGAGAAACACTTTGGGCCTTTACTTCGTAGTTACATAGTATGTATGCACAAACAGACCATCCTTGTGGGCAAGCATGTTGATAGGCGTGAATTGACAACATTTCAATGGTTGTTACGATACCACAGTCTAATAGTGTGGTACGCCTTCAAGGAGGACATCACCGGGCTGGGTCCCCGAGAGATGGGTACACTTGATCGACCGCATGCAAAATGGATGCACGGGCACGCAACCCCGTCGCTTCATGGATCATACCATCACATCACATAATACATTTTTGCAGTGATATACACCTGCACTGCTATATTCTTGCACTGCATGACAGAAAATTTCACGCATTGAATTCTTGTGCAGTGAATTTTTGTGGAGTAAATTTTATGTAGTGCATTTTGTGCTGGGATTTTTCATGCAAGGCATTTTTCTGCAGTGGAGTGCATGTTTTGGTACTGTAGTTTAGTGTGCCTGAGTTGTATTGAGCGATTTCTGGAAGACCGGTGTCAATGGATGGACTCAACCATTCACCTGCACATGTGTCAGCCTTTTCCAGGGGTTTCAGCCTGCCCTGATCGCATACCTCCCTGGTGGCGGTGTAGAACTACTTTTGCCCGCAACAGGGTTGCGGGGGGGCTGTCCACAGAGTGCAAATGGCGGGTAGGAGGGGTATGAGGGGTAGGAGGGGTGCTCGCTGGACATGCACTTGATGCTGCCCAGCTGGGATGAGTAGCGGCCACCAATGGCCAGCCCTCGGTTTGCCTGAGAACTAAGTTGGTAAATACAAATGCATCGTTACAGAAGACATCAATATATATGTAACGTTTGACATCATTAATGTGCACATTGTGGAACATGTCAAAGTGACCCGTGCCCACTCCATCTAATTTCCTGTCAATTTTATTGATAGCAAAACGGAGTGTGCCACGACGTGGGCGCCCCGTGGAGCGGGGAGCTGCTACAACACAGTGAGCAATAGTGTTGAAGGCTTCCGAGATGTCTTGGCGGTTGAGCGATGGGAACATTGCTTTGATATCCAATGCAAACAGTTCCACTGGGCCCCACAAATCCCCTGTATTCACAGGTTGGAGAGTCGGGTGTTCCAGTCGCGCACTACCGACGGTAAGTCCTTGCAATGGGCCATTTCCAGTGTATCTAGCACTCTCATAGCTTCTCCCACAAGGAGTTGTAAACAACGGCTGATGATGTGCCCTGTGACCGACCGACCCACCGACCCTGTGCTCGCAAGGGTCGGTGGTAGTGTGAAAAAATGAGACTTGTTTTCCACGAGGTCGGTACCAAGGGGGAAAGCATGTCATGCAGAAACCCAGTGTAGTGGCATTATGGGGGGCTGATGGGGAGGTCTAGGGACACCGCGTGGGTGTAATCCGGCAAACAGGCGGCGAAATGAAAATTAAAGCAACGCCCTGCCCCAAGCCATCCTTTCTTGGAGCCCGTGCCACGACCCTTGCCCGGCTAGTGATAGAGCTCATTTCACCAACCAGCCTACACCGCCTTTGCCGGGCCTCTATGCCACCCCTCTGCCCTCTTCGGGGAGCTATTTTCTAGTCACCTTGGAGGAAGCAAGGCATCGGCGGTGGGACAAGGAGGGTGTCTAGTCTTGTGATCTCTACCTCCCACACAACCCGATGTGCAACGAGACTCCTAACGTGTGGATACTCCATATTGGTACACCCACACTCGAGCAAGCACCTGTTGTTGGGTCTCCAATTGCGTATCCTCTTGTGTCTTGAATGTTATGGTGGACACTGCGTCTGCCACCTGTACCTCCTCCAAATCGTACCACATCATCGCCTCATAGTAGAACGCAAGTAGGTGCAATAGCGTCAAGCGGTGCACCTCAGGCAACATCTTCACCGCATCAATGGCGGCGTCCACAACCGTGTTGCTGGATGCGCCAACGATTGTTTGCACAAAGAGTTTCTCTTGGCTTTTGGGCACCACCCCCTCGCTAGCCTCGGTGAAGAATTGTCGAAGTAGGTGCACCGCATCGTAGGCCGTTGCTTGTTCCTCCTGGAGTACCCGCACCACTGCCGGAGCCTCCTCCAACATGCTTGACCCCAAGCCTTCAATGCGATCAATGCATTTACCGATGGTTTGAAAGTTCAGCTTGCTCTTGTCCACACGGAGCAAGTCCGGACAATCACGTGACCCGTGGTCCCGAATATAATCTACGAGATCAACAATGAGGATTGGAACCCCTTGTGGCAGTTGGCGCTTCTTTGGTAGCTTGCTCTTGGCCAAAAGCAGGGTTTGGTCTTGCTTGACCGCATCTTCGAGAGTAAGGCCAAACGGTTGCCACTTGGGAGCCGACGAGGGCGCACACCCGCCCATTTCTCTGAAGAGTGCAAAAAGATATCCCAATACGCTTTGTAACCGTGTTGGGACGACAATTCACTTGAGACCCACGACGAGAGACCGTAGGGAGTCACAAACTCCATCACGTGTTGGTGCCGATATCCAATATCCACATTAGTTGCGTTTGTTCCATTCATGTATCAGCTCCACTCGTGAACACAACGAGCTATGAACACAACCGTAAGCATTCACTGTTGCCTTCCCCACTCACCTTTGTTGTTGGTGCTCATGCCAATATGATCACGGTGTTGGTGTGGAGATGCTTTGTGGAGACCCAACCACGGGCACTCAATCGCATCCGTGGCGAATAAAATGCCACACGAGCAAGGGCACAAAGGGAGAAGCACATTTGCAAATGTTTGTGCAGCTACGAGTCTTAGCACATAGGAATTCAACATGTCCCACGTTGCCTCGGGTCTACTTGTTATTTGTGTTTCCTTGACCCCATTACAAGTCCCTTGCTTCTAGACGAAGGTGGAAAAAGGTGAAGCTCTGCAACCCACCGTTCTAGCCCACCATTTGTATTTCTTCATCAACACGGGTTGTTTCTCTATCTTGGACCGATGGGGTGGGTTACTAAAGAGCATAGGCACCAAGGAACAAAGCTGTTCATAGAATCATCTTGATTCAGGGTGAAAACGGGCTATGGAATCTTTGGGGAAGGTTTCACAGCACGCAACTCTACCCAGGTAACAACGGACCCTGACCCCCTACCCCCCCCCTTGGAGCTTACCCATGTCACGGCACGTGCCGCGGCACACTTTCCGATGCCCCCCCCCCCCCCTCTCCGTGTCATGGTGGCACGGCCAGCACAGGTAACACAGGTGACACAAGTGCCAATCACCCTCGAACATGAACCATTGCATTGCGTACCGTGCCATCGCCCCCCCCCCCCCCCCATGTTATGGTGGCACAAGGGACATAGACAAGACAGGTGCACAAGCACAATAAAGCATAAGCACGCCTCCACAAAACACAAAACAAATTCATGCCAATTGCAACACACTAGCCAGTATCATTGTTCTGTAGCCCAAGACAGCGGGCCTCAACCGAATCGTCCCATATGTAGGACATCAATATATATGCCTACATGCAAACTCCTTGCACAACCGGAGGCAGAATGGCAGTGTGCTTGTTCACCAAAAGAACCTATAAACAAACATAATCATCATCATCATCATCATGATGTGATCTAGAGAGCAAAAGTCAAAGAGGCAGAATCCAACACAACACAACATAGCATAGCACAACACAACACAACACGACATAGCGGCGGCCCCGTGTGACACGACACACCCTATGTGGCGGCACCGTGGCACGGCACGCCCCCCCCCCCTCCGTGGTTGGGTAAGCTCCCCCCTTTGTGTTACTCAAAAATGGGCGGCAACCAAGCAAAAATACCTGGCACCGGTTAAAACCGTGTTACTTGAGGGGCACTCGGACCCCCCCCCCCCCGTGCTACCCTAGTAACATAAGATACGTGACACACTTCCTTGTCCCTCGGAGTTTCTACGCATACATTCTGGAGCCAACCCCCCCCCCCCCTTCAAAAGGCAACCCCACACTCTCGCAATTTTTGAACGTGTCCCCTACTCCGCACAACTAACCCACCTATCCACAAATGGAGGATTCCATCCTCAAACGGTGAACAAGTGCATACACCTTGAAGTACCATGAAGTACGAACTAGCAAACTCACTTCACAAAACAACCGAGCGAAGCACCCGAAAGCAACATGCCCAACCTTTGTCAGGTGGACTTGCACGACACAAAGAGAAGTGCCATAAGGACCTATCTCGAAGAAGCGAGTGACAGAACCGTTTTGCCCTCATGCAACCCCGGTGGGTTGCACAACAACCCAATAATTGCGCCACATTTGCTACACACAATGGGCGCAAGCATTTTTTTGGCAACTTCTCTCACAACAAGTGCCCCGTCTCAATTTGTAACATTCTCCAAGTGGAGCCAAGTATTGAATGCATTGAATGACATGTCATGACATGGTTTTGTCACGTTAGGGTTAGCTTCACAAACCTACAAAAGGGTGTTCAAATGATTTGAATTATCCAACCAACGTAGGGTCTGCAGGGGGAAGTTATCCCCCGAAAAGGCACACTTGGGCTATTTTCGGACATGTTGACCAAACATCTTACCCCAAAGTAGATACTCGCGGACATGGGACGGCAATGCTCCCCAAGTTCAAGGCCTTGTTGCTTTTCCAAGGGCAGTCTCACACTACAAAGAGTGCCCCGACACTCGCAGCGAAGGGGTGGCAAATCAAGAAGACACCTCCCTAGTGCAGAAAGACCACACCCTCCTCTTTGTGGTCTTTCTGAAGATCACCATTGACGGGAATAGACGTGGAGCATGGGTGTGTCTCACAAGCTTACCTCATTTGAATGCAACCCCTCACTCCCACCTTTGAAGTGTGAAACTCCCCGGTTTTGGCCTCCATGGTGTCTTGTCGCACAAAGTCCCCAATGTCTCACACCCTAAGTGTATGCCTCAACCGTTGAGTGTTTTGGTTTCAACCAAGCTTGGAACCACCAAGATAAAAGCCTAAGGCCCACCCGCAAGGCTAGCGGGAGGAGAAGCGAACCACCAAAGCACCGTGGGGGGTTACACCTGCATGATCTAGTCCGATTCATTTCTCCAGGCGCGCACACTTGTCCAACCCAGTTGCTCCTTTTTTGGCTAGTTGATGATTTGGATAATGTGTGGACAGACAGCAGCTATCTATTTTTTTTCGAAGAAGAAGAAGAAGAAGAACTTCACTTGTTGTACCTATGGAGTTTTGTTGCATGCTTTGTAGTGACATGTTCGTGTTTTCTTCATGGTATCTTCATGCCAATTTTTTTCCTCTCGGGAATGTTTTTGTGCATCAAGAATGTTGTTGTGGGTTAAGAACTTTGCTGTGGATTAGGGACCTGCCCCTTTATCCTTTTTGAATCAAGAACTTTGTTGTGCATTAAGAACTTGCTTCACTATCTTTTTTGGATCAACGGTACACCCTCTCCCACTGCAAAGATTTCCTTTACCTTGGTGGCGGTCTCGGGCACATCTTGGGGGTGTGGTTGCAAATGCAAACCATTTCATCGTCATACACATTGTAGAGGTAGCACAGGGAGCCCACAATGCAGATTATTTGCCACAACGTCCTTGCGGTGCCATAAAGGCTGGTCTTACATTGCACCCGTGTGATTGGACATATCTAGTGGATGAAACCAACTCTGCGGATGTGAGGGCACACACACCCCAGCAACACAAACTTTGGTCATGGACATAGTCTTATGCCTCCTTGGAGTTGTTGACCATGGAAAATTTGGTCACCTATGCACGTGCCTTGCATTTTCTCAATATTTTGCGAACAGCCTCCATCTAATGTCGCATAAAATGCCAATCCGTTAGTTTCCGTGGGGAACAGGTAATCTGACAGGGTATCAAATGGAAATATTCTTTAAATGAATGTCCGGATTACTGTAGTGTAAGGGAAGCTTCCCTAGGCAGCCAAATTGGCTTCGCAGTTCGCTTTCCCCTGCGGCCTGCCTCGTGCATTGCTGCCGCGGGCATCTCACAGGCAGTACTGTCCGTTATCCGCTATCCATTGCTTCCTCTCGTCCGGCGCAGCCTTGAGCATAAAAGTTCCATTTTTATTTTCAGCGACTCTAAGTCACGAGCAACATGACTGACGTTACTCTTGAGGCAGCACGCAAGCAGAAGATTCACAACTTGAAGCTCAAAACAGCATGTCTCGAAAATGAGGAATTTGTTCAGGAGGTACGTTACGTTATCAACAGCAGGTTTGGTGCTGAGCAATCGCCACGGAAACCGGTCTCGAGTTACTTAGTCCAAAGCTAGTAGCGCTCATTGTTCCTCTGCAGCTTCACGTCAGCGAGTGGTCTGAGACGCAGAAGCAGAAGCTCGCTGCGGCCCACGAGAAAGCCCACGAGTTGTTGGCAGCTGTTGAGGCTGGTACAAAATGGAACCTTACCCAAGCGTACGACATTCAAAAGTTGATGCGTGTTTGTGGTTTGGAGATGTCAGTTCGAGAACTGTACAAGCCCGAGGATAAGCCACAGTTCATGGATATTATTGCACTGAAGAAGACCCTTCAGGAATTGAAGCAGCATCGGAACAAGACTCGTATTGTGTCTTTCACTGGTATGTACTTCACTGGTAGCCAATTTGCGAAGTGGCGTGAAAAATAGGTTGCAGCGCAGCAGACACTAGAAAACACACCAGACAAGCTCCACAGCTGTGCTTCAAACATCCCTTGCGCTCAACAGGCACCATCGACAACGGGCTAAGCAAGCTTGAGAAGGTCGAGGAGGAGCTACGCCGCTCTCAGTTGGATGCCACAGAGCTTGCACAGGTTCCAGTGAACGTGTTGAAAAATCTGGAGGACTGTATGAACGTACAGAACGTCCAGGCTGCTTTGGTTGGTAATGAAGAACAAATCAACCAGCAACTGATGAGTATTGAAAAGTGCAAGGAAATCCGCAACATTGCTCTGAGCGACGGTGAAATGTCTATCGCCGAGGAGCAGTTCTACATTAAAGCTCAGTTGCTCGAACGGTTGGTCGAGCTTGTGCGGTATGGTTGGCTTTAGCTTCCCTGAGTTTTCAGCGCCACAAGCTTTTCCCCCAGTCCTTCCTCACACGTCTGCGCCTTCTGAGTGGGTGTTAGTGTTTGCTTTGGGCGTGCAGTGGCTTTCGTGGTACACGTGTACGCTTCTTGGACGTGTCCACAGAGATAAGTTCCGTATCATTGGTGTGACGGACGATGAGAACAGAATGTTCTCCAAGATCCACGAGGTGCAGAAGAAGGCCTACCAGGAGACCAGCGCCATGAAGGACGCCAAGCGACGCCTGAAGCAGCGCTGCGAGACTGATTTGAAGCACGTGCACGACGCCATTCAGAAGGCTGACTTGGAGGACGCCGAGGCAATGAAGAGGTTCGCTGCCCAGAAGGATAAGTCTGAGAAAATGATCAAGGACAACGAAGACAGGCAGGACGAGTGCTGGCGCAAGATCCAGGACTTGGAGCGCCAGTTGCAGAAGCTTGGAACTGAGCGTTTCGAGGAGGTGAAGCGCCGTATTGAGGAGAACGACCGCGAAGAGAAACGTAAGGTGGAGTACCAGCAGTTCTTGGACGTTGTGTCACAGCACAAGAAGCTACTGGAGTTGACGGTGTACAACTGCGACTTGGCTATCCGCGCTATTGGCATTATTGAGGAGTTGGTCGCTGAAGGTTGCTCTGCCATCAAGGCACGGTATGACAAGACCAACCAGGAGCTTGCTGACCTTCGCCTTCTTGTTCACCAGGAATACCTTGGTGTCTTCCGTCGACTGTACAAGACTCTCGGTCAGCTGGTTTACAAGAAGGAGAAGAAGTTGGAGGAGATTGACCGCAACATTCGTACTACCCACATCCAACTCGAGTTCTGTATCGAAACTTTTGACCCCAACGCCAAGAAGCACTCTGATTCAAAGAAGGACCTGTACAAGCAGCGTGCCAACATCGAAGAGGAGCTGCAGATGTTGAAAGACAAGATGGCAACAGCCCTTGAGCTGTTCCGTCCAACTGAGGAGGCGCTCATTCAGGCAGGCATTGAGTTCGTGCATCCCATCGAAGAAGTTGAAGAAGGTAACCTTCAGCGACGTTCGAAGATGGTGGAGTACAGGGCACATATGTCCAAGCAGGAGGAGTTGAAGATCGCTGCCGAGCGTGAGGAAATCAAGCGGGCTAAGCAGTTGATGATTGCACAGGGACCACGTACCCCAGGAAAGTCTGGGAACCGGCAGATTGAATACGGCCAGTAAGCGGGCTGCTGGTGTGCCTTTTTCTGCTCCGCAGCTGGTCGTCTATATTTGGAACATAGCCCGAAGCTTCTAGCTTTTCCTTCGCATTTTAGGTTGAAGTACTCCAACCGCACCCTGACCCTCTTACTGTATTTCTGGTTGTATGGTTTTGGACCGATCTGTGGGATATTGGTCCCCCAAGCTGTCCCCCCCAAAAGAAACAGGTCGTCATGGACGTGTGATCATCGAACCAGCAGGTTTTGTTCCCCATTCCTTTTTTTCTGGCAGTGTTTTTTTGCATTGCGCCTGAGGTGCAGTGAGCATGTTATTCCAAGCGCGTGGAGCGTGACTATTTGCCCTCCCAGTCTTAATTACCAATTCTGCCCCACAAATTTGTCCCAATGCTTTCGTGAATGTTTTCTTTATTTTTTTTGTCCAACAAGCATGGAAGCACGCATGATCAGCCCCAACAACCAGGTTGCATGCGTGCCCCTTTTTTCTTTGCATGTTCAGGAGGAAGGAGTGTTGTGTGAGTGGTTTTTTTTGTTCATAGTGCCTGCCAAAATGAACTGCACATTTCAGGCGGAACCATGCGTGTTCAATTTGTTGAGTGGTATCTTTGGTTTGTGTGCATCTGCAGGGCTTGATTCAGTTGTCCAGTCAGCTCACAGCTGTGCTTACTGCACCCCAAAAGCGAAAAATGATCCGCCGCTGGCACTCATCCGTCTGCTGCAGCTGTGCTTCAGGAACCGAAAATGTGAAAATTTATCCCATGCTCACACTCATTTAGGCAGGTTTGCCTGAATAAGAGAGACAAAGCAACCTGTACCATGTATAGGGACGGCGTTGCACATGCAATTGTTCGAGGTGAATTGTCACAGCACTTTGGAACCCACCTGTACTGACGTGCTGTGAACAGCAACAGCATGCAGGTTTTAGGGATGTACGGCACCGGAATAATTCAGAAGGCTCTGTCAAGACATTGCAAGTTTGAATTATAGTTTGGTGTGTTATTTCGTGTTGAAAGAAAAACAAAAAAATTTTCCATGGAAAAAGAAACAACGGACAGAAATCGAGTTTTCATCTGAATTCTGGCACTGCTGTACGATTATGAACTCTTGTAGAACCCTTTTCTGGAGCCGAATCAATATCTTCATGATCTTCAGGTTTAGATCCAATTGATGCAGCTAATGTCACAGGTATTGCAATTGTTACAATCTTTTTACCGTGATCAAGAGGACCAATCGGTCGTGTATGAACATGTGGTTTGTAAAATCAAATGTTTCGTGTCGCAAATGGAATTTATTTTGATCTTTAGCCCTTAAAAACTGAGATGTTTTCAAAATTGAAACCTACAGTTCGCAACAGTGTTATTACGTTCTGCCATTTTAGGTGTTTGTTCAGTTTTTCGGATAGTAGTTGGATGGTCAGATAGTAGTTGAGTAGTTATGTAACCGTCTATCATTTCATTTGAAAGCTTAGATACCATTTTCTTTCCAAGGTCGTAATCTAGCAGATTTGGCTAACCAGCGCAAAGCTGAACTATGACTTGAATCAGTTTTCACTGCTAAAAAATTTTGATAAGTTGAGCCACGTATTCTAATAACAAGGAACCGGTAAAATTCAGCCACTGCTGGTCATCTGCTTAGCCACATTGATGCCGCTTTAAAGATAGCCACATTGATGCAGCTTTAAAGATTAGGCAAAGTTCTCAGTCAGGCATTTGCATCTGTGTGTATGGCCAAATATCATTGGAGATTTTTGATTTGTGACGGTGGTTTCAAGATGCCCCCGGCGGGCATGCAATTTGTTTGCACAAAAGGGTGAGCATCACTAACTATTTTCAATAGGCCGGAGGAAGTTTGAGATTTGGGGTACTAGACGCCTTTCGGCCGCCGAGGGGACTACCGGGTTGGGCCAGGTAATATGCGTCCCCTGGGGCCTAGGGGGGGTCCATTCGAAACACGCTTCTTGCATGGCAGCGGAGTCCCCCGGGTTCACGTGGCTCGGATCCCTATCCCTCCCTGGCTTCCCCACTTGGCCACTCCCCGGTCCGCGTGCTTCTAGCAACTTAATGTCAGTCGCTTACGCACTACGTTGGCCCCCTAATGCGTGGTCACCCGGGGTGCCGGCGTTGCCGGGCCCGTGCTACTGTCTTGTCGCCACGGGGACCTCCGGGGCTGGCACGGAGGCTGCCTAGCCGCGGCGCTAGTGTGTGGCGCTGTGCTCCGTTACTGCTTTGGCGGGTGCAGTGCGCTGCTGGTGTATGCCAGCACTCACAGCAAGTCGGGTGGGCGGGCCCGGTGCCGCTGCTCGCCCCCCCCCCCCCCCGTAGTTGTCCCTCTGTCGCACCCTTCGCGGTGTGTGTGGCAGGTTGTCCCGTCCGGGTGTCCCGTGCCATGGCCCGTTGGTACGCCATTCTATGTGGTCTGTGCATTCCGCGGTCTCGGTCCGGTTGCCCTTCTTGTACGCGCCGCGTGCCCGTTGTGTGCATTTGCATTCTCGCTTCCGCATTGCCCCTCCCTCCCCGGTTCCTCTGCGCGCGCACCTCATGTGGTTCCCTCGTAGGGCCTTGGTGAGGGCATTCTATGCCGTTCGTGCCCCTCCGCGTTTCCTGCTCGATCCCCTTGCTCTGTTCAGCCTGCCTCGGGGGAGGCATGGGGCGACCGAGGCCTTGTGAGCTTGTGCTTGTTTCCCGTTGGCGTCCGCCTGTCGGCTGGCGCTGGTGGCCGGTTGGCCTTGGCGGGGGCGTGGCTGCCACGCCGGGCTAGCCCTTTGTTTTGGAGGGGGTGCCCCCTTGGCGGGGCGGGTGCCGCTCGGGGACCGGGTCGGCTTGGGGGGGGGGCGAATCCTCCGCGCGGCTAGGCCGCGCAGCGGCTGCCCTACCGCGGTGCGTACTCCGGCATACGTCTCCGGGTAGGGGGAGGGCGGGGCGGGCGAGTGTGTGTGGCGGGGCGGGGGGGAGAGGGAGCTAGAGTTTTGCCCGAGCGAGCCTCGCGGTGGGGCGTGTAGGGGTCTAGAGGGAGGAGGGGGCGGAGCGGGTCCTCCTTTTCGCCCAGTTGTGGCGGTGGTTTGGGGGGCGCGCGGGGGGGGGGGTTTGTGTTGGCGCCGCCTTGGCTTGCCGTCGAAGGGCTTTGTGCTCCTCATCATGGGGCGGAGGGGCTCGACCGTACCTCCCCCCTTTGTGCACGGGCACAAAGCGGGTGAGTCCCTTCCGTTGTGTAGTGCGATTTTGTTCCGCGGCGACTGCTGCTTGGGCCATGGAGTGCGACCGCTGCAGGTTGCCTGGATAATGCTGTCGTTGGATGCTAGCAGTTTGGGGAGCGCTTGGGCATCGGCCCATGGAGACGCCGGTGGGCGCAGGGCCCCGTGCGGCTATCATATATATCCGGCAGGTATGCTGTACAGCCTCGCAGCGCCATCCTAGGGGGGGAGGGGGCACCCGTTCCGGAACATTGCTTATTTATTGCTTGGGGTGCTGCGTTGGGAGGCAATGTCGGATCGGCGCTAAGTTGCTGACGGTCGGGCAGTCAGTGGGTGCGGAGGGGGGGGGCAAGGGCAATGGGGGGCCGGCTAGGGTCTTGCCCTATTGGGCGTCGTAGGAGGTGGTGTAGGGGCTGGCAGGGGGGGAGGGAGGTGCCCCTATGCGTCCAGGTAGGGTGGGCAATGTAGGGGGGCGGGGGCGGGTTGTGTTGGTGCCATCCCGGCTGGCCGGGGGGGAGCTCCTTGGTCCTCGAAGAAGGTGCGCGTTCAACGGAACCTCTGCCCCCTTGCATGGGAACAAGGTGGGTGCGTCTCCTCTCTCACGTGGTTCCATGCTATGCTGCGGTGATTGGTGCGTTGCCATGGAGTGCAACTGTCGCGGCCCGCCTTCATAATGTTCTGGTGGCGTGTGGTGTAGCGCTCGGGCGTCGCTCCGTGCCGACACCTTGTGGCGTAGGGCCTCGCGGGGCTAGTATATAGATCGTAGCGCCGTCTTTCGGGTAGTGGACGAAGGAGGGGTCCGGAGACAATGCCCCGCTCCGCCCCCTTGTGGTGGTTGTGCTACGGGGATTGGCGGGGGGTCCTTGAGAGTCACATAAGTGCCGGCGGGGTTAGCTGGTGCGTCACTGGACTGTGTGCACTACACGGCTCTGTACGCCGGCCCTGCCCGTCGAGTGACATCCTCTCTGTCTCCCCAGGAAGCCTCCTCTCGTGGCCGCGCCCTCCCCCGCTCCGACCCATCGGAGGTTAATGCGGCCAGGTGCAACGATGGGGCGCCCGCGACGCGACGGGGCGCGCTACCTCAGGTGTAGCGCGTTGGCGTTCTGATGCAGGACCGCCCCCGGGGAGGGCGGGAACCCGCTCACCATGAGGTAGACAGTGATGTTGCGGGCGGCGTCCCACGCCACGGCAATGTCCATCGTCCCGCCGGTATGTGTTGTCCATCAAAGTACGTTGTGAGTCTTGCTTGCGACAAACCCGATGGGGGTGAGCGGCCTTGTCGGGCTTTGGTGGCGTAGTGTATGCTCCTTGCTTTGGTGCGGTGGCGTGCTTACCCGTCGGCCCAACCGGGAGGGAGGGGGGGTAGTGCGGACCAGCGCCTTTTCTGATGCAAGATCTTAGATGCTTGGGGGGGGTTTGGTATTGTGTCCTAGAGGGCCAGGCCCATTGCATACGTATGTGGCCGCCTGTTGTGCACGTGTCGGTACTGGGTTAGAGGTTGGAGGTCGGAGGGTCAACGGAGCCCGTTTGGTACTCTCACCCTTTTTCGTCGTCGGCTTGGTACCAGGGCTTAGGGTTAGGCGGACATGGAGGAGTTGTGGGTTTGGTGACTCCCTACTGTTTCCGTGTCCGCCTTTAAGGCTCCATGCGCCACGGGGATACAGGTCGGGTTGCCATGTGACCGGGTCTGCGGTGGCATCGAATCGGGGCGCTCCTTGTTGTCGAGTTGCGTGCCCTCGTGTGCGTGGATATGCGGACTCGGTGGTGCGGTTGAGGCGCTTGCGCGAGGCCAATGTCCTGCGGGCTTGCTGCTTTTCGGACGTCGGGTATATGGCGGAGAATTTTTTGGGCGATGTGCTGATGCGTTGGGGGCCATGGGCCCCCTCCCAAGTGGACCCGAAGACGGACAGCGGTCTCGTCGGTCTCCTTCCTCTTCAAACCGGCCCATGTGTCGGTGTTGCTGCACGCGGCTGCGGTGCCCGTCGGGCATAGAGGGCATGGCTCCCCTTGGGTGTTGAGAGTCAACGTAGGCAAAGTGACGCCCCTTCGCAATGCGGGGGGCTAGCTCGGATGTTTGGAGTGCTCATTCGCGTCCGGCGCCATGTTGTGTGAAACATTGTGGAGTTTAGGGAGGGGGGGAGGGCTGCCGAGGGGTGCTCTTGCCGAGCACTGTCTGTTGGCGTGGATGACCTAGTGCCCCGCCGCGTGTGGCTGCACATTGGGTGTGGTAGGCTCTTGCCCAGCCGAGTTTGGGTGTACGCCGGCAGCGTCACCATCCCTCATGCGCGGAACACGCCATTTGGCCGTTGCAGGGTTTTGACCCGGCCACTCAGTCGGCAAGTTGGCGTGGCTGTTGAAGACTTGGCGTCACATTGGATCCTAGACCACCGAGGCTCCTCCACGGAGGCATAGTTGGCCGCTGAGGTCACATAGGCGGGCTCGAGGGGCGGAAGGGGGATATCGGCTTTGATGCGGCCAGACGGGTTACATATTGCCTCGGTGTCCCATCCTTCGGGCATTGTTGTCGGAGGCCATCAGGTGCGCTGTGGCTTCTCCGGCAGCAGTGGGTGCGGCAATTGCTTCGGACGATACCACCAGCCAGATTTCGCGAAAACGGCGTATATATACGCGAAACGTATACAAACGGCTATTGTATCGCGATAATAAAATACAATATGCTTGTGTTTCTGTGGCCACCATTTCGCGCAAGTTGCGCTTGCTCTCTTAAAAGATGCTCGAAACGAGAAAAGTGGACATTTTCAAGTTTTGATATTCTGTTGGCCGTACGAAATGACAAAAATTGTAGCTGTACTTTTTAGATACATTTCTTTAAGGTGTTGCCGCATAAAAATGAGAGTTGGAAATTGGTGCCTTTATTCCTCAAAAATGGCATCGCTCGGTCCGCACTTCCTTTGTGCATCGCCGTATATGCCTGTCGTCGTTTGGAACCACTTATGTTTGTAGAAACCAGCTTCGTGAACTTTTGGTGGAAAACTGTAAAATGCCACAATAGTGTCGCGGAGCAGTGAACAAAATGCAACCGACCCAGTCCAAAGGTGCCGCCCACAGTGTTGTTCACAATGAAGGCAAGCTGCCTCATAAGGAAGGCGCGAGTGACATTGATTGTGATGAATTTGAGGAGTTGGATGAGGTCTTCGGCAACCATTGGCAGCGACACCAGTACGGGTGTTTTTGTTAGAGACACAAAAGAGATGGCAAACGGCCCATGTTCTACGCTGCCTGGTTGCAACTCAAGACATGGTTGGACGCTGAGCTAGAGCTCAAGAGACTTTAGGTGGCAGAGCAAGACAAACATTCACCGTGCACCAGTTTGTTCTTCTACTCCTCCCCGTTGTCCTCTTCATCAAAAAAAAATGCGGCAAAAACAAGGCTCTTTGAAGGCCGTGTCCATAATTTCTTCCAAAAGCCGCAGGTTTGGATAAATATAGACCAATTTTTCAACCTTGTGGCCCCAAAGCCAGTTTGTGCTCTTCAAGTGTATCCACTTAAACACACTCTAGTTGCGCTTAACTGTAGAGGCCATAGTTGGTGTAAAATGTACACAGAGGGCAATTTCCCTCAGGACAGTGTTTTTATAGCAAAAAGCCTGAAACCAATTCAGTCCACCTATGTAAAGACTCTCCTTCGTCCAAATTTGATCATGTGAGAACTCGCCACACCTCATCAGACACTGGTGCAGTTGTAGTTTTGCTGTTGCACAATGTTGCTTGCCAACAAAAGATTTCAATACGTGGGCAACATGGTGCCGGATCACATAGTTCTTCATTGAGTCAGCCTCGGGATACATCCAAGCAAGGTTCAGGACATATTAGGCCGCATGTGCGGGGCGGTGCAGAAATTTGTACTTGTCCAAAACTACATTTTTCGCCCGTTGGTGTTCCGATTTGGGCAATCCCTCAAGCTCAGCAATGTGCTTTTGAAAGGTAACCATGTCCTTGTACACAAGCCAATCATAAGTGGAGCCTTTAATGTCCGACTTCGTCATCATACGCGCCACTGGGTGCAGCAGCATTCAACAGTTCGTATCAGCTTTGAGAAGGATGACGAAAAGACCATGTCACTGATAGCTTCTGCCGTGCCGGTGTCGCTCAAATAGTAAAACCACTTGGTGCTCGACGAGTCCGGTGAGACAACTGTAACACAACGCCGCGGTGCAGTAGGCCCTTGTTTTTCGACATCCACTTGATACATAGGTAATTAGTTGCCAACCGGCCTTCAGCATACAGTGGAGGCTTAGTCATGTCTTGGTGTCCAACTTTGTTTTTGTACTTTTTCTGCTACTGCTTCACAATATGTGAGGCTGTGAATGAATTTCAAAGGAAACTCAGAACTGTCCTACTTTTGGTGATACAATCTTTGACAGCGGGAAGTGCACAGAGGTCCTTGAACATCACGTTGTAGCCTTGAATAGTACATCAAATTTTTATCACAAAGTGATCCGCTTCAAATTTTGCAGCCTCATTCAACTTAGTGAGAGCTGCCTGCATCATTGCTGCATCGTGTGCAATAGCTGCGGACGGAGGACATGGCAAATTCAACGGAGAGCAACCTCAAGAGCGTCATCAATGCCTTGTGCAATTCGGTGAGCATCCTTTGTTTGTTCGCAAGGGTAATCAACCTTTCACAAACGGTGACCCGCGTTCACCGATCAGATTGTAGTCGATCATAGAATGAATGAGAATGTCGGGGTACCAATCCGTTGCCATCCTCGTGTGGTGATCTGCAGCAAATATAGGGGCAATGTCCTCTCAAATTTTGTTGTACACTTTATCCAACAAGGTATCACGGAGCTTGTGCCTGTTAAGGGGATAACGCTGGGCATGTCCGGACCAACCTTCAAACATTTGATCACTTTGTCAAAGTACCGACGTAGCATCACATCGTCACAAATATGAAATGCAACCCTAGCGTGGTACATGACCTTAACAAATGAAACATCCAACTCAGTCTTTAAAATGTTTGTCAGGGAGTCGAGTGTCGCTTGCTTCTCAAAGGTTGCTTGTGCACGCTCATTAGGTTTTTGCTGGCTCAAAGACATCCTCTTTTTTTTTTTTTTGAGTTCTATTTACTTCACCTTGTTCTCGGTCTCCTTCATCAGTTTGTCGTTGACATCCTTGGGCACATTTGGGCAGGCGGTCATACCATGTCGCTCCTCAACAAACTAATGGGCACGAGGTCTTGCGCCTCCTTGCCACCCGTGGCCCAAATAACCACATTAGTTGCAGTTAAAGTGCTGCCTAGCTTTGCATGTGTTTGTAACAAGGAAGAGTGTGAAATGCTCCCTAAGCAAGCCAATGCCACATCGTGCAATTTTTAAGATCTGTGAAAATTTGGCAAGAGAATAGCATCCGAAGGGTGACTGGAAGAGCCGACCAAACCTCCCCTTGTAGCATGCCACATATAAATTAGTTTGCTAAGCCACCGAGTGTGGACATCAATCTGGAGGCGGATGGCCCTGAGGATGTGGATGTGCAACATCTGGCTTTGGTGCAAGGTGATCAGAAACATCAATGATAAGGTCATGCATGACAACATCATCATTCACATCATTGATGACATCATCGGTCACATGCTTTGTCACATCATTAGTCCCGCGGAACAAATGTAGAACAAAGTGTACAAATAAAAACTAATCAACGCAGAAAAGTATTTTGGCAAAGAGTTTTTGCAATTGCCCGCTGTATAATAAAAGAAGACGACAATAGCAACAACAACAACCACATTTGTAACCCGTTAAGTCTGAGATTTTCGCACTAAACGGCGCCTTGTGGGAGCTCGCTAGGCCGGGGAGAAAGGCTCTTGCGCGCCACACTTTATTGAGTAGGGGCAGGAGCCCAACATAGTGCAATCTCGGTCCAATCATAGTTTGAGTACCGCTCCGCAAAGCACTGTAGCTCTTCTGCCCAATCTGAATGAGACTCGGCAGCCTGGTAATAGACAACCGCACAGCCGGGGCCTCTGCCGCGTACCAAAAGGCGGTAGGGTTGTGGTTTCGGGGGTCACAGCACAACGGCGCGAGCACGGGGGGTGGAGGGGCAGGGGAGTAATGGAGGACACTTGCCGAAGCGTTGACGTGAGTGAGCGGCAATCTGTGTTGTTGGTGTATAGGGTCATGTACTGCTTTTTAGCCCAATCAGGGCTGTGGGGAGCCGGCTTGCTTTCGTGGTACAGAGTTGTTATGACGTCCATATGGCGGAATAGGCCGATAGGTTTGCGATGTGATTAATGGGATGACATGTTGTACAAGTGCGAGGACAAGTGCGGAATAGGGCCTGTGGGAGGGAGGGGGAAGCGCAAAAAATGTCGTTATGCGGGGGGAGGGGGAGTGCGCTGGGGCGGGGATGTTCGGAAGGAGGGCGGGTTGGGGGGGGGGGTGAAGGTTGAACATGTCCTGGATACTGAGCGGCCTTTTCAAGGGCGGGGGTTCCAGCTGAGGTGGGCTTGCGGCGTGCTGCTTTAGGGAGAGGGGGCGGACGGGTTTGGGGGGCTGGCGGGCGCTTTTGCGGGCCTTGCCGTGGAGCGCAGGCGAGGGGGGGCGAGAGCCCTTTTGAGGTTTGCACTTGACTTTGTCCAGGAGGAGAGAGGGGGGGTGATAGGCGGGGAGGGGGCAATTTTGGGCGGTGTGCGAGGTGCCGTACGGTGCCCAGGGGCGCCTCCGAGGGTTGGGGCTTGTGGGGGACTGGTCATTCAGCCACTCCATTGCTCAATATAGAGCGCCGAGGAGCAGGGCAGTCCGGTCTGTCATGGCAACCTTCAAATTGTGGCAATTCGCCTGTTTGCTTCGGCCGGAGGGGGGGGTGGTGAGTTGCGCATGCAAGGATAGAGGGAACAGTCCCCGGACGAAATTTAGTCCCTCACGCACGTGCATGGTTGCGGACCACCATGGGGATACTATCATGGTAAAGGGGGGGCGCCAACATTGAATGTATGTTTGGACAACGGGTTTGCATGATGGGCAATGGGAGACGAGAGAGATGACGTCCATAAGGTGCAAGTTTGGGCAAGCGTGGCGTTGGGGGGTCTTAAGTCGATGTGTAAGACAAAGGGTGACATATGAAAGTTTGCGGCCGACCATTCAAAAGGGAAGCTCTTGAACCATGTGTTCGCCCTCAAGGTGACTTGAACGGAGTGAATCTTCAATTTTTCTCAATTTCAATCAGCCAAATTTCCAACCAATAAAACCAGCAGAGATTTCCAAGCTCACAACCCACTCGACTCCCTCAGAGCATGGCAATGACAAAAACAATTCCAATCGAAAGCCCTATGACGAAATGACCCGAGAATGCAATACGGTCCAACAATGATCCAACCAAAAGTTCAACAATAGTCCGCAAAAACCCACAAATGAGCCACGGTCCCACAATAGTCAAGCACGGGTCCACAAATGAGGCACGAAGGGGCCACTAGTCCACACGGGACGAGCACGGGTCCAAAGAGAGTCCAAACGGGCACAAGGTAGGTCGACCCTTGAGAACAGAAAAAGAAATTCACAAGGGCGAGTAACACTCAACCTACTCGTCCGGTCGGACCACATGCAATGCAAGGACGAAGAGTTCATGGGCAGGGGCATTATCCTTTGGACTTGAGTGATGCATGCAAAAGTGTAAACCAAAATTGACACTACATCTACCTGTCGACATGGATGGTTTCAACGGGGTAGGAGGAGTGGGAAGCAATGAACCACACCGCCGTCGGGCCAACCCCAAAGAGCAAATGAGTCACACTTGAGTCTCCGGACATCTTGAGTACACCAACATGAGGGAAGGAAGTGCACATGCAAGTACATGGTCACATGGGGCATGTAAACGCACCAACAAAGGCACAAGACCATGACCCGGTTAGCTCTTAGGATCAACAACTAATCTAAACCAAATTACCAAATGAGCAATACACCATTGACATGAGAACCACGTCTTGGCAAAGAAGCACACAATAGGCCAATGGCCTCCCGGGCTACTCGAGGGACCTAACGTCCACCCAAAGGGAGCACGTGCATGGAGAGAGGATCCCACCCAAAGAGAGCACGTGCATGGAGAGTTGGTCTCATCCCGGAGAGCCGGAGAGAGTACATGCATCGCCCGACCATGCCCGAGAAGAGATATTCCCCACCTAAATCCCTGCAGAGAGATTGACCTATCCACCATGAGAGAGGGCATGCATGGGGAGGGAGTTTCGCCTAGCTTTTACCCAAGAGAGCATACATGCACTTGGGGAGAGAGGGGCGAAAGCTCGACCAATGCCTATCCGCGAGTCTAATCGTAAGACGGCAAGACCACGGCATGTCTTAAATGGATAACTCCAAGGCCATGGGCACTTGAAAAAAGTGAAAGAGCCCAGGAGTCTCAAAGGATCAAAGACAACGGTCACATGGCATTAAATGCTCAATTTACCTCTTGAGGAGTATGATGTATTGGGAGAGAGCGGGAGACTGGAGGAAACCACCAAATTAACCTTGGGGAGGGGAGACACTATATGTTCAGCGGAACCATGGAATCATGGGCACCACCAAGTTTCAGTCACACCATGAATGAACCATGCATGAATGACAAATGCAATGTCAACGCTTAGAATGAATGCATGAGACCTCAAAACCAAATATGGTGTGGCACCCCAATGGAATCCAATTGCAAGGCAACAACCAATGTATCCCACGACCAGCGGTGTGCCTACCTATGCTTCCCTTGGTCTCACCTTTCGTCCCCTTTGGAAGACACCCCATGTGACGTGGTAGGTTTTGCCGTGATTACTAGTACCACCATAGCAGAGATAAGGACGGCCTTGGTTTCCAAAGGTACTTCCTCAGCAGTTGTCCACAGAAGCAATCAACGTACGTACTATGGTTGTCACATAGTCTTCCTCCGGTTGGATAAGTCATTCCAACATTCACATCCTAGATCTAATACTATTAGCACCAAACTGGAAGGGTATTCGATCGGCTGGCCTGCATTACCGCGCGACCAAAGACGGCACGCGCACACACACAGCAGCAGCCAATCGACGAATCCGAAATCCAAATGATGTTGGAACAAATGCTGGCCCACCGCAGAATTGAAAAAATTCAATGCAACATCAAAAATGCAAAGACAGAACTGAAATCTGTAGTCGGATTTAATTCTGGGATGAAAATCTGGGATGGGAATCAAGTGCTGAGATTGCATACTAATTTACACCTGAAATAGCACAAGAAGCAACATGAGTGTGCAAAGGAGAAATGGGCAGCGAACATGGATTCTGACATGGCTATGCCCCAAGTTTTACACCCCCCTCCCTAACTCAGACATCCGTCATGCTCTGACACAGCCAACATCAGAAAACGAGGGTCAGAGCCATGGGAACGAGTACAAACAAGCATCATAGGGCAGGTGGGTGGTTGCGAAATCCACACGGGTGTGGGCATTGCATTAAAACCCCCCTCCCCAGCCCTGAACACCCTGCATAACTCAAATGCTGGTATTTAGGAGATAAAATACCTATGCGAAGCCCCCACACGTGCCATTGACACCCCCCTCCCTAGCTGCAAATTCCCGGCGACAAGCCAAGCCGCAGGAAAGCAATGCCACCCAATGGCGCGAAGGGGAATCAACAAGCAGTGTGAGAGCCATAAAATGCTGAAATGCCCCTTGAGGTCACGAAAGACAATCAATGGAGGAATTGGGGAGAAAAAATGTTTTTTTCGAAAAAATCTTTTTATCAGAAAAATGTTTTTTTCTCCGAAATTTTTTTGCCACCAAATATAATATCATTTGGGACCCAGGTTGGAGCAGGAAGGAAAAAGATGCCATGGTTGCATCCGGAAGGAATTTTCGATGAGGGTAGGTACTCACGAAATCTTCCAACTCAACGATATGTCAAAAATTTTGCAAAAACAGGGTTTCTGACCCTAGCTAACCCTACCCCAAAAACCTTTTTGCGAGGGTGTACCGGGGGCCGCTGGTGCAAATACAATGCAAATAGACCCCACAATTGCGTCGGGCGTGTCAAAAAATGAACGAGGATCCGTTCGGAACGTCCCCAGGTGCCACCCACTTGGAGGAATGAAAAGCAAATTTTTACTAAAAATAGTAACATTTGTTACTAAAAATAGCGAAGCAGAAAAATCCGATCTTCCAATGGGGCAGCCCTGGAGGGAAACGGACCTCCATAATGCGATCACCGTGCAAAAATATGGTCGCGGTCGCTGAGGAAACGCGACGGCGCCGGTGGGGAGGAGTTCTAAAAATAGAAAATTTGTTGCTAAAAATAACACAAAAATTCTAAAAATAGAAGGTGGTGTTCTAAAGATGGAAATACCCTTTTTGAAAGAATAGCCCCCCCCCCCAAGCACAGTTGGCGGCTCCCATCGCCTCCGGCAACCTCAAAATAGGGGCGGAAGGACAAACAACACAAGAATTCAGCGCGTCAAGTCCAAATGTATTCCAAGTGCCCAAAGTGGGGGGCACACCATGGAATAGGCAGTGAAAACCCCACAACAATAAAAAACAATGGCATGGTTGTATCCCGCAACCGAAAACTAGGGTGGAAATGCAATACAGGGACAAGGAAGGCATCACAATGCAGATGGGCGAAGTAGGTCAAACAAGTGGAAAAGACATCTGGGTAAGAGAGACAACCACCATCGATCAATGGTAACAGATAAGGGCAAAGGGATCATATGGCCAAGGGTTCAAAGCATCGATGCAAAATTGCCTGAATAAAGTGTGAAGAGATGGCATTCCACTCCAACGGGGAAAATTGAATGAAAAAACTTGCTGGCGGGCCAACCTGGCAATAGTTGATAAAAAAAAAGAACATCAACAATAATTCAGCGCAAATCTGACAAAGAAACATCAATCCCTTCCCGACGGTTGTACCGAGCCCATGTGTCGTTTATATTATGCAAGAAAGAGCCTGCATAATGCCTCTCAGGTTCGGGGAACCCCCGAAATTTCACTCGCCACTGTTGCTTCCCCCTAACGACACGATCCTCCAAAACACGCTCGACCACATAGTCGTTGGTCTCAATCAACCCTTCCCTATCCGTATAGTACTGCAAAGGCACTTTCTTGTCGTCCTTGTAAGGGACATAGGGCTTCAATCGGCGAGAATTGAAGATCTCCTCCCTTCCTCGGATATTTACACGGTAGGTGCCCGGTGAGATGCGTCTCACCACTTCACAAGGGCCTTGCCAAATCCTTTCGAGCTTGCCATGCACAGAAGGTTCTACAATACGATTGCGTACCCGTACACGGTCCCCCGGCTTGAACGATTGCTCCGGATGTTTGGCCAAAAATTTGACAAACTCCTTGGCGTGGAGGTCTTCAAGACGCTTTCGGACTTCAGTACGTTCGTCCAACATGAGACCAAAAAATTGTCCACATCCTCAGCCCCATCCTGTAGGGATACGGTCAAATAATCCCCCCAACGTACAGGATCTCTCCCAAAAATAAGTCGATGTGGGGAATACCCACTGACTGCCCCCGGCAAATCGTTCAAAGGCCAAAGGGCCAATGGCAAGCTTTCCACCCAAGATTGCTTGCTGGACTCCCCACGCTGCTCAAAGTGCTGCCTAAGTGAGTTTACAATACTTTGGACAGCTCGTTCAGCACGTCCGCTGCTCTGTGGTCGCTAGGCCACCAAGCTGTGTTGTTCAACTCCAGTCAACGCAAACATATCCTTCAAAAATTCAGAGTTGAATGGACGCATTGTCACAAATGAACTCTTTTGGCAACTCTAACATATGGACGCATCGATCCAAAAACAAAGAAGCAGCGCTCTTACTGTCCAAACCCTCTTCTTGACAAGGGATTGCCAACACATACCCGGTTTGACGGCAGACGATGACCATGAGATAGTCCACCTTTTTTCCAGTGGACTTCTGCAAAAACTCGAGCAATTTACAAAAGTCAATTGCAAGAAATGTGAAAGGATACTGCGGAACAGGAGCAAATTCACATCTGTCGGGTCGCTTGCCACGCCTTGCCTTCGTGGTTTGACACACATGACATCGCCCAAGAATTTTAGCAATGTCGGGTGACAGATTACGCCTACCTCTTGGCAAGTCGTAGGCAAGGCACCAAAATTTTCTATCAAACAACTCCACAGTCCTCTCCATCCGAGGGTGGCCATAAGAATGTATTGCCACCACCACGTCTTCAAAAAGACCTGTAGGGTACACAACTTTTCCTTTGAACCGAATCTTTTTTTCGTCATCGTCCCACCTCATACCGTAATCTTAATAATTCGGGTTTGAGAGGACTGGATCAGACTCAAAGTCCCAGTCAGGAAATCCATCCCGATAATGCTCAGTCCAATCCTCATAGAGAATTTCGGACTGAGGTCGTATGTTTACCTTGGCCACTGCACAAATGAGTCCTTCCAACTCCGGCCAACACGACAAATTACTCATCCGAGCTTGAAGATAGGCTGCATAGCCAGAAACAGTTTCAGTGGACCAATTAGCTGCACATCCTTGCACAGAAGCAGTAGATGCAGCAAGCTCAGTTATCTCTCTGTCATGTCTGTCCTGAATGTTCTGACAAGTGTCGTGGAAACACTGAAGAATGGAGGGGCAAGGTTGTACCAAAGCTTGATGAGCACTTAGAGCCTGCACCGTGGCATATCCAAGCCATTGGAGAGTTAAGACAGCCCCCAGGGCAGTGATGGCATTGAGAAGTCCTGAATCCAACTGGACTTGTGTATCTCTAGCCCGCTGGGCCAAAAATATTTCTTCCCTTTCCTTCAGTTCACGTTTTTGCTTCATGACCCCCTTTTGATCGGCATCACTGCCGTGAAAATTGGTGTCATCCGCCAATCCGGCAGGATATGCCCACCGGGTCAACCCATCGGCGACGGTGTTGTCCTTGCCGGTTTTGTACACCACTTCAATGTGGTACCGGCTTAAAAATTCATGCCACCTGCCACGCCTTCCCAAACGCCCCGAGAGGGTACCAAGATCTTCTTTGTACCAACTCTCCAAAGACTTGCGGTTGGTGTACACGGTGAATTTTCCTCCCCCAATCAAACTTTTAAATTTTAGCAAGCAAGAGACTAATGCATAAGTCTCTTGCGGGTGCTCCACGCTCTTTGTCCCTTCCCATCCTTGCCTTCAAGCTTGAGGCAACAAAAAGCGCAAGCCTTCCACTCCCCTTCGGGGTTTTGTTGTTCCAGGACAGCACCGACGCCATGGTCGCATGCATCCACATGGATGCGATATTCACCGTCGGGTGATGGTATGTATAACTGACACTCAGCACTGAGTGCTTCCTTCGACTGAACAAAAGCAGACTCCATCTTGGGTGTCCACTGGATCCAATCACGCTCCCTTGGTACCCTACACCGTCCCTTACGACCATCTACCCTGGGGACACGCTCATACTTACTTTGCAGCGACATCATCAACGCGGCTGCAATATTGGAAAAATTTCTTATGTAAATTGAATACCAATTTACAACCCCCAAGCATCCCTTCATCTGCTTTGAGGTTTTAGGCTTGGGCCAATTGGGTACCGCATCCACCTTAGAAGGGGCGGGACTACGCTTTGCGCCATGCAAAACATGCCCACCATACTTGATTCTCTCCGTAAAAAGATGACATTTCTCAAAGCGGACTGTGAGATGGCATTGCTCTAACTTCTCAAAAAATTTAACCACGTTTTGAAAGTGGTCTTCGAGGTATGCCTTTGAATCAATTATTTTGCCCTTACCACAAAGCTTGGGTCATGTCCCCGTGAGTAAATCATCGATGTAAATGTGTGTGTGCGGCTGTAGCGACTTGAAACAATCACTCACCATTGTCTGGAAAGCTTGGGGTCCTACCTTCACCCCCATCGGCAGGACCCTCCACTCAAATAACCCAAAAGCAGTACAGAAGGCAGTGTATTACATACTGCACTCACTTAGAGGTATTTGGTGCAACCCACCCTCGAGGTCCAGGAGGGTTCAGAGCTGGTTTCCAGCCTGTTTGACAAACAGGTCCTCAATTACCGGCAATGGGAACTCGCAACTGCGGAGTTGCGTGTCTACGTACCGATAATCAATGACAGGTCGCCATTTATTTGTGCCAGGCTTTGGCACAAGAAACCCCCGGCTGACCAAATGGGATTGGCTCGGCACAATCCAGCCCTTTCCTTGAAACTCTTTTATTTTTTCACGCGTGCCCGCTTCCCTAAGGCCAACTGCACGAATGCGCTTGTCAGCCTTCGGCTTAGCATCCGGAATTGGCTCCAAGACACAAATCCCATTGGGACCCCGACTGACAATGTTTTTTTTAATCTCCGACCAATGATTACCTGCTTCCTTGAACACGGTATCTTTGAACCGGTTGTGAATCCATTTCCTATGATCTTGGCAATGTGCATGTTCAGCATCCGCGTCAATCACAGAACGCACACACCTATCCCTCGTCCTGAAAATGGTAACTGGATCACCTGAGATACCTGAAAAAGGCAAAGGGCGATCATTCGCCTTGAGAGACAGAGTTTGACACTCCTCTGAACTCAACTCGCTGGGAGAGGCATTCTTTAAACCTTTACTCCAATCAGAGATGCTGTCTTGAAGTGACACCTTTTTTGTTCTCGGATGCACAAACGAGACCTTTGAAATCCGAGGCTCACACACTTCAGGAAGATCAGAGGAAGGGAGAGGATTACCACAATTTTGTTCAATGCATACCCTTTCAACCAGTCGATCCAGAGATGGCTCTTGTTCCTGAGGTCTTACCTCGGTCATGGAATTATTTTCTTGAGACATGACTGTTGAGCAAGGGAGAATGGAATCAAGAGTGGAATCATGTTCTTGAGACATGACTGCTGAGCGAGGGAGAATGGAATTTAGAATGGAATCCGACGGCAAGGGTATAAGCCCTCTAGCCGGAGCTGAAACACGCTGGACCTTCCACGCTTTCCGACTCATCCCTACGGGTCTGCGAGGGGAGGTGACACATGGGGGCGCATGAGTTTTGGTTTTCGTTGAGGCTTCTCAAAAATGTTTGGACCAAGCTGTGGAGCGACAACCCGGCGGGTTCCGATGATCTTGAGGAGGGGGATCGACATGTGATTTCTTGAAACCAGTTTGTCCCAACCTTTCTTGATCGCCCCCCGAGGCATCAAAAATGATAACTCGTGCACCTAATTTCCCAGGAGAAGAAGGCGTACCTCCCTCATCACGGAAACACAATGCATCATGCGGCAAATGCGACCAATCAACCGTCACTTCACCAAGTCCCCAAAACCATTCTCTTAGCCCACGCAAACTGCACCCTGTTTTTCACCTCAAGGGCGGCATTTGGGTGCAAAAAAAAGACGCGCAGTTTCCGCGTGTTTCCACCTGAAAACTGAGAATTAAAAAACGGAGGAATCTCAAATAAATTTTTTTAGGCTATCAGCGGAATGCAAGTAGTCAGAGGTATGAAAAAAACGTTTGTTTTGGCATGTTGAGTGCGCGAGGCCTCGCGCACTCAATTATGCAGAATGTGTATTTCCCAATTGTCCTGAATAAACAGTATTCCATGCCAAATGAGGCTCTGATGTCCTCATGGCTGCCTCATGATGTACCGTTCGGGTCATGTCAGCAGCAAGAGTGGTCAATCAATGGACGTTTTGTACACGCCATGCACTACGTAAGGTGTAATAGATCTAAAAAGGCGGGTTGCCCTCAGTCCTTGCTAAACACATGATTTTCAGTTAGTTTACCTACAAATGAGGTGCCCAGCCTCCAATCTTTTTGGGCTGTACAACAGTTTGTCAGAAGCGCTAGGTCACAGGACGTATGAAGCAAGTGCTCTAGAGGAGGATAGTCTAATCGCTGCTCTTGAGCTCACTGTTTTCACAGGATTCCAAAAGGGAGGAATCTCAAAAAGCCTTTTGGAGGCTATCAGCAGAATGCAAGTAGTCAGGGGTATTTAAAAAACCATGCTTCTAGCATGTTGAGTGCGCGAGCCCTCGCGCACTGAGTGCTCCGCTGTGCAAGTCTTTAACCCATATTGAATCTTGCAGTTTTGCTTTTGTCCCATCCTTGCTTCAAGCCACTTCCGATGTCAAAAAGTCATCTCAAAATAGCCTGAAAATCTCACTCCAGCTGGCTGAGTGCGTGAGGCCTCGAGCACTCAACCTCCAATAATAAGTATTTTTTCATGTGGACATGTACAGGATGTGTGAACAGCGCCCATCTTTAATAGTTTTCCAGACCATCCAGAAATTGGTATTCTTCAAATTAGCCAACAAAACTTTTTTTCGGGGAAAATGACCGGTGAACCCTCCGATTTTGGACAAAAGAATGGTCATTTGACCCCCCTAAAAACAGCAAAAAATGGGCAAAACTGATGAAAAATGCATTTTTTGGGAGGGTTTGAAAAACAGTATTTTCAAGATGGCAAAAAAAACTATTTTTTTCGGTGACAAAATCTAGGTGCTTGGGTGAAAAAAAGGGGGTGCAGTTTGCGTGGGCTAAGATTCCTTGTTTTTATGGCGGGGAACAATCATGATCCCTCGACTTCCTTCCCATATCGCTTTCTCTGCAACTTGTTGCAGAAATTTATGCGGGCACATAACAAATATGGTGTCATCATGCCAAGGCTTGTTCAAACCCTGGATTACTGCAGCTCCACCTTTAGGAGTGTTGACCCATACCCCGGCGCGCTTTCTGGGGCGCTTGACCTTGGTAGTTGAGCGCGGATCTGCAAATGGGTAGCGCTGGGGTTGAAATTCATCTACAGCCCAATCCAAAATGCGGTGAAACCACTGCGGATCCAAAGAGAATCATCCTTCCTTATACACTTGTGGGTGTATGGACGTCCTCCCGGTTGGTGGCCTTGACGTTCCCGTGAGGGCCACCACCTTACGCCAATAAAGCTGACGCCTTTCCTTGCGATCCTTTGGATTCCTACTTGGGCGCAACTCCATGCATTTCTCGGAATCCTGGGAATCAAAACCTTGTCCTAATAAATTAGAACTCGAAACGGAAGACGATGTTTCAACTTGCTTAGCAAGCACCTACAGGGTTTCCACTGTCTCCAAACCTTCCTCATCCCTAAGAGAGCCATACGGACCCATCAACTTGTCGGGTGGCACGTCAGGGCCAACCGAGCCCTCATCGGATGAGGGGCTCGACTCACATTGTGAGTCCAATTCACCACAGTCCAGGTTGGTATCAGCAAGTTGTTGAACCCATCTCTCTGTTACAGTCTCTGGGATCTCACGATCTTTGGGACATTCGTCGGGAGGCAATATTTCTGGAACTGTCAATATCCAGTCTATTAGGGACTCAATGCTCGTTCCTTGAGTTGCCCTACAACTATGTGACGCACTTAAAGGGGGCGTATCCTGTTCCGGTAATTTAGGCCACTCACCAGGGCCCAACTTCTGAAAATGCGCATGCAACACAATGGCTGACATTCCAGAAATGGCGAATAAGCAAATCGAAGAGAGCAAAGGATCATCCACATGTCCAATGACCTTAAGAGAATGCTATCGGGAAGGGGCACCTCGACGTGAGTTCTTCACTGGGAGGACAACACTGCTGTTCAATGGCGTCAGTGACCCAACCAACATTATTCCTATCAAACGCATAACTTGTGGTATTGAACACTCTACAACGCTTGGGCAAACCTCGGGAGGATTATTGTGTCCTCGCTCAAAAAAATTCATCTCGGCACCTTCAGAAGGTGCCAATTCATGAGAAGAAACACCCAAAAGTGGGTCATGCAAAGAAGAGGACTGCTGCAACTCCTGTAGTTGCGCCAAACTCTCCGAAATGTCAACGGTCACAAGCTCGCGATGCACGTCATGGGCGTTCAAGTTCTTGTCATCCTGGTAAGACCTTGTAGCCGAGCTTTGCATAGGGCGGCACAACTGCCCGTCATGCTCCACCCCATTGCCATCCCGCTCAGCCTCCTGGTTTCCCGCCATGTGCAACGATGTCTGTGCCTCCGGAGGAGGAAATTTATAATCGAAGTCATCCCATGGGCCGCCTTGACAAAGGTCCTCCACCAAAGCAAAGCACTCAGGATCCGGTAGGACCACAAGTCCATACCGGGCAAAAGAAGACAAACCAAGAATGGCTTGCGGGCCATCCGAGGCCTAATAAACCAAGCAATGGCCGCAGCGCAGCATCACGACCTGGGAACCTCTTTGCACGGGCACAATGATATCGCTCCGGACCACATATTTTCCACCTTCCAACTCCTTCTCACCAACTCCGAGTATTTGGAATGGTTGGGTGGCCAGCTCCCCAAATTGCTCTGGGAATAATTCCCAACCAGCAACCACAATCACCTCATTGCCGGTGTCCCCAAGCGATAGTGCCTCTATTCGTTCCGAGGTCCCTTTGTGAGGGATATATATCCCCGGAACGATGACGCCCTTCGGAAGCTTCTCGGCGTGCCCAGGTCGAGGCGCCCGCAAAATTTCCTCCTCGGCCCCACTGATTCGCAGAACCGGTCGCGTACAATATCCGTCATCCCAGGCCTGGGCTTGATTTACCCACACAATGGGGCATACTGTCGCCGGTGGGGGGCCCATATTGATTTCAATATACCTACAAGCGTGGTCAATCTTCTTGGCTTTCCAGCGTTACCAGCGACTTTCTCCGTTGTGTCGCTTGCTGAGCCGTCCCTCGGCCTTTGCTTTCTCCCGCAACTCCGGATGGAGTGTCCAACAATCCTCCGGCGGATGCAGCGTGCTCCCGCAGCCCTTGCAAGGCGGAAACTTCCCACCTTTGTGTGGTCCTTTTCCTTTGCCACCTACTCGCGCAGGGGGCTTCGCTTGGCCGCCCTTCCCAATTTTCTTGGACTTGAATGTGTCCTGGAGCCACTCTGGTGCTTTGTGGGGATGCAAGACCCAGCGATCCTCACGGCTATGTCTTCCCTTGCCACATGCCGGGCATCTCGGGATGGAGCTCGCACCTGCGCCTGCTCGTCCTGACATAGCCAACACCTGGGCCTCACATATTTCTTGAATCTCCGCAATGCTCACCTCCGGGTCCGCTTGTGCTTGATCTTGGAGACCTTCGGGATCCTCGGCTTTGTCCATGTCCTCGACTCCTTCCATGCCTCTCACCCAGCCCGATCCATTCTTGTTCCCCGTCCGTTGAGGGTTCATTTGGTTCGGCGGCGTGCACGGCTTGGGTTGCAGCGATTCTTGGATGGAATGCCCCAGCCTGCGCATGATGTGCCCCTTCTTGATCGCCAATTTGTGGCGGGACATGAGGGGGTTCATCACGAAAATGATCCTTTCAAGGTAGTTACGTTCGGCCCCACCTTGGTCTCCTCCATGCTGATTTCCTTGAGCAACCCATCCACCTTCATTGTCGCAATAACCTCAAGTAGTCGATCTTTTGCCTGCTGTTGCGTGATTCCATCGCGAACACGGCGGCCCAAGACGAGGAATTGTTCCACAAAATTAATAAACTCACGTGGCGTTGGAGTTAGTGAAGACGCTTTGACCGTGTGGAAGGCCTCCAAGATCACGTCGTCGTTCGCCTCCGTGAAGACTTCCTCCATCACTTTCCTCAACAAATCTTGGTACCGGAATTGGTACCGATCCACCATTTCCTTCAGCGGGTTGGACCGGGAGACGGGAATAAGAGAAAGCAAGACAGCTCTTCTCATGGCATCCGTCAGCCCGTACATACAATCGCGCTCCCAAGCACCAAAATCCAAAAACCACTTAATGGCCGTGGTCCCACTTCCAGCCCACCGCGGGGCGCCAGACATTCCTTGAAGGTCCCCCAAAGTTGGCGGGTCCATCACCAGGGTTGCCAGCCTTCCGTGGACCCCGGGAGAAATTAACCGTGCATTCGTTCCTTCGAGTTGTGACTCTTCCCAGTTGAATGGGGCGTCCAAAGGTTGTTCAGGGCAAACTTCATCAAACGCCATCGCACGTAGAAATCGGGGGCTTTTGTTTCGGAAGCCCAATTACATACTTGAGAGAATATTGTCGATTGAACAACTGAAACACCATCCGTGGCATAAACCAACCATCACCGTCCGCTTCAAAATAGCGGAGGTCCAACCCGGCGCAATGCCGCCAATCACCCCCATTGTCAAGCGGACTGTGTCCCTCGTGGGTGCGGTTCCCACTCCTTCCACCATGTGGGGCTCTACCCCGGAAATGCCGGTCATCCGACTGCATGGATGACCAGTCATCCTCGGCCGGGGGGAAACCAAACCCCGGTAGGCTTCCCGCAATGCGTTCTTCCCACGCCGACACTCCAAAAACTCGAATTCGTGGTTCAGGTTTCAGTGTCGGGATCCCAACTGGATTCACCAATGGCCTACCCGCATGCTTCAATAATTCATATTTGTTCTCCAAGGACTCCAATTTTCTTTGCAATTCGCCAATGACATGAGAATCCGGCCGCATGCCTTCGGGTGGACCGCCATGGGTCCGGGTCTGGATCTCCTCCCTGAGTAAGTAAGTAAGTAAGGGCGGCCGCGTCTGCAGCCTCATCTGACATCTCCTTGCTTGTTTTACATGGTGGCCGCCTCTGGCGGGAAGGAGAGCTCTCCACCATCAGTCCCCCTGGCGACCCCCTTCTCACCTCACGGCCGAGAACTTCAAACAGGTTCCCTTGGGGCATGACTGGCGGTAGGTGTCCTGCAGTTGCTGCCCTCACGGTCTCAGCTCCTTCCGGTCACCCATCGAAGGACCCTCCGGCCTTCCCCCCCTAGCACAGCCTTTCGGGCGCCTGCAGGCGGGTTTCCTGTGGATAGCCCTCGCCGACAGCGGAACATTTCTCTCTGTCAACCACATTCCACCATTCCCCATCCCTCACGGGCTGGAGTACCCACTCGGCTCCCGGATGCACTTGGGTATCGTCCATCCGCGGCTGGAGGCCAGGGGGCGACCCTTTCCACGTTCCCCCAGGTCCCGCTCAGGCGTGAACCTGAGTGTACTTAGGCCATTGACCCGGGGACCTCAGGGTCAACCCTCACCCCTGCGGACACCTCACGGCCGTCCCGGAGTTCAGGGCATTTTCCCGACTTCCCGTGGCCAGGCTCCACATGGTTGGCCCATGGTTTACCACTCCATGGCGACTGGTTTCCCAATCCCACGGGGCTGTTGCTTGGCGCTTTCGGCCTCCCTTCCCATCCCATGTCCCTTTCCCCTTCGCCACATACCGTCACCGGCCCAATCCCCGCTTCCCATGGTTTTCCGATGCCTTGGGGCCGTTGTGTGGCCCGTGCCACACCCCTGTCCTAGCCCCGTGCCCCCATCCCACCCCTCATCCCGTGTTTATACCCCACCGGGCCGCCAGCAACCCCGTGGCGCGGGCCCACAGGATCCTCATCCATCCGGGGACCGTTTCGTGCTCCTTGCACGGGTCGCTCCTATCCTCTCCCCTGCTTCCGCGCACTCGGCGCGCTCTTCTCCGCACGTTCCTGTCCGGGTCGGCCGGCCACTGTTCCTATGTCATGGCACCTTTGGCCCACCTATGCTTTGGCAAGAGAACACAGCGTAACCTGGCGGCTGTGGCCTAGCAGGGACGCCACCACACGTACCCCCACTAGGGCTTGGAAGGGAGTTGTGTTCTGTGTTCTGTATGCTTGCACCGCCTGCTGTCTTGCCGTCCTTGACGTCTTCTTGTCGCGGCAGGGGCAGGGGCAGGGGCAGAGGCAGGGGCTGGGGCGGCATGGGCAGGGGCAGGGGCAGGGGCAGGGGCAGGGGCAGGGGCGGGAGCCGTGGGAGGGGCAGGGGCAGTGGCAGGGGCAGTGGCAGGGGCAGGGGCATGGGCAGGGACAGTGGTTGGTGCAAGGGCAGTGGCAGGGGCAGGGGCAGGGGCAGTTGCAGGGGAAGGGGCAGGGGCTTGGGCAGGGGCAGAGGCTGGGGTCGTGGCAGGGGCAGGGGCAGGGGCAGAGGTAGGGGCAGGGGGGGCAGGGGCGGTGGCAGGGGCGGTGGCTGGGGCAGGGGCAGGGGCAGGGGCAGGGGCAGGGGCAGGAGACAGGGCAGTGGGAGGGGTAAGGGTAGTGGCAGGAGCAGGGGCCAAGGCAGGGGCAAGGGCAGGGGCAGGGGCAGTGGCAGGGGCAGGGGCTCGGGCAGGGGCAAGGGCAGGGACAGGGGCAGTGGCTGGTGCAGGGGCAGTGGCAGGGGCAGGGACAGGGATAGGGGCAGGGGCAGGGGCAGGGGCAGGGGCAGTAGCAGGGGCACAGGCAAAGGCAGGGGCAGGGGCAGAGGCAGTGGCAGGGGCAGTGGCAGGGGCAGGGGCAGGGGCAGTGGCAGGGGCAGTGGCAGTAGTAGGGGCAGGGGAAGGGGCAGTGGCTGTGGCAGGGGCAGGGGCAGAGGCATGGGCAGGAGGGCAGGGGCAGGGGCAGGGGATGTGGCAGGGGCAGGGGCAGGGGCAGGGGCAGGGGCAGGGGCAGGGGCAGGGGCAGGGGCAGGGGCAGGGGCAGGGGCAGGGGCAGGGGCAGTGGCAGGGGCAGGGGCAGGGGCATCGGCAGGGACAGGGGCAGGGGCAGGGGCCGGGGCTGTGGGAGATGCAGGAACAGTGGCACGGGCAGGGGCAGGGGCAGATGCTAGGGCAGGGGCAGGAGCAGGGACTGGGGCAGGGGCACAGGCAGGGGGAAGGGCGGGGGCAGGGGCAGGGGCAGGGTCAGTGGCAGAGGCAGGGGCAGGGCAGTAGCAGGGGCAGAGGCAGGGGCAGAACAGGGGCAGGGGCGGGGGCAGGGGCATGGCAGGGGCAATGGCAGTGGCAGGGGCAGGGGCAGGGGCAGTGGCTGTTGCAGGGGCAGGGGCAGCGGCTGGGGCATGGGCGGTGGCAGTAGCAGGGGCAGGGGCGGAGGCAGTGGCTGGGGCAGGGGCAGTGGCAGGAGCAAAGGCAGGGGCAGAGGCAGGGGCAGGGGGGGCAAGGGCAGGGGCAGGGGCCGTGGCAGGAGCAGGGGCAGGGGCAGGGGCAGGGGCAGGGGCCGGGGCAGTGGCAGGAGCAGGGGCAGTGGGAGGGGCAAGGGCAGTGGCATGGGGGGCAGGGGCAGTGGCAGGAGCAGGGGCAGGCGCAGGGGCAGGGGCAGTCGCAGTTGCTGGGGCAGGGGCAGGGGCAGGGGCAGGGGCCGTGGCTGTGGCAGGGGCAGTGGCAGGGGCAGAGGCAGGGGCAGGGGGGGCAGGGGCAGGGGCAGGGGCAGTGGCAGGGGCAGGAGCAGGGGCAGGGGCTGGGGCAGGGGCTGTGGCAGGAGCACGGTGTAAGGTTTTCGTGCAACCTAAATTTTCGCTTTTTTCAGTGTATTTTCCTGATATATGTGTACAGACTGAAATCGGCTATCTCAGCACTGTTTTGGACAGTGTTGGTATCAGTTAATCAGGAATTTCTGTAGTTTTACACTGATGGTGTTTTCACCATTTTCTGTACAATAAAACTGAGTTTGGGTCGGCGACGGCCAGTCCTGAGATCGCGCGCGCCGATCCAGAAATTGTCGATTTCTGACGATTTTTAAGAGAATTCAATCAGTTGTATTGATAAGATTAATTCTATGTCAGTTTTAAGTATAAGCGGATGTTACGGCACTATCGCGACGCCGTTCCGTGCTTGTTTTTTTGGCGCAAGTGTGCTATGTTCACGATTTTTTATAAAATCGTAGGTAGCTCAGTTTCTGAAGTTACATGCACCAAATGACAGCCCATCAGTTGGGCTTTGCATGCATATGTTGATTGGGTTTCCAAACGCGTCGGTGCACCGGCACCACGCGTTGGGGGGAGACCCGTCTTCATAGTGCATTTATGCATTGTTTTGGGCATATTTCATTGTTATATGTCCCCCTTTGTTCATATCTTCTTAGGACATGAAAGGGACCGTTTCGAAATCACTCCCGTGATTTCGTCGAATGTTGAGTATGTTGCCGTCGCCTTGTGTGGTCGCCTTTGGGGTACATTTTTGGGTTATTTGAAGGAAAACTTGGATAAGTTTCAAGGACAACAAGTTCTAAGTCATTCATTTCCAAAAATGAAAAGAATTTCGAAACGCCCTCAACGACGACGACGACGACAACGACGTTGAAGACGACGACCACCACGACGCAAACATCGTCGACGAGATCTATGGAGCAATTGGTAAACCCCAAAATCATGTTCAAGAAGGTCCTTGGTGCCTACACCATTTGAGGACCAATTGACTATTTTGAGCCCTATTACAAGGACATTGACGACCAAGGAGACCTTCACCATCGCGCTGGGAGTGCGTAGCGCTGAAGAACAAGCTGCAGCGCGATTATCCCAATGGTGTGTGCGACTTGATATTTTTAAATTGATTACTCCAGTTGGGTGCCATGGACAAAGTGCCATGGGCCTTTGGATGGTTCTCAAGATTGATTACTCCAGTTGGGTGCCATGGACAAAGTGCCATGGACCCTTGGATGGTTCTCAAGATTATATCATGATCATTGGCGAGTTCTCAACCTCCAGCAAGGGCGACAGCGCTGCCCACATCCTGCAGATTACGAAGTGGTCAAGTTGGAAGTCAAAAATATGAAGATTTCAGAAAAAAGAATTCATTTGCATGGGCCAAGAAGATTGGTGACCTTAATTGTAATCATAATAACTATGGGCCATGAGAAATGGTCTTATTGGTTATTTCTGTATTATCTTATATGATCAGTGGATGATTTTACAAGCTGTGAATTTTTCTGATTTGCTTTGTGTTGTCTTTGGTTTTAGGGTCAGGACATCTCAGAAGTGCATTTTTTTATTTTTTGTTTGTTCACTATTTTTTTCCACTATTTTTTATTTTAAATTCTGTGCAGAGGTCAGTTTTTTATGATTAACTTCTGTCCAGGATTGCAGGAATTTTACTGTGATTGAGCCTGGGGGTCAGAGGACCCTATGTGTGAGGCACTTGTGAGTGCCATGAGTGGTGTGTGTGTAGACATGTACATTACATGCGGGTACCGGAACCCAGCGGTGCCTCCTAAAATCCCAGGTCCGGGATCAAGGTAAAAATATGTGTTTTTCTATTGCTCCTCGGCTTGTCTTCATAGATTCAGCCACAGAAGCACCCATTTTCTGTGGGTGTTTCTGAGCTTGGGAGGGGAGTGTTAACCCGTGGAGCAATTCAGTTGCGGGGTTAACACCCGACCCAAATGCTTTGCATTTTTCCCACCCAATTTTGTTGTTGCACTGCACCTTCTTTGTGCTCTTCAGCCTGAGATGTGTCTCAGGACTTGGGAGGGGAGTGTAAGGTTTTCGTGCAACCTATATTTTCGCTTTTTTCAGTGTATTTTCCTGATATATGTGTACAGACTGAAATCGGCTATCTCAGCACTGTTTTGGACAGTGTTGGTATCAGTTAATCAGGAATTTCTGTAGTTTTACACTGATGGTGTTTTCACCATTTTCTGTACAATAAAACTGAGTTTGGGTCGGCGACGGCCAGTCCTGAGATCGCGCGCGCCGATCCAGAAATTGTCGATTTCTGACGATTTTTAAGAGAACTCAATCAGTTGTATTGATAAGATTAATTCTATATCAGTTTTAAGTATAAGCGGATGTTACGGCACTATCGCGACGCCGTTCCGTGCTTGTTTTTTTGGCGCAAGTGTGCTATGTTCACGATTTTTTATAAAATCGTAGGTAGCTCAGTTTCTGAAGTTACATGCACCAAATGACAGCCCATCAGTTGGGCTTTGCATGCATATGTTGATTGGGTTTCCAAACGCGTCGGTGCACCGGCACCACGCGTTGGGGGGAGACCCGTGTTCATAGTGCATTTATGCATTGTTTTGGGCATATTTCATTGTTATATGTCCCCCTTTGTTCATATCTTCTTAGGACATGAAAGGGACCGTTTCGAAATCACTCCCGTGATTTCGTCGAATGTTGAGTATGTTGCCGTCGCCTTGTGTGGTCGCCTTTGGGGTACATTTTTGGGTTTTTTGAAGGAAAACTTGGATAAGTTTCAAGGACAACAAGTTCTAAGTCATTCATTTCCAAAAATGAAAAGAGGGGTTAACACACGGGCAGTGGGCGGGGCAGGAGCAGTGGCAGGGGCTGTGGCAGGAGCAGGGGCAGGGGCAGTCAGAGGAACAGGGGCAGTGGCAGGGGCAGGGGCATGGGCAGTTGCAGGGGCAGGGGCAGGGGCAGGGGCTGGGGCAGGGGCAGAGCCAGGGGCAGTGGCAGTGACAGGGGTAGGGGCAGGGGCAGAGGCAGGGGCAGGGGGGCAGGGACAGGGGCAGGGGCAGTGGCAGGGGCAGGGGCAGGGGCAGGGGCAGTTGTAGGGGCAGCGGCAGGGGCACGGGCAGTTGCAGGGGCAGGAGCAGGGGCAGTGGGAGGGGCAAGGGCAGTGGTAGGGGCAAGGGCAGGGTCAGGGGCAGGGGCGGGGCAGTGGCTGGGGCAGGGGCAGTGGCAGGGGCACTGGCAGGGGCAGGGGCAGGGGCAGGGGCTAGGGCAGTGGCAGGAGCAGGGGCAGTTGCAGGGGAAGGGGCAGGGTTAGGGGCCGTGGTAGGGGCAGGGGCAGGGGCATGGGCAGGGGCCGGGGCAGGGGTAGGGGCAGGGGTAGAGGCAGTGGCAGGGGCAGTGGCAGGGGCAGGGGCATGGGCAGTGGCAGGGGCAATGGCAGTGGCAGGGGCAGGAGCAGGGGCAGTGGGAGGGGCTAGGGCAGTGGTAGGGGCAGGGGCAGGGACAGGGGCAAGGGCAGGGGCAGTGGCTGGGGTAGTGGCAGTGGCAGGGGCAGTGGCAGGGGAAAGGGCAGGGACAGGGGCAGGGGCAGTGGCAGGAGTAGGGGCAGTTGCAGGGGCAGGGGCAGGGTCAGGGGCAGTGGCAGGGGCAGTGGCAGTTGCAGGGGCAGGGGCAGTGGCAGTGGCAGTAGCAGGGGCAAGGGCAGGGGCAGTGGCTGGGGCAGGGGCAGTGGCAGTAGCAGGGACAGTATCAGGGGCAGGGGCAGGGCAGGGGCAGGGGCAGTGGCAGTCGCAGGGGCAGGGGCAGGGGTAGAAGCAGGGGCAGGGGGGGCAGGGGCAGGGGCAGAGGCAGGGGCAGGGGCAGGGGCAGGGGGAGTGGCAGGAGCCGGGGGAATGGGAGGGGCAAGGGCAGGGGCAGGGGCAGGGGCCGGTGCAGCGGCAGTGGCAGGGGTAGGGGCAGGGGCAGGGGTAGGGGCTGGGGCAGGGGCAGGTGCAGGGGCAGGGGCAGGGGCCGTGGCGGGGGCAAGGGCTGGGGTTGGGGCAGGGGCAGTGGCAACGGCAGCGGCAGGGGCAGGGGCTGGGCCAGTGGCAGGGGCAGTGGCAGTGGCAGGGGCAGGGGCAGGGGCAGTAGCAGTAGCAGGGGCAGGGGCAGGGGCAGTGGCAGTAGCAGGGGCAGGGGCAAGGGCAGTGGCAGTGGCAGGGGCAGTGGCAGGGGCAGGGGCAGGGGCCGTGGCGGTGGCAGGGGCAGGGGCAGGGGCAGGGGCAGGGGAAGTGGCAGGAGCAGGGGCAGTTGCAGGGGCAGGGGCAGGGTCAGGGGCCGTGGTAGGGGCAGGGGCAGGGGCATGGGTAGGGGCAGTAGCAGGGGCAGAGGCAGGGGCCGGGGCCTCGAAAGGGGCAGGGGTAGAGGCGGTGGCAGGAGCAGGGGCAGGGGCAGGGGCAGGGGCAGTGGCAGGGGCAGTGGCAGTGGCAGGGGCAGGGGCAGTGGCAGTGGCAGTAGCAGGGGCATGGGCAGGGGCAGGAGCAGTGGCAGTAGCAGGGGCAGGGGCAGGGGCAGGGGCAGGGGCAGTGGCAGTGGCAGGGGCAGGGGCAGAAGGAGGGGCAGGGGGGGCAGGGGCAGGGGCAGAGGCTGGGGCAGGGGTAGGGGCAGCGGCAGTGGCAGGTGCCGGGGCAGTGGGAGGGGCAAGGGCAGGGGCAGGGGCAGGGGCCGGCGCAGGGGCAGTGGCAGTAGCAGGGGCAGGGGTAGGGGCAGGGGCAGGGGCAGGTGCAGGGGCAGGGGCAGGGGCAGAGGCAGGGGCAAGGGCAGGGGCAGGGGCAGTGGGAGGGGCAGTGGCAGGGGCAGGGGCTGAGCCAGTGGCAGGGGCAGTGGCAGTGGCAGGGGCAGGGGCAGGGGCAGTGGCAGTAGCAGTAGCAGGGGCAGGGGCAGGGGTAGGGGCAGTGGCAGTAGCAGGGGCAGCAGCAGGGACAGAGGCAGGGGCAGGGGGGGCAGGGGCAGGGGCAGTGGCTGGGGCAGGGGGGGCAGGGGCAGGGGCAGGGGCTGGGGCAGGGGCAGGGGCAGGGGCAGGAGCAGGGGCAGTGGGAGGGGCAGGGGCAGTGGCAGGGGCAGGGGCAGGGGCAGGGGCATGGGCAGGGGCCCCGGGAGGTGCTAGGGCAGTGGCAGGGGCAGGGGTAGGGGCAGTTGCAGGGGCAGGGGCAGGGGCAGGGGCTGGGGCAGGGGCAGAGGCAGGGGCAGTGGCAGTGGCAGGGGCAGGGGCAGAGGCAGGGGCAGGGGCAGGGGCAGGGGCCGGGGCAGGGCCAGTGGCAGGGGCAGTGGCAGGGGCAGGGGCAGGGGCAGTGGCAGGGGCAGTGGCACTGGCAAGGGGCAGGGGCCGGGGCAGTGGCAGTTGCAGGGGCAGCGGCAGTAGCAGGGGCAGGGAGAAGGGGCAGGGGCAGGGGCAGGGGCAGGGGCAGGGGCAGGCGCAGGGGGTGTGGCAGGGGCAGTGGCCGGGGCAGGGACAGCGGCTTGGGCAGGGGCAGGTTCAGCAGCAGGGGCAGGGGCTGGGGCAAGGGCAGTAGCAGGGGCAGAGGCAGGGGCAGGGGTAGGGGCAGGGGCAGTGGCAGGGGCAGGGGCCGGGGGAGTGGCTGGGGCAGTGGCAGTGTCAGGGGCAGGGGCAGGGGCAGTGGCTGTAGCAGGGGCTGGGGCAGGGGCAGTGGCGGTTGCTGGGGCAAGGGGCAGGGGCAGGGGCAGTGGCAGTGGTAGGGGCAGGGGCAGGGGCAGTGGCAGGGGCATGGGGGGCATGGGCAGCGGCAGGAGCAGTGGCAGGAGCAGGGGCAGGGGCAGGGGCTGGGGCAGGGGCCAGGGCAGTGGCAGGAGCAGGGGCCGTAGGAGGGGCAGGGGCAGGCAGGGGCAGTGGCCGGGGCCGCGGCAGGGGCAGGGGCAGGGGCAGGGGCAGTGGCAGGGGCAGTGGCAGGAGCAGGGGCAGGGGCAGGGGTAGGGGCAGGGGCATGGGCTGTGGCAGGAGCAGGGGCAGTGGCAGGGGCAGGGGCAGGGGCAGGGGCAGGGGCAGGGGCAGTGGCAGTGGCAGGGGCAGCGGCAGGGGTAGGGGCAGGGGCAGGGCCAGGGGCAGGGGCAGTGGCAGGGGCAGGGGCAGGGGCAGGGGGGGCAGGGGCAGGGGCAGGGGCAGGGGCAGGGGCAGGGGTAGGGGCAGGCGCAGGGGCAGGGGCTGGGGCAGGGGCAGGGGCAGGGGCTGGGGCTTTGGGTGGTGCATGGGCAGGGGCAGTGGCAGTGGCAGGGGCAGGGGCAGGGGTAGGGGCAGGGGCAGGGCTAGGGGCAGGGGCAGTGGCAGGGGCAGGGGCAGGGGCAGGGGGCGCAGTGGCAGGGGCAGTAGCAGGGGCAGGGGCAGGGGTAGGGGCAGGGGCAGGGGCGGGGGCTGGGGCAGGGGCAGGGGCAGGGGCTGGGGCTTTGGGTGGTGCAGGGGCAGTGGCAGGGGCAGGGGCAGGGGCAGTTGCAGGGGCAAGGGCAGGGGCAGGCTCTGGGGCAGGGGCAGAGGCAGGGGCAGTGGCAGTGGCAGGGGCAGATGCAGGGGCAGGGGGGGCAGGGGCAGGGGCAGGGGCAGGGGCCGGGGCAGAAGCAGGGGCAGGGGTAGGTGCTGGGGTTGTGGCAGGGGCAGGGGCCTTGGGAGGGGCAGGGGCAGTGGCAGGTGCAGGGGCAGGGTCAGTTGCTGGGGCAGGGGCTGGGCAGGGGCAGAGGCATGGTCAGTGGCAGTGGCAGGTGCACGGGCAGGGGCAGAGGCTGGGGCAGGTGGGGCAGGGGCAGGGGCAGGGGCAGTGGCAGGGGCAGGGGCAGGGGCAGTGGCAGGAGCTTTGGCAGTGGGTGGGGCAAGGGGGTTGGCAGGGGCAGGGGCAGTGGCTGTGGCAGGGGCAGGGGCAGGGGCAGGGGCAGGGGCAGGGGCAGGGGTAGTGGCAGGAGCAGGGGCAGTCGCAGGGGCAGGGGCAGGGGCAGGGGCCGGGGCAGGGGCAGGGGCAGGAGCAGGGGCTGGGGCAGTGGCAGAGGCTGGGGTAGGGGCAGGGGCAGTGGCAGGGGCCGTGGCAGGGGCAGGGGCTGGGGCAGGGGCAGGGGCAGGGGTAGGTGCTGGGATTGTGGCAGGGGCAGGGGCCTTGGGAGGGGCAGGGGCAGTGGCAGGTGCAGGGGCAGGGTCAGTTGCTGGGGCAGGGGCTGGGCAGGGGCAGAGGCATGGTCAGTGGCAGTGGCAGGTGCACGGGCAGGGGCAGAGGCTGGGGCAGGTGGGGCAGGGGCAGGGGCAGGGGCAGTGGCAGGGGCAGGGGCAGGGGCAGTGGCAGGAGCTTTGGCAGTGGGTGGGGCAAGGGGGTTGGCAGGGGCAGGGGCAGTGGCTGTGGCAGGGGCAGGGGCAGGGGCAGGGGCAGGGGCAGGGGCAGGGGTAGTGGTAGGAGCAGGGGCAGTCGCAGGGGCAGGGGCAGGGGCAGGGGCCGGGGCAGGGGCAGGGGCAGGAGCAGGGGCTGGGGCAGTGGCAGAGGCTGGGGTAGGGGCAGGGGCAGTGGCAGGGGCCGTGGCAGGGGCAGGGGCTGGGGCAGGGGCAGGGGCAGTGGCAGGGGCCGGGGCAGGGGCAGGGGCAGGGGCAGGAACAGGGGCAGGGGCAGGGGCTCCAATCCGGGGCGTCTTTTTGTCGTATTCTCTCCGTTGCCCCGGACGCTTCAGTCCGTGGCACCGGGTTCTGCCCCGGACGATCCAGTCCGGGGGCTAGTGCCTTGCTTCGTTCCGCCTCCGATGCTCCAATCCGGGGCGTCTTTTTATCGTGTTCTCTCCGTTGCCTCGGACGCTCCAGTCCGTAGCACCGGGTTCTCCCCCGGACGATCCAGTCCGGGGGCTCGGGCCGTGCTCCACCCCGCCCCGGATGCTCCAATCCTGGGCGTCTCTTTGTCATATTCTCTCCGTTGCCTCGGACGCTCCAGTCCGTGGCACCGGTTTCCCCCCCGGACGATCCAGTCCGGGGGCTAGTGCCGTGCTTCTTTCCGCCCCGGATACTCCAATCCGGGGCGTTTTTTTATCGTATTCTCTCCGTTGCCTCGGATGCTCCAGTCCGTGGCACCGGGTTCATCCCCGGACGATCCAGTCCGGGGGCCAGTGCCATGCTTCATTCCGCCCCGGATGCTGCAATCCGGGGCGCCTCTTTATCGTATTCTCTCCGTTGCCTCGGACGCTCCAGTCCGTGGCACCGGGTTCACCCCCGGATGATCCGGTCCGGGGGCCAGTGCCGTGCTTCATTCTGCCCCGGATGCTCCAATCCGGGGCGTCTTTTTGTCGTATTCTCTCCGCTGCCTCGGACGCCCCAGTCCGTGGCACCGGGTTCAGCCCCGGACGATCCAGTCCGGGGGCTAGTGCCGTGCTTCATTCCGCCTTGGATGCTGCAATCCGGGGCGTCTTTTCGTGGTATTCTCTCGGCTGCCTCGGACGCTCCAGTCCGTGGCACCGGTTTCACCCCCGGACGATCCAGTCCGGGGGCTAGTGCCCTGTTTCATTCCGCCCCGGATGCTCCAATCCGGGGCGTCTTTTTCTCGTATTCTCTCCGTTGCCCCGGACGCTCCAGTTTGTGGCACCGGGTTCAGCCCTGGACGATCCAGTCCGGGGGCTAGTGCCGTGCTTCATTCCGCCCCGGATGCTCCAATCCGGGGCTTCTTTTTGTCCACTCTCTCCGTTGCCTCGGACGCTCCAGTCCGTGGCACTGGGTTCACCCCCGGACGATCCAGTCCGGGGGCTAGTGCCGTGCTTCATTCCGCCCCGGATGCTCCAATCCGGGGGGTCTTTTTATCGTATTCTCTCCGTTGCGTCGGGCGCTCCAGTCCGTGGCACCGGGTTCACCCCCGGACGATCCAGTCCGGGGGCCAGTGCGTGCTTCATTCTGCCCGGATGCTCCAGTCCGGGGCGTCTTTTTGTCGTATTCTCTCCGTTGCCTCGGACGCTCCAGTCCGTGGCACCGGGTTCACCCCCGGACGATCCAGTCCGAGGGTTTGGGCCGAGCTCCACGCCGCCCCGGATGCTCCAATCCGGGTTGTCATGTATCTTTCTCTCTTTGCTGTCTTCAGTGTTCGGCTGTTTCGTAGGGCAGGGGTTCGGTACCCTGCCGGGCGCACGTCCATCCGGACGGCGGCTGTTGCGCTGTGGGGTCTGCGGGGCCTGGACTTGTTCTTGGCGGCTTGTTCGTCGTCGGGTGTGGGTGTTTGCTGTGGTGGTGTCGTGTTTTGTGCCGTGGTTCGTGCTGGCGTGTGGTGCTGCGTGTGTGCCCTGCCTGGCCTGCGTGTGGCGCGCGCTCCTTGCCCCGGCGTGCTGTTGCGCAGGCGCGGGGACACTGCCTCTCTCTGGCGGGCCCGTTTGGCTCCATGGCGGGCCTTCTTCGCCCCCGGCTGTGGCCTGGCGCGCGGCAGTGGGGTGTGTGTACGTTGGGGGGGGGGGGGGGGGTTTGGCTCCTCCCCCCTCGCCTTCCGCGCCTTCTCCCTCTGTCCCTTTTCGCCGGCCTGCCCTGCCTGTCTACCCTCTTCGTACCCGCTGGGTTGGCCTTAGCTGGACGGTTGGTCTTTGTGGTCCGACTTGGTGTTTCTTTTTTGCAGGGCGGCGTGGCCTGGGTTCGTTTTGGGGGCGGGTTGCTCGTGTGGTGTGCTGTGCTGCGTGTACGGTGTCCTGGGCCTCCTGGCTCCTGTTCACCGGCGTGCATGCCCTGTGTGTGGTGTTGCGTGTGCGGTGTCCTGGGCTGCTTGGCTCCTGTTCACCGGTGTGCGCGCTCTGTGTGTGGTGTTGCGTGTACGTTGTCCTGGGCCTCCTGGCTCCTGTTCACTGGCGTGCACGCCCCGTGTGTGGTGTTGCGTGTACGGTGTCCTGGGCCTCCTGGCTCCTGTTCACCGGTGTGGGCGCTCTGTGTGTGGTGTTGTGTGCACGTTGTCCGGGGTCGCTTGGCTCCTGCTCACCGGTGTGCGCGTTCTGTGTGTCGTGTTGTGTGTACGGTGTCCTGGGCCTCCTGGCTCCTGTTCACCGGTGTGCACGCTCTGTGTGTGGTGTTGTGTGTACGGTGTCCTTGGCTTCCTGGCTCCTGTTCACCGGTGTGCACGCACTGTGTGTGGTGTTGCGTGTACCGTGTCCTGGGCCTCTTGGCTCCTGTTCACCCGTGTGTACGCTCTGTGTGTGGTGTTGCGTGTACGGTGTCCTGGGCCTCCTGGCTCCTGTTCACCGGTGTGCACACTCTGTGTGTGGTGTTGCGTGTACGGTGTCCTGGGCCTCCTGGCTCCTGTTCACCGGTGTGCACGCTCTGTGTGTGGTGTTGCGTGTACGGTGTCCTGGGCCTCCTGGCTCCTGTTCACCGGTGTGCACGCTTTGTGTGTGGTGTTGCGTGTACGGTGTCCTGTGCCTCCTGGCTCCTGTTCACCGGCGTGCACGTTCTTTCTGTGGTGTTGCGTGTACGGTGTCCTGGGCCTCCTGGCTCCTGTTCACCGGTGTGCACGCCCTGTGTGTGGTGTTGTGGGTGCGGTGTCTTGGGCCGCTTGGCTCCTGTTCACCGGCGTGCACGCTCTGTGTGCGGTGTTGTGTGCGCGTTGTCCTGGGCCGCTTGGCTCCTGTGCACCGGTGTGCCTGCTTTGGTGTGGTGTGTCCTGTGTGAGGTGTCCTGGGCCCCTTGGCTCCGGTTCACCGGTGTGCACGCTCTGTGTGCGGTGTCGTGTGCGTGGTCTCCTGGGCCTTTGGGCCCCTTTTTGCTGGTGTGCTCGTGTGGTGTGTGTTGTCTTGTGTGTGTGGTGTCCTGGGACACTTGGTTCGTGTTCTCCGGTGTTGCGGTGTGCTGCAGTGTGTGTGGTGTTCGGTCTGCGGTGTTGCGTGTGCGGTGTCCTTGGCCTCCCGGCCCCTGTTCACCGGTGCGCACGCCCGGTGTGTGGTGTTGTGTGGGCGGTGTCCTGCGCTGCTTGGCTCCTGTTCACCGGTGTGCTTGTGCGGGGTGTTGTGTGGTGTGTTTGGTGTCCTGGGCCTCTTGGCTCCCAGTCACCCCTATGCCTGTGTTGTGTGTTCTGTGGTGTGTGCGGTGTCCCGGGCCACTTGGCTCCCGTTCACTGGTGTGCCCGTGTGGCGTGTGTTGTGTTGCGTGTTCGGTGTCCTGGGCCTCGTGGCTCCTGTTCACCGTCGTTCTGTGTGCTTGTTCGGTGTGTTGTGTGTTGTGCGCGGTGTCCCCGGCCACGTGGCTCCTGTTCACCGGTGTGCTTGCTCGGTGTGTTGCGTGGTTTGTGTGGTGTGGGTGTGGGTGTGTGCTCGCGTGTGCCATACCGTCCTCGTTGCATTTTTCGTCGCGCCCAAGAGTAGGCGCCGTCGGTGTATTCATGGCTCAGACACCTTGGGGAACGCCGCAGCAAACTCGCCACTGGCATTCCGGCCAACAAGGCGTCCGGCATCCTACGGAGTCTTACTTATTCTTCCCGTCCTGGACTCTTTGGTTTTGGCGACGCCCAAGAGTAAGCGTGTCTTAATGCATGCATGGCGGTGTATGCTATTTACTCGTTGGTTTGTGTACTCTTTGTATTTTGCGACGCCGAAGAGTAGGCTTGTTTGTTTAATGCATTCATGACATGCTACTTACCCTTTATGTCTTGGAGTCTTTGTTTTTTGCGACGCCCAAGAGTAGGCGTGTTTGCTTAATGCATTCATGCCATGTTACGTATTCTTTTTGTCATGGACTCTTTGTTTTTTGCGACGCCCAAGAGTAAGCGTGTCTTAATGCATGCATGGCGGCTTATGCTACTTACTCGTTAGTTTGTGGACTCTTTGTATTTTGCGACGCCCAAGAGTAGGCGTGTTTGCTTAATGCAATCATGACATGCTACTTATCCTTTATGTCTTGGACTCTTTGTTTTTTTGCGACGCCCAAGAGTAAGCGTGTCTTAATGCATGCATGGCGGCTTATGCTACTTACTTGTTGGTTTGTGCACTCTTTGTATTTTGCGACGCCCAAGAGCAAGCGTGTTTGCTTAATGCATTCATGACATGCTACTTATCCTTTATGTCTTGGACTCTTTGTTTTTTGCGACGCCCAAGAGTAAGCGTGTCTTAATGCATGCATGGCGGCTTATGCTACTTACTCGTTGGTTTGTGGACTCTTTGTATTTTGCGACGCCCAAGAGTAGGCGTGTTTGCTTAATGCATTCGTGACATGCTACTTATCCTTTATGTCTTGGACTCTTTGTTTTTTGGGACGCCCAAGAGTAAGCGTGTCTGAATGCTTGCATGGCGGCTTATGCTACTTACTTTTTGGTTTGTGCACTCTTTGTATTTTGCGACGCCCAAGAGCAAGCGTGTTTGCTTAATGCATTCGTGACATGCTACTTATCCTTTATGTCTTGGACTCTTTGTTTTTTGGGACGCCCAAGAGTAAGCGTGTCTGAATGCTTGCATGGCGGCTTATGCTACTTACTTGTTGGTTTGTGCACTCTTTGTATTTTGCGACGCCCAAGAGCAAGCGTGTTTGCTTAATGCATTCGTGACATGCTACTTATCCTTTATGTCTTAGACTCTTTGTTTTTTGGGACGCCCAAGAGTAAGCGTGTCTTAATGCATGCATGGCGGCTTATGCTACTTACTTTTTGGTTTGTGCACTCTTTGTAATTTGCGACGCCCAAGAGCAAGCGTGTTTCCTTGCCTCCCCCTTGTGCGCACTTTGTGTGTTGTTGGGGCGTGCACTCAAGCCCTAGTTCCCTACTTGCGGGCACTTTGCTCTTGTTTTGGAGCGTGCACACAAGTTGGCTCCTTGGTTTTCTCACTTTGTTCGCATTGTGTTGCTGCGTGCGGTGGATTTTTCGCCAACCTCGCCAAACAGTGGCGCAAAAATTGTTGGGGGGGTTTCTGAGGTCGGAAAAACGGATTTTTCCATTCCTTTCGTTGTTTTCTGCGTCGTTTTCCTGTTTTTTCTTGCTATTTCACTGGCGCGCGCGAGACCATGCCCCGAAATTGTAATCTGCCTAGAAATCTAAGACATTCCTTGAAGGTCCCCCAAAGTTGGCGGGTCCATCACCGGGGTTGCCAGCCTTCCGTGGACCCCGGGAGAAATTAACCGTGCATTCGTTCCTTCGAGTTGTGACTCTTCCCAGTTGAATGGGGCGTCCAAAAGTCGTTCAGGGCAAACTTCATCGAACGCCATCGCACGTAGAATTCCCGGGGGCTTTTGTTTCGGAAGCCCAATTACATACTTGGGAGAATATTGTCGATTGAACAACTGAAACACCATCCGTGGCATAAACCAACCATCACCGTCCGCTTCAAAATAGCGGAGGTCCAACCCGGCGCAATGCCGCCAATCACCCCCATTGTCAAGCGGGGTGTGTCCCTCGTGGGTGCGGTTCCCACTCCTTCCACCATGTGGGGCTCTACCCCGTAAATGCCGGTCATCCGACTGCATGGATGACCAGTCATCCTCGGCCGGGGGGAAACCAAACCCCGGTAGGCTTCCCGCAATGCATTCTTCCCACGCCGACACTCCAAAAACTCGAATTCGTGGTTCAGGTTTCAGTGTCGGGATCCCAACTGGATTCACCAATGGCGTACCCGCATGCTTCAATAATTCATATTTGTTCTCCAAGGACTCCAATTTTCTTTGCAATTCGCCAATGACATGAGAATCCGGCCGCATGCCTTCGGGTGGACCGCCATGGGTCCGGGTCTGGATCTCCTCCCTGAGCGCATGTACCTCATGCTCACTCTGTTCCAACCAGGTCATGAGCAATCGGACCTGTAACTCAAGGGCCTCAACCTTGGCCAATTCGGGCTTGGGCATAGTTTCCCAAAGGTGCATTTGGCCCATGAGCGTAGCCACTTGTGCACTCGTGATCTCCAGGTTCGCCGTTATGCGTCTCACCTCTGTTGTGGGCACCTTCGCCTCTCCAACTTCCCCTGTTGATTTTTCTAAACAGCAGGGTGCTCCAAGTTGTGTACCCGATTGATAAGCTGGGAAAAAGATGCCTTGTGGCTTTCCACTATTGCTTCCACACCATGCACCCATTTTTGGGCATCCTCAAAGTTGAGACCTATCCGCCAGATTTCCTCGGCCATGTTGGTGGTGACCTGATCACAATTCAACGCCTTGCCTTCCAAACTCTTCAATTCCTCAACCGATTTGTCCGATTGGGCCGGGTGTGAAATCCACCCAGTTACTTCATTCAACACTCCCTCAAGTTGCCGTTTCAACTCATTGGTGGCTTGCTCCCACCCTTGGCGAGAATTGTACACCTTCGGCTTAAGTGCTTCAGCAACTCGGCCATATTCCAAAGCGGCTGCAGTTGCTTGTTCTAAAGTTGATTGCTCTTCGCTCTCTTCGAGTCCAACTGGGACCTCTGGTCCTGCACCTCGTTGTTTACCTCGTTCAACAATTGTCCCAAAGCCTCTAATCGTGCTGTCCAGGGTTGGGATAAGCGAGCGTTTAGCGACTGAACGGTCGTTTGTTTGTTACGCTTAGGGAAATTTATTAACAAACGACGTTTTAACAAACGACGGCCCGCAGGCCCCTGCCGCGGCATAGCGCGCGCACTTCCTGTGTGCTGTGTCCGATGTTTTGCGTTGTCAGAGCCTATGAACTGAAGGATTTTAAAATGCACAGGATTTCAAAAACCACAGGCACAGACATTTCAGAACAGGACCGCAATTCGTGCAGAATAGCAATTTTTTAGGCTTTTCACATGTTTGTATTATTAATTTCGGATTTATGCACATTGCATCTCTGTATTTTGCTTTTAGCTCAGTGGTGTCATGGGCGGCAAAGGCCATGGAACTTTTTGGCCATGCCGAGCTTGTCAGAAGTGGGAGAACTGATGAGTGAAGCTGCGGAACTACAAATAGGCGTGTGCGGTACCAATTTGCTGCTGCTGGTGCTTCCTGTGCTACCATGTGCCTTGTCCGTGAATTTTTGGAGCGAAACGTGACGAATTCTACCACGGTGAAATCCAGAAAACACAAAGACGTCAAAGGAGTGGGGGAAAAGAAGTTGGGAGACCCCTTCAAAACCGCGTCAGAAAAGTTCCACCGACGCCAAGCCCAAATGAAGCAACCTGTCGCCGAAGCTTGCAGCGATCAGCGTGATGACCACCCTACTGACGAGCGGCGTGTATGTTCGGGCCTCAGCCCCTCTCCCTGTGCAAGCGCAAGCCTCATGCTCCAGTGATGCGTCCACCAACGTGCAAGCCTCAGCAATGGGCATGGAATCAGGGCGAAGCAGCCCTGCGCGCACTGCGCGGGACTTCAAGGCGAAGCAGCACTGCGCGTAAAGTCAAGGCGAAGCAGCACTGCGCGTGAAGTCAAGGCGAAGCAGCACTGAGCGTAGAATCAGAGCGAAGCAGCACTGCGCGCACGGCGCGTGAGGTCAGGGCGACGCGTGAAGTCAGGGCGACGCAGCACTGCCTGGGGCGACCTCCGCGCTGCGCCCAAGCGCCAAGGTAAATAAGCGTCGTCTGCCTCCAGTTGTATTCGCCAGAAGTCTTGTTTTCAGTGTGTGTCACGTGCGTGTGCCTGTCATTCACATGCAGTGAGTGGATCTGTAAATTTGACTTTGGCCTCTGTGCCTCCATCAACCCTGAGGCGTGGCATGCATGTGTGTATTGATATCCTGATGTGTAGCCTTGCCTTTGTTTAGCTCTGTTGAATCCTGGGACCCCTCTTTCAAGGCCCACGCTTAGCGCTGGACCAGGAAGAAGACAGTGTGCAGTAAAGTCGACGTTAAAGTATTCTTTGTGTCTGAGTTGCAGGGCAAGACAGGGTAGAGCTGAAAAGTCATTTGCACGGTGTTTTAAGAAACATTGTCTTTTTGGCTGAACTGCAGGCAGGGTAGTGCATAAAAGGGAAGCAAACAATTTAAGGTGTGAATCATTTGCAGGGTGTTTTGAGAAACATTTAAAAGCAGGAATTCAGAAAAAAACTTTTGGAAATTTTTTTTGAAAAAACATTTTGGAAAATATTGTGGAAAGGACCAATGGGGCAGAATAGAAACAAGCAAACCATTAGAAGCAAACCGAAAGGACATTAACAAGGAAAAAAATTAACAAACGACGTTCGTTTATTTTCATCGTTCGTTCGTTCGTTTGTTCGTTAATTTTCCAAAAAAAATTAACAAACAACGTTTGTTAATCCCAACCCTGGTGCTGTCAACGCCAACCCATCTACTTGTACTCCCCGCGCATGGAGTTCAAGCTCGCGAGAGAGGGCTTGGATTACCTGGCGAATTTCCGAAATCGCGGAAACCGCCTCGAAATTAAAGGTTTGGAGATAGTTCAACGCACCCGTTAGCTGCTCAACCTGCGCCGGCAAGGTTGCTAAATCATGAGTGTCGGCTGTGCACTCATAAATCAGAATCCTTTCGGCTGCTTCACCGAATTGATTCACCATCTGAATCCTCTGAAAGGATCGGTATCCCCATGGTGCGGATTCCATGTTTGTGTCCTCCTCAACTGGGTAGGCTGGCTGGCCCTGCCTAAGCCCCACCGCCAAGTCTAAAGGAGACCCAACCGTCGACTCATGGCCTGTTGCATAGTTGGAACCCGATTCCTCTGGCCGTGCTGTGATCATCCCGGTCATGGCCGTAACCTCTCCGAGGGTCATCCCGCTGCCCGTGTCAGAGCCGTAGGCTAAAGCCCTGCCCAGGTAGGCCTCTGCTACCAATAATTCGCCCTCAAGGTGACTTGAACCGAGTGAATCTTCCATTTTTCCCAATTTGCAACCAACTAAATTTCCAACCAATAAAACCAGCAGAGACTTTCAAGCTCACAACCCACTCAAGTCCCTCAGAGCACGGCAATGACACAAACAATTCCAATTGAAAGTGCAATGACGAAATGACGCAAGAATCCAATACGGTCCAACAATGATCCACAAATGAGCCACAAATGAGCCACGGTCCCACAATAGTCAAACATGGGTCCACAAATGAGGTACAAATGGGCCACTAGTCCACACGGGCCGAGCACGGGACCAAAGAGAGTCCAGACGGGCACAAGGTAGGTCCACCCTTGAGAAAAGAAAAAGAAATTCACAAGCGCGAGTAAGACTCAGCCCTACTCGTCCGGTCGGACCACATGCAATGCAAGGACGAAGAGTTTATCGGCACGGGCATTATCCTATGGCCTTGAGTCATGCATGCAAAAGTGTAAACCAAAATTCACACTACATCTACCAGTCGACATGGATGGTCTCACCGGGGCTAGAGGAGTGAGAAGAAATGAACGACACCGCCGTTGGGCCAACCCCAAAGAGCAAATGAGTCACACTGGACTCTCCGGACGTCTTGAGTGCACCAACATGAGGGACGGAAGTGCACATGCACATACATGGTCACATGGGACATGTAAACGCACCAACAAAGGCACCTAACCATGACCTGGTTAGCTCTTAGGATCAACAACTAATCTAAACCAAATTACCAAATGAGCAATACACCATTGACAATGAGGTCCACCTCTTGGCAAAGAAGCACACAATAGGCCAATGGCCTCCCGGGCCACTTGTGGGACCTGACCTCCAGCCAAAGAGAGCACGTGCATGGAGATAGGATCCCACCCGAAAAAAGAGCACGTGCATGGAGAGTTGGTCTCATCCCGGAGAGTCGGAGAGAGTACATGCATCGCCTAACCATGCCCCAGAAGAGATATTCCCCAACAAAATCCCTGCAGAGAGATTGACCTATCCACCACGAGAGAGGGCATGCATGGGGAGAGTGTTTCGCCTAGCCTTGACCCAAGAGAGCATGCATGCACCTGGAGAGAAAGTGGCGAAAGCTCGACCAATGCCTATCCGCGACTCTAATCATAAGATGGCAAGACCACGGCATGTCTGAAATGGATACCTCCCAAGCCATGGGCACTTGAAAAACGTGAAAGAGCCCAGGAGCGTCAAAGGATCAAAAACAACAGTCACATGGCATTAAATGCTCAATTTACCTCTTGAGGAGTATGATGTATTGGGACAGAGCGGGAGAGGGAGGGAAAGCACCAAATCCACTTTGGGGAGGGAAGACACTATATGTTCAGCGGAACCATGGAATCATGGGCACCACCAAGTTTCAGTCACACCATGAATGAACCATGCATGAATGACAAATGCAATGTCAACGCTTAGAATGAATGCATGAGACCTCAAAACCAAATATGGTGTGGCACCCCAATGGAATCCAATTGCAAGGCAACAACCAATGTATCCCACGATCAGCGGTGCGCCTACCTATGCTTCCCTTGGTCTCACCTCTCGTCCCCTTTGGAAGACACCCCATGTGACGTGGTAGGTTTTGCCGTGACTACTAGTACCACCATAGCAGAGATAACGACGGCCTTGGTTTCCAAAGGTACTTTCTCAGCACTTGTCAACAGAAGCGATCAACGTACGTACTATGGCTGTCACATAGTCTTCCTGCGGTTGGATAAGTGATTCGAACATCCACATGGTAGATCTAACACTATTAGCACCAAACTCGAAGGGTATTCGATTGGCTGGCCTGCATTACGGCGCGATCAAAGACGGCGCGCGCACACACAGCAGCAGCCAATCGAAGAATCGGAAATCCAAATAATCTTAGAACAAATGCTGGCCAACCGCAGAATTGAAAAAATTCAATCCAAAATCAAAAATGCAAAGACAGAACTGAAATCTGCAATCGAAATTAGTTCCGGGATCGAAATCTGGGATTGGAATCAAATGCTGAGATCGCATAATAATTTATACCTGAAATGGCACACAAGAAGCAACATGAGTGTGGTTTGAGGTTTTGAGGTTTGATTTTGCGGATACTAGACGCCTCTCGGCCCCGGGGGGCCACCTGGTCGGGCCAGGTGATATTCTCCCCACCGGGTCCTAGTGGGGGGCCCTCCAAGACGCACCTCCTGCCTGGTGGCGCAGTCCCCCGGGTTTACAGGGCTCCGAGCCCCGTCCCCCCCCAGCTTCCCCGTTTCGCCACTTTCCAGTCAGTGCATCTATTCGCAGCCGTGGCTGCAGGCGCTTACCCATCACGTCGCCCCCCTAATGCGTGGTCGCCCGGGGCGCCGGCGCCGCCGGGCCCGTGCTACTGGCTTGTCGCCAGTGGGACCCCCTTGGGCCGGCGCGGAGGCTGCCTAGCCTAGGGGTTGGGGCGTGGCGCAGTGCGCCACTACTGCCTTGGCGGGTGCAGTGCCCCGTTCGTGTGTGCGCGGTGCTCGCGGCCGGTTTGGGGGGCTCGGGCCGGTACCTGGCGTTGTGTCTCTCTCGTTTCTGCCTTCCTGCCCTGCGTGTCCCGCGCTGCGTGTGGCGGGCCGTCCCGTCCGGGTGTCCCTTACCCTCGCTCGCTGGTACGCCATTCCACGCGGTCTGTGCGCTCCGCGAGCTCGATCCGGTTGCTCTTCTGGTAGTTCCCGCGTGCCCTTTGCGTGTGTGTGCGCTTGCGCTCCCGCGTCGTCCGCTCCCCCCCCCCCTGGGTGGTGTGGCGTGCGCACCTCGCGCGGTCCCGGCACTGGGCGCTGGTAGGGCCGTTCAACGTGGTCCGTGCCCCTCCGCGTGTCCTGCCCCGGTCCCTTGCTCCGTCTGGCGTGCTTGGGGGGGGGCGGTCCGGTCCCGGTTCCCCCCTACGTGGCTTGAAGCTGTGCGCCCCCCGTGGGGCGGGTCCGTGGCGTTCGTGTGCCGGGGGGCGGGTTTTGGGGGGGGGGGGGGGGGGGCGGGCCGTGCGCCGTGCCCCCCGTTTCTGCGGATGGGTGGGCCAGTAGGGCGGGGGGTCGCTCTGCCTCGTTCCGTCCCTCTGCCCTCCCTGGGCAGGTAACAAAGCGGGTGTCACTGGCGTCGTTCTGGTCATGGGGGGTGTGGTCCCCATACCACTCCGGTTGGTGCTCGCCCGCCTTCTCTGGGCGCGATCTGTGCGGCGTCCTGGCGCGTTGGCGCGGGCTCGCTTGTTCCCCGCGGTTCCTGTGGGAGCCGGCGGCTGGGGCGGGGGGGCGGGCCGTGCTCCGGCTCCTCTCTTCGGCGGGGGGAGGGGGGACCATACCCCCTGCCTCGGGGGGTGGGGGCCGGCGCCCCCGCGGCTTGCGGGCCGGTCGGGGGGGTGGGGGGGGGTCGCGCCGCGGCCTCCCTGCTCCCCCTCTGGGGGGCGGCCCGCGGCTCCCTACCCTGGCCCCCCTCTTGTCGTCGGCGCACTCCCCCCCGGCGTGCGCGTTTGGTCGGGGTCGCGGGGCCGCCCCGGGGGGGGGGGGGATGAGGGGCGGCCCGTGGACCGCTCCCCCGGGGGCCCCTTCAGACCTGACCCAGGGGCGGCCGTGAGGGTTAGCGGTCAGCGGTTAGCGGGCTGCGGGGCAGTAGGTTCCCCCCCGCGCTCGTTGTCTCCGCCCTCCTTCCCGCGGGAGGTGGCGCGCGCTCCTCCGTCACGCCGTATCGGGGGGGGGCGTGGGTCGGGGGGCCCAGCTCCCCCCCCCACCCTCTCGCGTCCGCTGTCTGGGCCGTCACCTGCGCCGCCGCTTGTGTGGGGGCTGGGGCTGTGGGATCGCGGGTTGCGCCGGCGGTAGCGCCAGTGGGCGAGGGCGCTGCGCAAGGCCCGGGGGAGCCAGTTGTTGGCGTCCGCGTCCGTGATGCGGAGCACTGCCCCCCCTTCCAGGAAGGCCGGCCACGTCGGCCCCCTGGCGGGCCACGCCGCCCAAATCACTGATCTGAGGACCCTTTCGTGATCCCCTGGGGCTGAACACCCCCCCGGGGGTACCTCCCGGTTTCCTGCGTCCCTCTGGAGGAGCACGGCATCGAAAGGCCGGTTCCTCATCCCCCTGGTGGTCCCCTGGTTGGCCCAGCTCAACCACCCGTACACCTCCCCCACCAGGGGGAGGGCCTCATCCCCCAGAGGGTCCGGGACCGTGCCCCAGTCCCGGTCCCAGGGCCGGCCCCCCCCTGCCCCTCGCGCCGGCTCCCCCTGCGGCCCCTGTGCCTGCGGCGCCGGTGCCGCGCCCCGCCCCCCCCCCCCCGCCGAGGCCATCCGCGCCGGCTCCGCTCTTGGTGCGGGGGGGGGGCTGGCTGGTGCTGGGGTCGTGGGGGTTTGGGGGGGATGAGCTCTCCGGCGTCGGGGTCAATGTTGTAGAGGTGGTGGTGGTGGTGGTGGTGGTGGTGTCGGTGGGTGTTGTGAGCCGGCATCTGTTGGATGCCGGGGGGGATGCACCTCACCGGCTGCACGTCCGGCTGCGGGGGCGCCCCGCCCCCCGCCCCCCTTCCTTCGACCCGCCCTCACCCCCGGGCTCCCATGCCCCATCCCGCCTGTCCCTGGGGGCCCGTGGCGCCCTTGCCCTTGCCTTTGGGCCCCCTTCCGGCCCCCAAACCTCTGTCCCCCTGCCCGTGCCGTGGCCCCCGCCCCCTCTCACCCACGCCCTGGCCTGCCTGCCTGCCCACCGTCCCTCGCTCCGCTCCATGCACCTGGGCGCCCTGCCCGCGCCCCTGCGCGCCCTTCCCGTGCCCTGGCCCCTTTCCGGCTCCCTGCCCTGTGCCGCGCCGTCCGCTGCCCGCGCTCTGTCCCCCTCCGCTGCTGCTGGCCTCGGTGCCCCGTCCGTGTTTGCGCCCTTGCTCCTTGCCGCGTGTGCCCTGGCACGCTCCCTGCGCGTTCCCCTGGGCACTTCCCCTGTCGCCCCCTGTCCCCCGCTCCGCGCTCCCGTGCCTGGCACGCACCTCTGCCTGCGCGCCGTCCCCTCCTTCCTGGATCACGCGCCGGGCGTCTCGCTGCCTTTGCAGCTGCGGCAGCGTGACGCCCGGCGGCGAGTGCTCGGGCACCGGGGGGCGGACGTGCCGCGTCCGCCCCGGGGGGAAGGTCTTGGGGGGGAACGGCTTCGGGGGGCTGGTGTGGGTGTGGGTGTGGGCCGGGGTTGGCGTGGGCGCGGTACTTCGCGCCCTCCCTGCCCACTGCTGCTGCTGCGGCGGCCGCCGGCGAGGCGCCCGTGGCCCGTGCGGGGTCCGTCCCCCGCTTTTGCAGCGTGCTGGGGGCCCCGGTGTGGCCGGCCGAGGCGCTGGCTCGGCTCGCCGGGGCCGCGGTCGCAAGCCCTTGCGCACCCTTCCCGCTCCCCTCTGCGGCTGCGGCAGCCCTGGGCGATGCGCCTGGTTCCTCCTCCGGGGCTACCCCCCGTGTCGGCGGCATGCCGGGGCCCACGGTCGGGGCCGCGGCGTGGATTGCTGGGGCTGCGGTCTCCACTCCCCGCGCGTCTGGCGCCCCCTCCCGGGGCGGGGCGGCAGGGCTTGCTGTTTGGGCGGCGGGGGCGGTCACCTCGGCCGGCTCAAACCCCTGGGTTGACGGTCGGCCGTCAGCAGAGGCCGCCTGGGGCTGTCCAGCCGGCGGCCCGACCGGCACCAGGGCCTCCGCCAGCCTCCGCTCCTCGCGCTCCGCGGGGGTCTCCCCCGCCCATTCCGGGGAGACAGGGGAACGGGAGCGGGACCGGCGGTGGTGGCGGTCGTCCCGCTGGGGGGAGCCATCGGAGTCTGACATCACTGTTATCCTGGTAGGCATGCGTGGTGGCAGGTGCGCCCTTCCCACTACCTCCCGGTGCATCAGTGTCGTGCCGTGGGCAGTGCTGTGCAGTGCTCTGCGGGGGGGAGGGGGGGAGGGGGTGGGGGGCTGGCTGTTGCGTCAGCCCCTTACGCGGGGGGGCCGGCGGCCATCCATCGGAATCGGGAGGGGAGGCGGGGGAGCCACGCGGCCCACGCGTCGCGCCACAGCTCCCAGTCTGGGGCGGGGCTCAGGGCCCTGGGCCCCCGGGGGTCGTCGGGTGGTGCCGGCGGGAGCCGCACTAGGTGGACCCCCGTAACGGCGGTGACCTCCTGTGTTCGCAGGAGAGTGTGTAAGGAAGGTGTGCAACATGAGTGTGCAAAGTAGAAATGGGCAACAAACATGTATGCTGACATGGCTATGCCTCAAGTTTTACACCCCCCTCCCTGACTCAGACATCCCGAATGCTCTGACACAGCCAAAATCAGCAAACGAGGGTCAGAGCCATGGGAATGAGTACAAACAAGCATTATAGGGCGGGTGGGTGGGTGCAAAATCCATACGGGTATGGGCATTGCATAAACACCCCACACCCTAGCCCTGAACACCCTGCATGACTGAAAAGCTGGTATTTAGGCGATAAAATACCTATGCAAAACCTCCACACGTGCCATTGACACCCCCCTCCCTAGCTGCAAATTCCAGGCGACAAGCCAAGCCGCATCGAAACAATGCCACCCAATGGCGCGAAGGGGAATCAACAAGCAGAATGAGAGCCATACAATGCTGAAATGCACCTTGAGGTCACCAAAGACAATGAATGGGGGAATTCGGGAGAAAAAACGTTTTTGCAAAAAAGCTTTTTTCCGAAAAAAATATTTTTCTCTGAAATTTGCTTTCCTCACCAAATATTACACTATTGCGGAGCCAAGTGGAAGCAGAAGCAAACAGGTGCCATGGTTGCATCCGGAATGAGTTTTCGATGAGGGTAGGTACTCACGAAAATCTTCCAACTCAACAAGATGTCAAAAATATGGCAAAAACAGGGTTTCTGACCCTAGCTAACCCTACCCTAAAAACTTTTTTAGGAGGGTCTACCGGGGGCCGCTGGTACAAGTGTAATGCAAACAGACCCCACAATTGCGTGGGGCATGCCAAAAAATGGTCGAGGATCCGTTCGGAATGTCCCCAGGTGCCACCAACTCGGAGGAATGAAAAAGCAAATTTTTATCAAAAATAGTATCATTTGTTACTAAAAATAGCGAAGCGGAAAATTTGGATCTCCAAATGGGGCATCGCTGGAGGGAAACGGACCTCGACAATGCGATCACTGCGCAAGAAAATGGTCGCGGACGCCAAGGAAACGCGAAACAGGGCTTGTGGGGAGGAGTTCTAAAAATAGAAATTTTGTTACTAAAAATAACACAAAAATTCTAAAAATAGAACGTGGCGTTCTAAAAAAGGAAACACTCATTTTTGAGAGAATAGCCCCCCCCCCCCCCTGCAAGCACAATTGGCGGCCCCATCGCGTCCGGCAACCTCAAAATAGCGGCGGAAGGTCAAACAACACAAGAATTCAGCGCGTCAAGCCCAAATCTATTCCAAGTGCCCAAAGTGGTGGGCACACCATGGAATAGGCAGTGAAAACCCCACAACAATACAAAGCAATGGCATGGTTGTATCCGGCAACCCAAAATTTGGGGGGAAATGCAATACAGGGATGAGGCAGGCATCAGAATGCAGATGTGAGGAGTAGGTCAAACAAGTGGAAAAGACATGTGGGTAAGAGAGACAACCACCATCAATCAATGGGAACGGATAAGGGCAAAGGGATCATATGGCAATGGGTTCAGAGTGACGCGTTCCCGTGGGGGGCCTGGCCACGGGACGCTGCGGTGGACACGCACAAGTGAGCAGGCAGGCAAAGCACTACGCTCACAGGGGCATCATTGCGCTTGTGTCATGTGACAAAGCGTTTCAGGATCCTTGCCACTCTGAAACAAGGGAACAAAAGTATGTACAGCAACACATCAGGATATGTACACATGGGGTTAACACTGGACTGAGGTAAGGGCATTACAGGACAATAGACACTCAGTCCCAACTCATATCCCAATCCCAGGTCCGACCCTCTCAGTGGCGGGTGGGGACGGGGGCTCAAACACAACCCATGCCCTGCTCAGTCCGGACCCTGAATCCCTGCCAATAGGGGGGGCGTCCCACCCAGCCACAGGCGAGTTCCTGGGAACCAAGTGGGTCCAGGGCCAATCAGCAGTGGCTGCCCATGCTCCCTCAACGGCAGGTCCCAACTCCTCTCTGAGCCAGAGATATGGCCCCGCCATTATCCCCTAGGAGTTGGTAGCTGAAAATGGGCTGTTTCAGCCAAAACTGACATTAGCTCCGAAAATCTCCAAAATTGACCCCTCGTCTGGACCCGCCAGAGGTAGGGACGAGGCAACTGACCCTATGCTCTTGGAGTACGAACTCCCTGGAGCCCTCACCCAACCTGGTTCCCTCTGAGATCCCGGCATCAGGGCACCACGGGTTCGTCAAGTGGGGTCATGATGCCAAAATCACCAAAATTGGCCTCATTCCCACGCGTGGCCTGCCCGGCCAGGGCAAGGCGAATGGCTCACAGGATAGGAGGCAGGACCTAGGACTTTTATCTGAGTGTACAACCTGAAATTAGGTCCGGCCTCCCTGTGGGCAAAGAGATATGGGGCCGCCAATTGACCACACGGGGGGGTGAAATTGGGGTCCCAAAATGGGGTCATTTTGGCTACTCAAAATGAGCCAAAATTTGGGGGTGCTCCTAATAGTATATCTCCACGCCGGCTTGGAGATCAGATCCGCCACGCCATACGCCATCCACCAGGAGTCCAACAAAGACTCCCATGAACTTGGTTCTCAAAGATCTCGATGCCACACGGCGTGGTGACAATCCCAATTGGGTCCACAAATGCCAAAATGGCAAAATTGTCCACACTCACTTTGGGCTAGCACCCTAATGAAGGTTGCTTCGCTTCGCCCACGTGGTGTGTGAACCATGGGGACCAATGTCCATAACACCCATGTCATATATGGTCCATTGGTCCATGAGTCCGGCGTGCACGAGGGTGCTGAACATGGTGCACGGCGGGCAGAAAATGTGGAAAATTGCCCAAAATGGCCGAAAATGCGCACACTCATGGTTGGGGCAAATGAGGCACATGCCCAACTTGGACCAGATTGTGCCATAGGATTGGTATCAAGTCATATGTGTCCAACATATCTTTTGGGCGTCGCCCAACTCCTCTGGTTTCGGGAGTGGCAGGGTGGCCAAGTAAGCCCATGATTTGGGATGGTCCCAAATTGCCAACATGGCGGCCACGGTACGCCAAGCCCAAGAGGAGTTATTCGCCAGGTTCAAGATATGTTGGGCACCGAAGTATATACCCTCATAACATACTTGGGTCATGATGTCAATTGGGCGCAACGTTGAGATACACAGTCGCCACTTGACATCATGACGGGCAAAAAGCAGCAATATTGGTGAAAAAACACCCAAAAGTGCCTTGAAAGGCGCACAAATATATTATAATATCTTCGGCTTGGATTGAGTAATCGACCAATCCCTCTAAACACAATGACTCGACACCAATGACCTTCGATTCCACCTATGTGCTCCACTTGGGGCGCTTTGGAAGGTCGCGCACGCTGCCTCCCAAGTGGGCACATGCAAAAATGGAAGATTGCAAAAAACACACCTTGCTCGCAATGCATTGCTTCGGGAGCGCTCCACAAGCGTCCCTTCACGAAGGTTAGGCTTGCGAGTGTTGGTTCGGAGTACAATGAAGGGCCTCGTGCGATATGGGGTCCATTGGCGGGTTTGTCTCCGAATGGTGCACCCCCCAAATGGGCACGCAATATGACACCAAAAATGGCATACAACCCTACCCACGCCTTCTACACCCAACCTAGTGGCCTAGAATCAAAGTATGCCTATATTCTAATGTAACTTTGGTCCCTTAACACGCATGCAAGTGCTTTGGTCGAAAATCGACCTCCTTTCGGAAAGCCGAATTTTAGCATGCACGCCAAATATATTGCCAATATATATATGGAGATCATATATGCACTATCCGGGGAAGACAAGTGATATGCCCCGGATGTAGAGGCAAGCAAGGGTGGGACAAACGCCAACTCAACATACTTCTACACGTGCTTGGACGCCAAGTACGTGAAAAAGTGCACTTCTTGGAGAACACTCAAAATGAATAACCCTTTGGGCCTATTGAGTTGTGATTCTTTGGCCTCGTCCTATGCCTATGGGGGGCAAAACCTCATACACAGTGCCTATGAGGCACGTTAGTTCGCCCTTGGGCGCTTGAACGCTCGTAACCCTTGTTATTCCACTTGGGGGTTCAAAGCGCCTTCGGCTGCCCAGATTTTCTGGGAAAAATCTGGGACGTGATCCGTTATATCAAGGAAAAAATTGCGGATCACTCGAAGACTGTTTCAGTCTTAACTTCAAGAGAAATCGTATTATAGATTTATGTAATGCAGTCCACGGAACGGGCGACGACAGGCGGCGCGACTGCGGCGATTTCACGACAATTGGAAATCGCGGTAGAAATCGGGTGTTTCACCGATTTCCGACCGAGAATCGCCTAAGACAATAAAGTTATGGTAAATCTACATTGATTCAATGGTTAAGGATCGGATTCCAGATCCCGCGGATTAGAAAACAGGGATATCCCGCTGACAGCCGGTGTCAACGGCTTCCGCACGGGTGTGACGGCTCACAGGCCTCCGGGCCATGGGCCATGGGTTCTGGGTACCGCCTCACCCCCCTCCTTAGAGCAAACCCTGGGGGGGGCTCGATAACACCCTAGCATGGCAGCGGGTACCCACGACCATCCCCTGAAGGCGGGGGGGTGTCACATCCTCACTTCAGGCTGATGCGCAGGTTAGGCTGCCCAAATCCCACAGTAAGACAGGTACGGTGCTGTAGCTGTTAGTAACTGCAAGTATAGTATCAAGTATCAAGTCCCGGGTCCTGGCGGCGATTGTTCGCCATCCAAAGGACCCGTTAACCCATACCAGGCGCACCGGGTGCCGGCTGCTACGGTCACTACCACAGTGGCAGTGGCATACACGGCCAACATAGGCGTCACACGACGACCGAGGTGGTCCCACAGGTCGAGAGGGACCACAAGGATCCATCAGGCTATCCCAAGCTTCCCAAGACCCGCCGGCTGGGGGAGAGTCCCCACGGGTCCTTCCTCGGGCGCACCATGTCCATATCCACGACGCGAGTCCAGAGTGGTACAGCCGAACGAGCTCCTCCTTAAGGTATCGGGCATCAAGGCCGTCTTTTCCCTCGCCCTATTACCACGAAGGCCATACATGAGGGAGTGCTCATGCAGTGTGGGCGGAGGCGTCGACTCCTCAAACCACCAGTTTCCCAGGCAGACTGACCGAGGTCAGGAGCACCGGAGGCCGCCACCCAACTGCAAGTGCGTCTGCGAGTCGGTAGGCTCACACTGGGACTGATAGTGGCGGACCGCTGGGAGTGTAGTCAGGCAACTGGGCTTCCCGCCTGGCGCCATCAGGATCTCCACATAACAGCGAATAGGGCACACGGTATCACGGGCACTCAAACAGAAGAATCTGTACTTAGGTACTGGTCCAGGCTGGACCTTAAGTAAAAGCATGTAAACGGCGACTCAGGGCGCCTTCGTATGCCGATTCGCAGGGAAAAACAGTCCACAATCGATGATGGGCTGATAAATCCAACATACAGATGCACACATTTTTGGGGGGGGGGGGGGCAGAAAAACAAGCAATAAGCGGGGTAATAGGCGTGTAAACACACTCTCGATAGAGTGCCAAACCACGCCCCGGTTAGGATAAGGCATATGCAGGAGGGTGGATAGGAAAAACGCCTGAGTTCAGGCCATATATAGTCGCGACACACATAGACTGGTCCGGATCCCGCAAGTGCCATGGAACCAGATCACACACCCAAAAATCGCAATGCCGATGACAGCGGCATCCGTTGCGCAACGTCGTATGGGCTTCAAGGCCCTAAGAGCTCAGAGAATAGGTCAGTCGCCCTACCTGGTTTCCCAAGGATTCAGCAGGGGGGGGAGTGACGAATAGAGGTTGAAGAGAGGGGCCATCCTCCTCTGGATTCAGCAGGGGGGGGTATATGGCCACTCTGATGGCAGGTCACCGAAAGATGGAAGAGAGCAAGCAAGTGAGGGACGATCCGTCGACCACACAAGCGCTCAGAATGCATCAGGGGAGAGCTCAGGGCGGTGATCAGGCACCCCTGGCTGCAATCGCCCGGGTGAGTGCTGCCAAGTCCGAGACATGGATCTTGGTCTTGTGCCTGCGGATGTAGTCCATGAAGGGGGTGTTGATCCGCGGCACGAGCGAGGAGACGGGTTCCCAGGTGTCGTGGGACGGCCCATAGCCTCGCCAACGAACCTTGAACTCCGGGCCTCCGGGTGCCGAGGCGTTCGGACGCTGAGCCAGGATCTTCTGGACGGTATAGTCGTCCTGCTCAGCATAGTCGTCGTCCGAATCAGCCTCATGTGCGGCGTAGTCCAGGGACACATGTTGGCCACGGAGGTCGGGTTCCCGCACACGGAGTTGACTCTCGTGGCGCTCCCGGAACTGTCCATGACCCACCTTGATGCGGTAGGTGTCCTCAACAATCCTGCGGACCACCTCTCCAGGTGTGAACCAGGTCTTGGTGCGGTGGGTGCCCATAGGGCGGGGTCTGATCACCCACACCGGGTCTCCCACCCTGAACTTCTGCGCTGTCGAGCTCGGGGCGGACTTCTGACGCTCAGCATGCTCCTTCTCGAGCTGCTGGCGGATGTCCCGCGCCGTTTGCTCTTGCCGCGCGAGGAATTCCTTGGCGTCCATGGCCATACCATCACCAGACAAGGGAAGTCCCCGACCGGGAGGGTCCCTGCCGAACAGAATCTGGTGAGGGGACAAACCACCCGGAGTGGGGGTGTCATGATGGGCCTTCAGAGCAGGCCACATCTCCTCAAACCAGTTCCGACGTGGATTGGTGATGTGAATCTTGCGCAGCTTCTCGAACAGCTGCCGTCCAGCCACTTCAGCACGGCCGTTAGACCGGCTGAGATAGGCGACGCTCTCAGCGTGACGTATTCCCATGAGGGAACACATAGCCTTGAACCAGCCACCAGTAAACTGGGGCCCTCGGTCACTGCAAATGGTGCAGGGGATGTCAAAGACGGTCAGCCAATGACGAATCATCATGACTGCCACTTCCTTGGCAAGCAACCCCTTTTTGCGTGCCGGAACGGCTACTACGTAGCCACTGTGGCGATCCACGCAAAGAACCACACAGTCAAAGGTCTCCTTGCCAATGTGAACTTCGGGCATGGTGAAGACGTCCATGGCCACGCTCTCCATGGGCTGGTCAGGAACCGGGGTCCATTGGGCTTCCCCCTTGACGTTCCAGTTGTCAGAATTGCAGGCCTGACAGACCCAGCAACCCTTCCTGACCTTCTTGATGGCGGTGTAGAGATTGATCTGGTCAATCTCGAACCGGCGCTGCATGTCAAGGGCTTGCTTCTTGACCCCTGGGTGCATCATGTGTTGGTGCCAAGCTTCGCACAGCTCGAGCACCCGGGACTCCGGTACTAGCAGCTTACCATTCCGGTAGAGCTTGCCATCTTCCTCAGTCAGCCCCTTTGGCCACTTCTGCCCGTCATCAGGGTCCGTCACAGCCCTATACTCGGCCGCAAAGGCCTCGGACTTAGCGTAGTTGTCGGTCCAGTCGTCCTGGAGGCAGGATTCAGGGAAGAGGTGCTTGTCGGACTCAGCTCCATCAGGGGCGAGTACTCTGACCGCTCTGCCCATCCTCGTTCCGAGGGGGGCATCCGCAGCCATGACGACGAAGCATTTAACACCCTCTTCCTCCATCAGGCGCTCCATTTCAATGATCCTCTTGGCCTCAGCGGTCTCAGCCTCATCGCCATGGGCAGAGATATCCGTCATGCCCTTGCTGGCGGGATAGGCCCACCTACTGAGACAGTCCGCCATGGTGTTATCCTTACCAGGAATATACACAACCGTGAGGTCGAACTTGGCCAAGGTCTCATGCCATCTTGCCCGTCGGGAGGCGGGACCTGAGGGGGTGTCCACGTGCTCCTTGTGCCACGACTGCAGACTCTGATGGTCGGTGCAGACGGTGATCGGATGGAGGGCTATGTACCCAGCCCATTTCCTCAGAGCCATGACGATGGCATACGCCTCCCTTTCTCGGGGCGTCCACGTCCGTCTCTGGCCTTCCGCCAGGACTCGGCTCCAGAAGGCCCCGGGCACGTGCCTCCCATTGTCCAGCACTTGTTCCAACACAGCGCCAACGGCGTAGTCGGAAGCGTTGGTGCGCAGGACAAACCCTCGGTCGGGATCCACGAGGTGCAGACCCACTGCGGATAGCAGCGCTTGCTTCATCCCCTCAAAGGCACGGTCGGAATCAGCATCCCAGACCAGAGCCTTCTTGGACCCCTTCTTGGTCTCCTCTCGGTTGCCCTTGAGCATGGTCGTCATGGGGGCTGCATACTCGGCATACATCTTGATATACCCCGAGTAGTAGTTGCAGGACCCCAGATACGCCCGTAGCTCAGAGACCGTTTTGGGCTTCTCCCAGTGCTCGATCACAGCCACCTTGCCAGGTATGGGCTTTCGCTGCCCGTTCCCGACTACGTGGCCAGCGAAGACCACCTCGCTTACCGCAACCGTGGCCTTGTCACTGCTGCCCGTGAGATTGTGCCGAACCAGGAGGTCCAGCACTCGAGTGACGTCCCTCTCATGTGCCTCCAGGAGCTCCTCGTAGCTCATACTGGGGTCCCTGGACGCGATGATGACGTCGTCAACGATCGGGTCCGCACAGTGACACACCTGCTGAAGCAGGTTCTCCAGCATCCGCTGAAAAGCCGCATTGCCGTTGGTAACGCCTCTGGGCATCACCTTCCACTGGAGAGGTCCAAGTGGGGTGCTCATGGCTGTGCAGGCACGGGACTCCTCGGCGAGAGGCATCTGATGATAACCATGTTTCAGGTCAATCACCGTGAAGATCCTCCGCCGGTGTTGTTTTTGCAGCATGTCTTCAATGAGGGGCAGCATGTAGCTGTCGTGCTGCGTTTGGGCGTTTAGGCCGCGGTAGTCGACCACGAGCCGCCACTCACCGGCCACCTTCTTGGGGACGACGAAGCACGGAGAGGCCCATTCGGAGTGGCACGGCTCGAGCCAGCCTCTCTCGATGAAGTCACGGAGGATCCTCTCCATGGCCTCCTTCCTCTCGCCCCTCAGGGCAAACTCCCGGTGCCGATACACACGGGGGTCCTGCTTCAGTCGTATCTTGGCCTCGCCATACGGTCCACACACCGGTGGGGGAAACACGGGCTTTCCGCTGAAGAAGGTGTCCCCATACTTCTGCTTCAGCCTGGCCCTCAATGCCTCGATCTTGGGGCAATCATCGTACTCCGCCTTGGCTTTTCCGGGCACCTGGACCACTGAGCTTACTTGAGGGGTAGCGACCCCGCTCGATTTCGGCTCAGGTGGTCTTCCCAGGTGGCCCAAAGGGCCATCTCTGGTCTTGCCTCGGAACAGATCGCCGTAGGTGGGTGGGTTGCCTCCGATTGGCTCGTCCTGGCTGGACATGTGGTCCAGCACCCTCCTTACGAAGGTGTCTCCATCATAGGAACCAGAGACGATGGAGTCCACTTCCCACCAGGCTTTGTCCTGGCCTTTGCCCTCACGCTGGGTTCCCCAGTCGTGAAAGGGCTGATCCATATACCCCATGAACCAGATCCAACTCCTCTTCAGTGAGGGGGTCTTCCGATTCCTCGATGTCAACAGCGGGAACCGCAAAGCATTGTTGCCATGGCTCCGCTACGATGCGGTTGACACACACGAAGTCCGTGGTGTCGGCCTGATCAAGGCCCCCATCCACATAGTGGAATTCCGTTGGCCATCTCTGGGGTGGCATGGGCTGTCCCTTAGCGTCCTGATAGACACTCTCTCCACCCGGTAGGACGACCTTGTTTAAGGTCATGTTGGTCAATGAGAGAACCCAATGTTGGGTACTTTCCTCCTCGGTGCATCCCATAGGAACAACCAGCACTGCCTTGGAGCGGTCGTTGCGAATCTTTGCTATCGCTCTTGGAATGTCCCATCGAGGGCAATGGATCCACATCAAGCCCTGATGCAGACCCCAGTGCTTCTTCCACGCGGAGTCCTGTGCGCTCCAGTACTTCTCACAAACCCGCAGATGGGCGGAGGTTCCTGAAGAGAACGCATCCAGGGCCAAATCCGAAGCTCCCAGGTCCGCGACAACTCGGCTCGCCACTTCCGGCATTACACCGTACTCCTGGTTTGCTGGCCCAGTTGGCTCAGTGTCCAGCGCGGCCAATTCGAGCTGATTGCGTTCCGGGCGGATCCATTGGCATTTCACATGGTGCTCAGGTGACGAAAGCCACGAGAGCTGGTCGTCCTGGTACAGGGTCATGGAGGCCTGGGCCGGGAGAACGCCGGAGTCCGTCTCCATCATAAAGTCGTACCCAACGATCATGTCCCAGTCCATCTCGGCCTCGTAGAAGCGACCTTGCAGGAGGTTTTCTTTGCCGAGGTCTGGGCGGCTCAGCTCACGATGGTTCACGAACTTCAGCCCAATGGCCGCTTCCTTCGTGCCTCCCACCATGTACTGGCCGTTCGCCACCTTCAGCCTGACAGGTTTCCGACTGTCGGTCAAACACTCTGGCGGAAGTAGGCCAGCTTTGACCAAGCTGACCTGAGCGCCCGTGTCGACCAACACGTCGAAGACCTTCTCCACTTCCCCGCATAAGGCACGGACCTTAAGATGCAACTGCCGCTCACGCCCCACTCGGCGCACGGCGTGCAAGCTCAGGATCTCGGGACGTTCCAGAACCTCAACAAGCGACTGGTGCAGGTCGTGGACAATGGGCTCAGGCTGCCCATCTGCAGCATCCAGCTGCGGTCCGGGTGATCCTCCGATACTCTCGGATAGATCTTGAAGTACATCAAACACATTCTTGGTCGCGAAGGATGGACGCGTGCACGGGTTCGTGCCTTCACTTGCCCTCACTCCGCCACCGCGACTGTCGGGTGCCGGACCGGGCCTTCCGCCCGCGGCAGTCCCTTTGTGCTTACCGACTCCCGACTGAGATGGTGTGGCGCTTCCCACGACACCATCCAGCGACCGCCCTAGCTGGGGCCCTTGGCTGCAGGGGCTCCGCTAGGGGGCGTCGGTTGTGGAAGTAGGGGTGTTCTCCTCCGCATCAACCTTGTTTACACCCTTATTCCTCCTATTCCTAGGCTTCTTGTCCTTGTCCTTGTTCTGGTCGTTCTCTTTGTTCTCCTTGTTCTTGTTGTCCGACCTGGGGACCCACTTCCTCTTGATCTCCTGGATCTCCTTGGCTAACTCGGTCCCCACCGACATCAGCTTGGAAAGCTCGTCCTTGTCCACCTCCACTTTGGCCTCCCGGATACCCGCAGGTGCACGCTTCTTCGACCCGTGCGCCTTCTTGTAGGCCTCCGTGTCGGCCTGGTGGCTGGGGCATGTTCGGTGGTCATGGTTGAAGCCTTTCTTCCTCCCATAAAACACGAAACAGCCCTGAGGGTGAGCTTGTATGAAGTCCCCAAAGGACAGCGGAGGGTCGCCAATGCGGCGGGGGTCCCTCTTCTCCTTCTTCTTCCAACCCGGCTGCAGGGGCTTCCAGCTTCCCCGGTTGCTCCCCGCGCCGTTGTGGGCCACGAAGGCACAAACGGCCATCTCGGCGGGCTCATCGTGGTCGTCATCGTGGACGAGAGCTTCATTGCCATCGGCTCCCGCTGGGTCCATGGCAGCTTCCCCGCCAGGCCCCTCGCCAAAGTAGTTGACGTCGCGGTCGCCGGGCCTCAACCCGCGGGTGTGGTGGAGGTTCTGGTACTCCTTGAGTACTTCCTCTCCAACCCACTCCAGGATCTCGTCGCAGCTCATCCGCGCCGGGATAGCCTGCAGACGGATGGTCTGGCCGCTCACGTCACACTCGTCAAGGCACCACATCGCGGTCTTCTCGCGATCGCCCGAGACGGTGATGAGGAGAGCGTTCCGCAGGGTGTGCCGTTTGACATCCCGGGCCACGTTCTTCCTCGTCCAAGCCACCACGTTCGTATGATACTCTTCGGGGAGCATCATCTTGACCGTGTGGTTGGACTTGGCCCTCTTGGCTTCCTCCTTGGTGACCCTCTTGATCCATGCTTCTGGCAGCATGGAGAGCAGGCGAGCCTGCTCGTCACCCTCGTTCCAGTCCTCCACGTTGCGGCGGAAGAGGGTGTATTGCCCTCGGAAGTCCCGCCAGTCCCGTAGGCGGATCTTCCGTCCATCATGCTGAAGCTTGATGGACTTCCACCGCTTGGCAGCCACCTGCGGAGCGTCCACCCGCTCCTGCTCGTTGAGCCACTTCTTGGATTCCTTGAGGGTCTTGATTTTCCCCTCCTTGGTCGCCACGAAGTATAGCTCTTGGAGCACTTCCGGCAGGCGGTACCTGAACCGTCTGAAGACATATTTCTCCGCATCTGCGGGATCCATGTCCTCAGTGACGGTCATCCCCCAATCGTCCAGCTTCTCCAAGAAGCGGTCGAGGTTGAGGGGGTTGCCATCGTACATGGGGGGCTTCATGTCCTTCAGGTCTTCCCACACGGCGGCATCCGCGGCCTTAGAGACCATGAACGCCGGCCGCGAGGTCGACCGAGGTTCCCATCGGCCCCTCCCACGGACTCCCACGGCCGCCACGTCCATCTCCTCCATGGAATCCCTGTGGCTACGCCGCGGTTCCTCCATGTACGCTGAACCCAGATGTTCACGCCGTACCCCTTCCATGTATACCTCCTCATCACGGCGCCGGCGGCTGCGTTCAGCGGCCTCCCGTCGTACACCACGCGGCGGGCTAATGTCGAACTCCTCGAGGTCTTCCTCCGCCAACACCCCGACATCCCACTCCACGTCTCCTCCGGGGACCTCATCCCTGAATCAACCATAACGTCCGCAAGCCATTGGGATTGGCTCCGGGGCTGGTGCGGGGCGTCGGAAGCGTACCGGTGTCGCGGTGGAGCACGGCGGTTGTAGTAGTCCGAACTGAGCCACTCATCACGTCAATACTCACTGCCACTGCTGGGCGGCACGCGCTCGTTGCGGCGGCCCGCGCTGTGGTGAGAGGGGGCGCTGAGAGAGGGGGCACTGGCGCTGGGGCGACTCCTGGGGGCTCCGCCGGGGGCGTGGGGTCTGCCTGGATCTGGTCCGGGTCCCCAGCCGTCGTCCGACGAGCCAGACTCCAGGGGTGGGTGGTCGCTGCCGACGCTCCCACGGGCTTCCAGCGCGTCCAGCCTCTGCTGCAGGCCGCTGATGACCTTGTTCAGTGACCTGGTCTCGCCCTTGGCGATGTCCAGCAGCCTCTGGGTGGCGGTGGCGACGCTGGCGCTCTTGACCATCTCGATCTTGGCGATGTCCAGCTCTCTCTGCGCGCGCGCGGCGACCCTGGCGATGCGAGTCATCTCGCCCTTGCCCGTGTCTACCTCGCGCTCGAGGAGCTGGACCCTCCTGCGGAGGTAGACAATCCACCGCCAGGTGGTATCCGGGTCGCCGTTCCCTGGTGGGTCGTCGGGGCCTCCAGGGGGTCCTCCACGAGGGCCTCCGCCGGGTCCGCCCGGTCCAGGGGGTCCTCCCCCGCCCGGTGGTCCGCCTCCAGGGGGTCCACTTGGTGGGCTTCCTCCAGGGGGTCCTGATGGTCCTCCGCCAGGGGGTCCTGCCGGGTCTCCGCCGGGTCGCCTTGGTTGGTCCGAGGATTGGCGCTTCTTCGTGATGTCGAAGTCCATGTCGTCATCCTCGTCCATGTCGCCCCACCTGGGCGTCTCGGTCTCGGAAGACTCCGAGCCCCGGTAGGGAGGAGGGGGATCCTCATCCTCACCTTCCGTCTCCATGGGGACGTCTCCGCCTCCTCCGCCAGCTACTCCTCGGCGATGTCGGCGGCCTCGTTCATCCCCGTCGCTGGCGGTGAAGAAGGGGTTGCTGTCGTGGGGTTGTCCGCCCGCTGGCCTCCGTGGCCTCTCGGGGGTCTTCCCCTTACCCTTCCTCCGTCCGTAGGCAGTGGGGCCACTGCTCCAACTGCTGCCCGTGTCGGCCTCGTCCAGCGTCATCTTGGGGGAGGCGTCCCCTTCGAAAAGCTTTTGAAGGGTCTCCACTCGTGATCCTCCCGGGGGAGTCTCGCGGCGGAGTTTGGCCTCTGCCTCCTCCATTGCGGCGGCGGTGGCTGCGGCAGCTCGCCCTTCGGCTTCCTCCCGAGCACGAGCCGCTTCGGCTTCACGGGCCTGCTGCAGCCGAGCCTTCTCCGCTTCCAACGCCGCCAGCTCCGCCTCCGTCTTGGCCCTCTCCTCGGCGACCTTCCGTCGCGCGGCCTCGATGGCATCCTTCTTGGCGGCGTCTGCCTGGGCCTTCGCCGTCGCCTCGGCATGGGCCCTTTCCTCCGCCTCCTTCTTTGCCCTCTCTTGGGCAAGCGCCTCTTCCAGCGCCTTCACCTCGGCCTCCTTGCAGGCAATGGCCTCCTGGGTCAGGCAGGCTTCCTCGGCGGTTGCCGCCACCCCACCCCTGATCCGGGCAGCCACTGCCTCGTGGGCGGCCGCAGCCGTGAGACCAGCCTCGATGGCTGCCACGGTCGAGGCGTGGTAGTCCATGCCTCTGCCCCACTCGGTGGCCTCCTCATGGGCGATGCCGACGGCGCCCTCCACGGCAGCGTTCTGCTGCGTGGCCCGTTGCCGGGCAACCCGAAGGTTGCAGGGCACCCCACAGGTGCGCTCGCAGGCGCGCGCCACATCCCTTTGGTGGGGAGCGACGCTGCTGCTGGAGCTGGCCTGGTCGGCCGGCATCCTCCCGCGGTGGGCCGACTCCACGTCGCTGCTGGGGCCTGACTTCCTCAGGAGCAGCGGACAAGGCTTGGCCTTGGTCTGCTTGGCGACTTCCAGGAAGTCACCAAGGGTGGTGTGGCCGGGGTGGTGACCGCCATTGGCCCGTTGGGGGCTGTGGGCTGGGGTTCCGCCCCTGGCGCCTTGGGTGGCTTCGGCGGCCAGGGATTCCTGGTACTCCCGCCACTTCCTGTCCCGCCTCCTGTCCCCGGCGGAACGCTTCTCCTTCCCAGGAGACGCGCCGCTGCTGCTGCTGCCCTGCAGCCGGCGCTCGTTCCCCAGCGCCGGGAACTCCTTCTCGATCATGTCCCACATGGAGACGTTGATCGAGGCGCCCGACGGGTAGTTGTTGGGCATCTCGTCCTCCTCAATCCCGTCGGGGCGCAGCCCTCCGCCGGGCCTGTCCGGGCGGGTCCAGGTCCTCCAGCGCTTGCGGCGGAAGCGGTACTCATACCCTTCCGCCCGCAGCCACTCCTCCACTGCCCGCAGGCGGTCCTCGCCCATGTCCTCGCGGAGCTCGAAGCTCCCGGGCATGCCGCCTTCGCACTGGGGATTGCTGTGGCGGTACTGCTGCCCCCAAAGCAACCCACGCAGTAGGCGCGCCGCATGGGGGTGGGGCTGCGGCCACGTCTTGCCCGCCTCGTCCCAGTTCACCATCGGTGTTCTCGATGGGGTGGTCCTGGGGTGGTTGTTGAGGTGGGTGATGTAGCACTGGACTGGGAGTGCGGCCTGTGCTGATCGGCCGGTGGTTGTGGAAGTGGTTGCTGTAGCTGGGAGTGCGGCCTTGCTGGTCGGCCGAGGGAACTCGTTGATGACGGAGTTCTGCTCCCTGCGCTTCCTTCACGGACTCGGCGCTGTCGCTAGGCGGCGCTGCGAGCCGCTGCGCTGCGCTGCGAGCTGTGAGCTGCGAGCTGCTGCGCCGCGCTGCTCGGGGTTGGTGGCCCCGAGTGGCACGCGAGGGATGGGTAACCCCGCGGCGGTGAAACGCTTTTGACGCGTTCTTGTGGGGGGCCTGGCCACGGGATGCTGCGGTGGACACGCACAAGTGAGCAGGCAGGCAAAGCACTACGCTCACAGGGGCATCATTGCGCTTGTGTCATGTGACAAAGCGGTTCAGGATCCTTGCCACTCTGAAACAAGGGAACAAAAGTATGTACAGCAACACATCAGGATATGTACACATGGGGTTAAGACTGGACTGGGCTAAGGGCATTACAGGACAATAGACACTCAGTCCCAACTCATATCCCAATCCCAGGTCCGACCCTCTCAGTGGCTGGTGGGGGCAGGGGCTCCAACACAACCCATGCCCTGCTCAGGTTTGAGGTTTGAGGTTTGATTGTGCGGGTACTAGACGCCTTTCGGCCCCGGGGGGCCACCTGGTCGGGCCAGGTGATATCCTCCCCACCGGGTCCTAGTGGGGGGCCCTCCAAGACGCACCTCCTGCCTCGTGGCGGACTCCCCCGGGTTCACTGAGCTCGGAGCCCCGTCCTTCCCCGGCTTCCCCGTTTCGCCACTTTCCAGTCAGTGCATCCATTCGCAGCCGTGGCTGCGGGCGCTTACCCACTGCGTCGCCCCCCTAATGCGTGGTCGCCCGGGGCGCCGGCGCCGCCGGGCCCGTGCTACTGGCTTGTCGCCAGTGGGACCCCCTTGGGCTGGCGCGGAGGCTGCCTAGCCTAGGGGTCGGGGCGTGGCGCTGTGTGCCACTACTGCCTTGGCGGGTGCAGTGCCCCGTCTGTGTGTGCGCGGCGCTCGCGGCCGGTTCGTGGGGTTCGGGCCGGTACCTGGCGTCGTGTCTCTTTTGTTTCCCCCTCCCCGCCCCGCGTGTTCCGCGCTGCGTGTGGCGGGCTGTCCCGTCCGGGTGTCTCTTACCCTCGCTCGCTGGTATGCCATTCCACTTGGTCTGTGCGTACCGCGCGCTCGGTCCGGTTGCCCTTCCGGTAGTCCCCGCGTGTCCCTTTCGTGTGTGTGCGCTCGCGCTCTCGCGGTGTCCGCTCCCCCCCCCGCTGGGTGGTGTGGCGTGCGCATCTCGCGTGGTCCCGGCACTGGGCGCTGGTAGGGCCGTTCCACGTGGTCCGTGCCCCTCCGCGTGTCCTGCCCCGGTCCCTTGCTCCGTCTGGCGTGCTTGGGGGGGGGCGGTCCGGTCCCGGTTCCCCCCTACTTGGCTTGGGGTTGTGGGGGTGGCGGCAGGGCATCCCCGGGGGGGGTGCCTTCTACCATTGCGTGGGGCGTCTGGGGTCATGCGCCCCCCCTCCCCCAACTGCCCGTCCACTGGGCGGGCTGTCGGGGTCCGCGATCCACGTGTTGTGGGCGCGGGCGTGCGGGTGTGGGGACCCTGCTCTGTCCCTGTGGGGGCTGCGCGCCGCGGGGCGGGTCCGTGGCGTTCATTTGCTGGGGGGCGGGCTTGGGGGGGGGGGGGGGGCGTGCGCCGTATCCCCCGGTTGCGCGGCCGGGGCGGGACCTGTAAGGCGGGGGGTTGCTCTGCCTCATTCCGTCCCTCTGCCTTCCCTGGGCAGGCAACAAAGCGGGCGTCACTGGCGTTGTGCTGTCCATGGGGGGCGTGGCCCCCCATACCACTCCGGTTCGGCTTCTCTGGGTACGATGTGTGCGGCGTCCCGGTGCGCAGGCGTGGGCTCGCTTGTTCTTCGCGGCCCCCATGGGAGCCGGCGGCTGGGGCGGGGGGGCGGGTCGCACTCCGGCTCCTCTCTCGGGCGGGGGGGGACCATCCCCCCTCCCTCGGGGGGTGGGGTCCGGGGCCCCCGCGGCTTGCGGGATGGTGGGGGGGCGGGGGGGGTTGTCGCGCCGCGGCCTCCCTACTCTCCTTCCGGGCGGCGGCCTGCGGTACTGTGGCTGGCAGGGGCGGGGGCTCAAACACAACCCATGCCCTGCTCAGTACGGACCCTGAAACCCTGCCAATAGGGGGGGCGTCCCGCCCAGCCAGAGGCGAGTTCCTGAAAAGCAAGGAGCTCCAAGGCCAACCGACAGTGGCTCCCTATGCTCCCTCAACGGCAGGTCCCAACTCCTCTCTGAGCCAGAGATACGGCCCCGCCATTATCCCCTAGGAGTTGGTAGCTGAAAATGGGCTGCTTCAGCCCAAACTGATATTAGCTCCGAAAATCTCCAAAATTGACCCCTCGTCCAGACCTGCCAGAGGTAGGGACGAGGCAACTGAGCCTATGCTCTTCGAGTACGAACTCCCTGGAGCCCTCACCCAACCTGGTTCCCTCTGAGGTCCCGGCATCAGGGCACCACGGGTTCGTCAAGTGGGGTCATGATGCCAAAATCACCAAAATTGGCGTCATTCCCACGCGTGGCTCGCCCGGCCAGGGCAAGGCGAATGGCTCACAGGATAGGAGGCAGGACCTAGGACTTTTATCTGAGTGTACAACTTGGAATTAGGTCCGGCCTCCCTGTGGGCATAGAGATATGGGGCCGCCAATTGACCACACGGGGGGGTGAAATTGGGGTCCCAAAATGGGGTCATTCTGGCTACTCAAAATGAGCCAAAATTTGGGGGTGCTCCCAATAATATATCTCCACGCCGGCTTGGAGATCGGATCCGCCACTCCATACGCGATCTACCGGGAGTCCAACAGAGACTCCCATGAACTTGGTTGTCAAAGATCTCGATGCCACACGGCGTGTGCTGACAATCCCAATTGGGTCCACAAATGCCAAAATGGCAAAATTGTCCACACCCACTTTGGGCTAGCACCCTAATGAAGGTTGCTCCGCTTCGCCCACGTGGTGTGTGAACCATGGGGACCAATGTCCATAACACCCATGTCATATATGGTCCATTGGTCCATGAGTCTGGCGTGCACGAGGGTGCTGAACATGGTGCACGACGGGCAGAAAATGTGGAAAATTGCCCAAAATGGCCGAAAATGCGCACACCCATGGTTGGGGCAAATGAGGCACATGCCCAACTTGGACCGGATTGTGCCATAGGATTGGTATCAAGTCATATGTGTCCAACATATCTTTTGGGCGTCGCCCAACTCCTCCGCTTTCGGGAGTGGCAGGGTCGCCAAGTAAGCCCATGATTTGGGATGGTCCCAAATCGCCAACATGGCGGCCACGGTACGCCAAGCCCAAGATTTTTTTTTCGCCGGGTCCAAGATATGTTGGGCACCGAAGTATGTACCCCCATAACATACTTGGGTCATGTTGTCAATTGGGCGCAACGTTGAGATGTACGGTCGCCACTTGACATCATGACGGGCAAAAATCAGCAATATTGGTGAAAAAACATCCAAAAGTGCCTTCAAAGGCGCACAAATATATTACAATATCTTCGGCTTGGATTGAGTAATCGACCAATCCTTCTAAACACAATGACTCGACACCAATGACCTTCGATTCCACTTATGTGCTCCACTTGGGGCGCTTTGGAAGGTCGCGCGCGCTGCCTCCCAAGTGGGTACATGCAAAAATGGAAGATTGCAAGAAACACACCTTGCTCGCAATGCATCGCTTCGGGAGCGCTCCACAAGCGTTCCTTCACGAAGGTTAGGCTTGCGACTGTTGGTTGGGAGTACAATGAAGGGCCTCGTGCGATATGGGGTCCATTAACGGGTTTGTCTCGGGATGGTGCACCCGCCAAATGGGCACGCGATATGACACCAAAAATGGCATACAACCCTACCCACGCCTTCTACACCCAACCTAGTCGCCTAGAATCAAAGTATGCCTATATTCTAATGTAACTTTGGTCCCTTAACACGCATGCAAGTGCTTTGGTCGAAAATCGACCTCCTTTTCGGAAAGCCGAATTTTAGCATGCACGCCAAATATATTGCCAATATATATATGGAGATCATATATGCACTATCCGGGGAAGACAAGTGATATGCCCCGGATGTAGAGGCAAGCAAGGGTGGGACAAACGCCAACTCAACATACTTCTACACGTGCTTGGACGCCAAGTACGTGAAAAAGTGCACTTCTTGGAGAACACTCAAAATGAATAACCCTTTGGGCCTATTGAGTTGGGATCCTTTGGCCTCGTCCTATGCCTATGGGGGGCAAAACCTCATACACAGTGCCTATGAGGCACGTTAGTTCGCCCTTGGGCGCTTGAACGCTCGTAACCCTTGTTATTCCACTTGGGGGTTCAAAGCGCCTTCGGCTGCCCAGATTTTCTGGGAAAAATCTGGGACGTGATCCGTTATATCAAGGAAAAAATTGCGGATCACTCGAAGACTGTTTCAGTCTTAACTTCAAGAGAAATCGTATTATAGATTTATCTAATGCAGTCCACGGAACGGGCGACGACAGGCGGCGCGACTGCGGCGATTTCACGACAATTGGAAATCGCGGTAGAAATCGGGTGTTTCACCGATTTCCAACCGAGAATCGCCTAAGACAATAAAGTTATGGTAAATCTACATTGATTCAATGGTTAAGGATCGGATTCCAGATCCCGCGGATTAGAAAACAGGGATATCCCGCTGACAGCCGGTGTCAACGGCTTCCGCACGGGTGTGACGGCTCACAGGCCTCCGGGCCATGGGCCATGGGTTCTGGGTACCGCTTCAAGAGCATGGATGCAAAATTGCCTGAATAAAGTGTGAAGAGATGGCATTCCACTCCAACGGGGAAAATTCAATGAAAAAACTTGCTGGAGGGCCAACCTGCCAATAGTTGGTAAAAGAATAGAAAATCAACAATAATTCAGCGCAAATCTGACAAAGACACATCAATACCTTTCCGACGGTTGTACCGAGCCCATGTGCTGTTGATATTATGCAAGAAAGAGCCTGCATAATGCCACTCAGGCTCGGGGAAACCCTGAAATTTGACTCGCCACTGTCGCTTCCCCCTAACGACACGATCCTCCAAAATACGCTCGACCACCCAGTCGCTGGTCTCAATCAACCCTTCCCTATCCGTATAATAGTGCAAAGGCACTTTCTTGTCGTCCTTGTAAGGAACATAGGGCTTCAATTGGCGAGAAGTGAAGATCTCCTCCCTTCCTCGGATATTTAACCGGTAGGTGCCCGATGAGATGCGTCTCACCACTTCACAAGGGCCTTGCCAAACCCTTTCGAGCTTGCCATGCACAGGAGGTTCTACAATACGAACACGTACCCATACACGGTCCCCCGGCTTGAACGATTGCTCCGGATGTTTGGCCAAAAATTTGGCAAACTCCTTGGCATGGAGGTCTTCAAGGTGCTTTCGGACTTCAGCACGTTCGTCCAACATGAGACCAAAAAATTGTCCTGCATCCTCAGCCCTATCTTGTAGGCCCCAACCTACAGGATCTCTCCCAAAAATGAGTCAATGTGGGGAAAGCCCACTGACTGCCCCCGGCGAATCGTTCAAAGCCCAAAGGACCAATGGCAAGCTTTCCACCCAAGATTGCTTGCTGGACCCCCCACGCTGCTCAAGGTACTGCCTAAGTGAGTTTACAATACTTTGGACAGCTCGTTCAGCACGTCCGCTGCTCTGTGGTCGGTAGGCCACCGAGCTGTGTTGTTCAACTCCACACATGGCAAACAAATCCTTCAAAAATTCAAAGTTGATGATGGACGCATTGTCACAAATGAACTCTTTTGGCAACCCAAACATATGGACGCATCGATCCAAAAACAAAGAAGCAGCACTCTTACTGTCCAAACCCTTTTCTTGACAAGGGAATGCCCTACATACCCGGTTGAACGGCAGACGATGACCATGAGATAGTCCAATTTTTTTTCCAGTGGACTTCTGCAAACACTCGGGCAATTTACAAAGGTCAATTGCAAGGGATGTGAAAGAATACTGCGGATTAGGAGCAAATTCACATGTGTCGGGTTGCTTGCCACGCCTTGCCTTCGTGGTTTGACACTCATGACATCGCCCAGGAATTTTAGCAATGTCGGGTGACACATTATGCCTACCTCTTGGCAAGTTGTAGGCAAGGCACCAAAATTTTCTATCAAACAACTCCACAGTCCTCTCCATCCGAGGGTGGCCATAAGCATGTATTGCGACCACCACGTCTTGAAAAAGAGCTGTAGGGCACACAATTTTTCCTTTGAACCGAATCTTTTTCTCGTCATTGTCCCATCACATACCGTAATCCCAATAAATTGGGTTTGTGATGACTGGATCAGACTCAAAGTCCCAGTCAGGAAATCCATCCCGATAATTCGGACTGAGGTGGTATGTTCACCTTGGACACGGCACAAATGAGTCCTTCCGACTCCGGCCAATACGACAAATTACTCATCCGAGCTTGAAGATGGGCTGCATAGCCAGAAACAGTCTCACTGGACCAATTAGCTGCACATCCTTTTACAGAAGCAATAGATGCATCAACCTCATCTATCTCCTTGTCCTGTCCATCCTGAATGTCCTGAGAACTGTCCTGGAAACACTGAAGAATGGGGGGGCAAGGTTGTACCAGAGCTTGATGAGCACTTAGAGCCTGCACCGTGGCATATCCAAGCCATTGGAGAGTTAGGACAGCCCCCACGGCAGTGATGGCATTGAGAAGTCCTGAATCCAACTGGACTTGTGTCTCTCTAGCCCTCTGGGCCAAAAATTGTTCTTTCCTTTCCTTGAGTTCACATTCTTGCTTCATGACCCTCTTTTGATCGGCATCACTGCCGTGAAAATTGGTGTCATCCGCCAATCCGGCCAGATATGCCCACCGGGACAGCCCATGGGCAATGGTGTTGTCCTTGCTGGGTTTGTACACCACTTCAATGTGTACCGGCTTAAAAATTCATGCCACCTGCCACGTCTTCTCAGAGCCTCCGAGAGGGTACAAAGATCTTCTTTCTACCAACTGTCCAAAGACTTGTGGTCGGTGTACACGGTGATTTTTCCTCCCCCAATCAAACTTTTAACTTTTAGCAAGCAAGAGACTAATGCATCAGTCTCTTGCTCGCGGGTGCTCCACGCTCTTTGTCCCTTCCCATCCTTGCCTTCAAGCTTGCGGCTAAAAAAAGCGCAAGGCTTCCACTCCCCTTCGGGGTTTCGTTGTTCCAGGACAGCACCGACGCCATGGTCGCATGCATCCACATGGATGTGATATTCACCGTCTGGTGATGGTATGTACAACTCACACTCAGCACTGAGTGCTTTCTTCAACTGAACAAACGCAGACTCCATCTTGGGCGTCCACTGGATGCAATTGCACTCCCTTGGTGTTCTACAACGTTCCTTACGACCATCTACCCCGGGGACACGCTCATACTTACCTTGCAGCGACGTCATCAGCGGGGCTGCAATATTGGTAAAATTTCTTATGTAAATTGAATACCAATTTACAACCCCCAAGCATCCCTTCATCTGCTTTGAGGTTTTAGGCTTGGGCCAATTGGGTACCGCATCCACCTTAGAAGGGGCGGGACTACGCATTCTGCCATTGTGCCATGCAAAACATGCGCACAATACTTGATTCTCTCCATACAAAGATGACATTTCTCAAAGCGGACTTTGAGATGGTATTCCTCTAACTTCTCAAATAATTCAACCACGTGTTGACAGTGGTCTTCGAGGTATGCCTTTGAATCAAGTATTTTGCCTTTACCACAAAGCTTGGGTCGTGTCCCTGTGAGTAAATCATCGATGTAAGTGTGTGTGTGCGGCTGTAGCGACTTCAAACAAACTCTCACCATTGTCTGGAAAGCTTGGGGTCTTACCTTCACCCCCATGGGTAGGACTCTCCACTCAAATACCCCAAAAGAAGTACAGAAGGCAGTGTATTGCCTACTGCACTCACTTAGAGGCATTTGGTGCAACCCACCCTCCACGTCGAGGAGGGTTCAGAGCTGGTTTCCAGCCTGTTTGACAAACAAGTCCTCGATTACCGGCAATGGGAACTCGCAACCGCGGAGTTGCGTGTTCACGTACCGATAATCAATGATCAGTCCCCATTTATTTGTGCCTGGCTTTGGCACAACAAATCCCCGACTGACCCAATGGGATTGGCTCGGCACAATCCAGCCCTTTTCTTGAAACTCTTTTATTTTTTTCACGCGTGCCCGCTTCCCTAAGGCCAACTGCACGAATGCGCTTGTCAGCCTTCAGCTTAGCATCCGAAATTGGCTCCAAGACACAAATCCCATTGGGACCCCGATTGTCAATGTGCTTTTTTAATCTCCGACCAATGATTACCTCCTTCCTTGAACAGGGTATCTTTGAACCCGTTGTAAATCCAATTCCTATAATCTTGGCAATGTGGATGTTCAGCATCCGCCCCAGTCACAGGACACACACACACCTATCCCTCCTCCTGAAAATGGTAACTGGATCACCTGAGATACCTGAAAAAGGCAAAGGGCGATCATTCGCCTTGAGAGACAGAGTTTGAGACTCCTCTGAAGTCAACTCCCTGGGAGAGGCATTCGGTAAACCTTTACTCCAATCAGAGATGCTGTCTTGAAGTGGGACCCTTTTTGTTCTTGGATGCACAAACGAGACCTTTGAAATTCGAACCTCACACACTTCAGGAAGATCAGAGGAAGGGAGAGGATTACCACAATTTTGTTCAATGCCTACCCTTTCAACCAGTCGATCCAGAGATGGCTCTTGTTCCTGAGCTCTTACCTCGGTCATGGAATTATTTTCTTGAGACATGCCTGTTGAGCAAGGGAGAATGGAATCAAGAATGGAATCATGTTCTTGAGACATGACTGCTGAGCGAGGGAGAATGGAATTTAGAATGCAATCGGGCGGCAAGGGTATAAGCCCTCTAGCCGGAGCTGAAACACGCTGGACCTTCCACGCTTTCTGACTCATCCCTACGGGTCTGCGAGGGGAGGTGACACATGGGGGCGCATGAGATTTGGTTTTCGTTGAGGCTTCCCAAAAATGTTTGCACCAAGCTGTCGAGCGACGACCCGGCCGGTTCTGATGATCTTGAGGAGAGGGATCAACATGTGATTTCTTGAAATCAGTTTGTCCCAACCCTTCTTGATCAGCCCCCAAGGCATCAAAAACAATAACTCGTGCACCTAATTTCCCAGGAGAACGAGGCGTATCTCCCTCATCACGGAAACACAATGCATCATGCGGCGAATCCCACCAATCAACCGTCACTTCACCGAGTCTCCAAAACCATTCTTTGTTTTTGTGGCGGGGAACAATCATTATCCCCCGACTTCCTTATCATATCGCTTTCTCTGCAGCTTGTTGCAGAAATTTATGCGGGCACATAACAAATATGGTGTCATCATGCCAAGGCTTGTTCAAACCTTGCCTGACTACAGCTCCACCTTTAGGAGTGTTGACCCATACCCCGGCGCGCTTTCTGGGGCGCTTGACCTTGGTAGTCGAGCGCGGATCTGCAAATGGGTAGCGCTGGGGTTGAAATTCATCTCCAGCCCAATCCAAAATGCTGTGAAACTACTGCGGATCCAAAGAGAATCGTCCTTCCTTATACACTTGTGGGTGTATGGACGCTCTCTTGGTTGGCGGCCTCGATGTTCTCATGAGGGCTGCCACCTTACGCCAATAAAGCTGACGCCTTTCCTTGCAATCCTTTGGATTCTTCCTTGGGCGCAACTCCATGCATTTCTCGGAATCCTGGGAATGAAAACCTTGTCCTAATAAATTAGTAATCGAAATGGAAGACGATGTTTCAACTTGCTTAGCAAGCACTTGCAGGGTTTCCACTGTCTCCAAACCTTTCTCATCCCTAAGAAAGCCATACGGACCCATCAGCTTGTCGGGTGGCACGTCAGGACCAACCGAATCCTCATCGGATGAGGGGCTTGACTCACATTGTGAGTGCAATTCACTACAGTCCAGGCTGGGATCAGCAAGTTCTTGAACCCAAATCTCTATTACAGTCTCCGGGATCTCACAATCTTGCAACATTCATCGGGAGGCAATATTTCTGAAACTGTCAATATCCGGTCTGTTAGAGACTCAATGCTCGTTCCTTGAGTCGCCCTACAACTCTGTGACGCACTTAAAGCAGGCGTATCCTGTTCTGGTAATTTAGGCCAATCACCAGGGGCCAACTTCTGAAAATGCGCATGCAACACAATGGCTGACATTCCAGAAATAGCGAATAAGCAAATCGGAGAGAGCAAAGGACCATCCACATGTCCAACAACCTTAAGAGAACGCCATCGGGAAGGGGCACCTCCACGTGAGTTTTTCACCGGGAGGACAACACTGCTGTTCAATGCCGTCAGTGACCCAACCAACATTTTTCCTATCACACCCATAAATTGTGGTATTGAACATTCTACAACGCTTGGGCAAACCTCGGGAGGATTATTGTGTCCTCGCTCAAAAAAATTTATCTCGGCACCTTCACAAGTTGCCAATTCGTGAGAAGAAATAAAGCAGAGAAGCTGAGAAAAATAAAAAAACCAAGAAAAAGAGGCACAGCCAGCAAAAATAGATGGAAAAATCGTGTCTTCTGACCTCAGAACCCCCCCCCAAATTTTTGCGCCGCTGTTTGGCGAGGTCGAAAATGGTAGGACAGTCACAGAAAAACAACGAACACAAGAGCTGCCAAGACGGGAAAGCTGAACGTTGCGTGCCCCAAAACACTTAGCAAAGTGCGTGCAGTAGGAGCAGGGGACTTGTGCGCGCCCCAACACCAACAAGGAAAGGAAAGCACAGAGACAACATAGGGTAGACGCCACGAGAACATGCCGGCAGCCGAAACAAGTATGTTATACCATACGCCAGGCTGCCACATGACGAAAGGGAGCCGAGGTGCGCAACGCACGAGGGAAAGGGCACAATGGGCGCGCCACCACCAACGAGAGAGCACGCTCGCCATCATCCCCCGCACGCATAGGACAATAGGCCATGAGACAAGCAAGGTGAGGTGTTTGAAAGCATTAAGGGGAAGAGACCCACCAAACACAAAGCGCCACACGGAAAAACAGAGAAAGGCACACCACACCATGAAATACACGCAAGAGTGCCCGTGGGCGCCAAGCGTCCACAAGGTATGCCCATGCAGGCACACGCCATGTGAGCCGCCACAAGCACAGCAAGGTATAAACAAGAAGAGGTACCCGCCACCGAACAAACCACCGCCACGAGCACCACGCCGCCGCCCAACCACCCACGTATGCTTTGTATGCTCTCTATACTCTCAACCGCCCGCACGGAAAGAAGCAGGGTGTGAGGGACAGCCGCACGTAACCGAAAGGAGGGAACCACACGCCACTGGAGAGCGCACCACCGCCACAAAACACACATGTCACAGACCCAAGGGCACACGAAGAGCAAGAGGTATGCCCGCACGCGCAAGGGTCCGATATACGCCGCAAGCGCCAAAAGGTATGGATGTATGAAAATACACAACAAGGGCCGCTGCTAATGGAGACGCAAGTGAACCGCGGCGCCAACAGGCCCACGGACGAAGTAACCGCCACGAGAACCACCCCCTTCTCCTATCTCACTCTATAGGCCGCCAACGCCGAAGAAAATGTGGACACCGCCAAGGAACACACAAAGAACAAAAGGCCGCCAACACCGCGGAACGAAACATGAGTGGTATGAGGGAATACCTGATGGGCAGCCCAAGCGGAAAGAAATGATGTTATGAAGAGCACCCCCACGAAACCGAGAGAAGGGAGCCACACACCACCGGAGAGCACAAAGAGAGCAAGTGGTATGCCCACACGCGCTAGCAAACACAAGCAAGGTATCGAGAGGGAGCACGAGCCCGAACCCGCCGCCGCAAACGATACAAGGATGGAAGGGCCAAGGATGGACTAAGAAAACGAAGGGCACAACGCCGCCACGCCAGCGCAACGAGAAAACGCCACGAAAACCACCCTCCTCCCTCGCTCCATGGGCCATCAACGCGAAAGGAAGCCGCCAACGCCGAAGAAAAAGTGGACACCGCCAAAGAACACACGAAGAACAAGAGGCCGCCAACACCGCGGAACGGAACATACGTGGTATGAGGGAATACCTAAGGGGAAGCCCATGCGGAAAGAAGTGATGATGGTATGAATGGTATGGTATGCCCACCCGCGCAAGCAAACACAAGCAAGGTATGGCGAGGGAGCACGAGCCCGAACCCGCCGCTGCAAACGCCACGAGGATGGGAAGACCAAGGAGGGACAACGAGAACGAAGTACACAACGCTGCCACGCACCCGCCGACCGAAAAAGCGCCAAGCAAACCACCCTCCTCCCTTTCTCTACAGGCCATCAACGAGGGGGAAAGCGTCGGAACACAACAAGCAGGTCTGTCACCGCAAGCGCAACACAACCGCCACCGCCACGGACAAGCACCATGGTATGGCAAGAAGGGTGAAGGGCGTGCGCACACACGTAGACACAAGTGCAGACACAGGTATGTTATACGCCGCGCAACGGAAAACGCAACGATAATGGTGCCAAGATGCGTAAAGTATGTTACATTGTAGCCGTACCGAGCCGCCGAAGGCCCACACACCTCCATCCTTCCTGTCTGACAGGGCCCAATAGGAGAGAAAGAAGAGGACCCGGGAACCGGGACCAAGGAAGCAGGCGAAAGACCGAGACACACACCTAAAGAAGGTCCCTACCAGGACCGGCCCCCGCTGTGCCCCTTCCGCCTGTAACCCCTGCTGACCTGCTCCTGATCAGGGATTGCATTCCTCAAAATCCAGGGTCCAAAATCCAAAAATATGAAAAATAAAATCCTCCTTCAACCCTGAACAGCAACCAGATCCCATAAATACAGCAATAACCCAATCCACAATCCAGTCCACGCTACGGGCTTCTGTTCAGCACACCGGTCGTCCCACGGTGGCGGGCATGTACAAGAATTGCACCAAAGAGGAAAGCCCTGAAATTGGCATATGAACACAAATAAAGCACAGTTGGGGCAAGAGGTAAACATACACATTCACAGCCATAAACCCCTCATTCCCTGGACTCAAGACCTTCCCTTGACTCACCAACATATTGCCCTGAACCAGGTCAAATGAGATGGCTAAATGCCATGTGTCAAAAGTCACTACATAAACCCCAAAAATGTGTTCACTCCCAAGCCTCTAAATCCTAGCCCAATAGGGGAGGTGGCGTGTCATGGCCTAGAGTGGCACTCAGGACCATGCCCTACCCTGACATAACCTTGGTTGGACTTGGAGTCGAATGGGCTTAGAGGTATGCCCCATGAGTTTGAACTCATAACACGCCAAAAAACTGCCAATTCACACCATATTGGCCATAGATCAAATATATGCTCAAAATTGAAGTTACCACTTATCCGAAGGCTCAAAGCATGCATGGAATCGAAGTCTAGTATTCATGGAGGATAGAGACCAAAGGTCAATGCCCATGTACATCCCCACTTTACCCTCGAAACCCCTTCGGATATGGGCGCCACGCACTGCCCAAGTCAGCCCATGGTCTTGAGACCAATTCTTGTAATCCTCTGTGCGCCAAGCCAAATGGAGTACGCGATCCGGCATATGGTGGTGTTCAACTCCAAAGCATATGCCAACATATGAACAACATACCATGGTTCGACTCTCCATAGGCTTCTTGCTGTTTGCCGACCAGGTAAATACACAACACGTAAAAATGAGCAAAAATTGAGGTCAAAAACTTGAAAATATGTCCAAATACAAAGTTGTCATGGTAGTATATCTCTATGCTCACCCATGATATCCGCGCATGGTTCAATATACAAATGATTGGAACCATTTGCCAACAATTCCCCCACTTGGATCCCCAATCAGGCGGCTGCAGATACCTTCGCCACTCATATCTACATGCCCCATGAAAATGGGAGTGCACTCATGGATCTCTTTGCCAAACATACCATGAGCAATACATACGAGGTAGACTTAGTCTAGCGCTTTGAATTCCACAATTGGGACATGGGCAAAGCCCTTGTCATGTGTGGCTCCCCATCTCTTCGGCCACACGAAGATATATAACATGGGCGTGAGCATATCAAGACATATACTACCAATATCACACATATCCCTTAAGATTGGCTCCCACCATGGTATGCCATGCCCCTCCATGGTCATAACCTTGGGTACAATCGACGTGGGAACCGAAGGAAAGATGCTATGCCACCGCAAGACTCATGCGCTACACTCGAAAGTCATAATATCAAGTCCGGACACATGGTCAACAAGTTATAAACAAGTTTCTACCATATTGACCATGATCCTATGATACAACGAGTGTGTGTGCCGACTTAAGGTGTTGGATCCTACGAAAGATGAGTTGAGACTAAGGCGCTTGCAACGCAACCTTCCTTATTCTCTTTCCTCACACTCGCGCTTAGATATGGCCCTTTAAAGTGGTCCCACGATTCACTTTTGTTTCCCTTATATCTCCAAGTCAAATGGGTGGCAAGTACAAGGGAAACCTGATTTGGGCATAGGGAAAAGAGTATGACCACTCGAAGAAGACCAAATCAAGTGCGGCGATGTCGAAGTCGAAAATCCGATTTCGACATCGCGAAAAATTCAGATTAAGATTTCGAGTGCATATTTAGAAAATTGCGGAAGCAACGAACCCTTTACTGATGAAATCTGACCCTTCATCGGGGTTTCCCCCAAAATATCTGGAAATAACAGTTAACCAATCGGTTACCGCAAAATCGCGAGCAAACTGACAGTCGCCGATACATTGACCATCAGAACGGAAGGCGGAAAAATTACGGAAACATTATGATAAAAAAACCCTGTTGATTCCTGATATTCTGATACATAAATCTCAGCTGGCGGCGCCTCGGTACTGAATATGGCCGCTCATAGCCCGAATGGCCAAACCTATCACACTATCACATCGGGTTAGGTCAGGTGGATGGGAGAGTATGATATCAGCCAATGGCGGCTTGCCTGCACATAGATACACACCCCAAGTGACCCCAAGATGGCCACGGGGGTCCGAACCGGCTTCACCCCCCTTCTCAGAGCGTTGTTACCGCTCGGAAGTCATTGAAGAGAAGACGGGAGGACCCCAATGGGCTCCAACCCCCCCCCCCCCCATGTCCGAAGGACACATGGAGGCCCCACAAACGTGGTAGGCGTCCCCCACGCCCCAAGGGAGGGGTGAGGACACTCATAATCGGTGCCCTACGCCATATCTGGTCTCCTCTTGATCTACAACATGGACCAAGGGGATCAAAGATAGAGCAACGTCGTCGATCGATCTAAATACGTATACCACGATGAAATATATATGTGGAGATCGAGTGAAGGGGGTATATGGCAAATCAAGCCCGAAAAATCCCCGGATGAACGCCCTCACCCGTCTCCCAAGCACAGAAACAAACAAAGATGCCAAGGGGGATCCATTACGGTGCTACTGCAGCCACCAGATGGACCAACACGTCCTTGACATCCAAAGAAATGTTCTTTTTCTTCAGATAGTCCATCCAGACCGTGGTGTACCTCGGCACGAAACTGCTAGGAGGCTCCCACGAATCCCTGGATGCGGCGAATCCCTTCCAACGGACTTTATAAAGCCTCCCCCCAGGCGTCCCCTGGTCCGGCTTGTCCGCCAGGATCTTCTCCGCGGTGAAGTCGTCGTCCTTACCCTCGTCGTCCGAATCCACATCGCCGGCCGTGAACTCGAAGGTGACGGAACGTCCGCTGGGGTCTGGTGCTCGGGGACGAAGCTGGGTATGGTTGCGGTCCAGGATCTTGTTATCCCCCACACGAACCGCATACACATCCTGCCCGAACTTCCGCACGATTAGCCCCGGCACATACGAGGACGCCTGCCGATGCCTGGACAGGACATCCTTGTGGTGCCGCTCCACCCACACGGTGTCCTGGAGAGCATACTTCTGGACCTTTCCCTGCTTGAAGTACTTGGTCCTCTTCTCATGCTCGTCCTGAAGTGCCTTGCACACCTTGGCCGCCGTGTCGTCCGCCTCAGCCATCATAGCGTTCGCAATCCGGGCCACTTTGCCATGGTTCAACCACGGGAGAGTGCGTGACACTCGATCCCGTAGGAACACAATGCGGTGGGGCGACAGTCCAGTGGGTCCCGGAAGGTCATGATACGCTTGGTGTACTCTCCACAGCGAATGATACCAATTCCGGCCCGGTTCGTCGATGTGCAGCTGACGGAACTTTTGGAACATCTGCCGCCCGGCAACCTCAGCCCGGCCATTCGACCGGCTGTGGTACGCCATGGTCTTGGCGTGCCGAATGCCCATGTGCTTTTACAACGTCTTGAACCACGTCCCCACAAACTGACTGCCCCGATCGCTGCAGATGACAGCTGGGACATCAAAAATCGCCAGCCAATGCCTGATCATGGCGTTAGCGACGGTCTTGGCCTGCAGCCCCACTCCATGCTTGTCCTTCTTGTCCTTCTTCTTGGACTTCTTGCCAGGAACCGCCACGATATACCCGCTGTGCCTATCCACCGCCAGGATGACACAGTCGTAGGTCTCCCCTTCCACGGTGACCTCAGGCATGGCGAATACATCCATGGACACGGACCGCATAGGGGCCTCCGGTATAGCCGTATACACCGGGTTGCCCGCTGTGGAGTGGTTGGGGCTCTTCGTGGCCCAACACACGGCACAGTCGCTGCAGTACCTATCCAGGATGGCGTAGTACCCCGGAGGGAACTTGAAACACCACTCCAGGTCCTGCTGCATCTTGTCTTGGCCAGGGTGCATGAGCTGGGCGTTGTGCCAATGGTCAATGAGCTCCTCCACTCGGTTCTCGGGCACCAGCAGCTTGTCCTTGAGAAACAACTTGTCCCCATCCTCGGTTAGGCCCTCGGGCTATTGGTCGTCCGACGGGGCGCTCACGGCATTCCAGTACCTGCTCCAGTGATCGGATGCCGCATAGTCATCCGACCAGTCCTCTGTGAGCACCCACCTGACTGGCTCTACAGGGGCCACCATCCATTGCTCGAGGGTTTCCTCTCGAACACCTTGGACGCGGGCGCCCCGGAACTTGGCCAGGTCCGTACGGTTTGCCATCACCACAAAGCACTTGACCCCCTCTTGCTCCAGGGCCTTCTCCATCTCGATGATGCGCTTGGCCTCCTCGTTCTCCTTGGCGTCTCCATGGCTGGATATGTCCATCCCAGCCTTGCCCGCGGGGTAGGCCCATCGACTGAGGCAATCTGCCACAGTGTTGTCCTTCCCTGGGACATACACGACGCTGAGATCGAACTTGGCGAACGTCTCATGCCATAGGGCTCTCCTTGCCGCCGGTCCCGAGGGGATGTCGACGTGCTCCTTGTGCCAGCTCTGTATGAACTGATGGTCCGTACAAACCACCACCGGTTGCAATCCGATGTGGCCATACCACTTCCTGAGCGCACAAACAATGGTGTACGTCTCCTTCTCCCTCGCGGTCCAGGTTCGGCGTTGGCCCTCGGCCAGGATCCGGCTCCAGAACGCCACGGGTACATGTGACCCGTCGTCTCAGATCTGCTCGAGGACTGCCCCTACAGCATAGTCCGAGGCGTCCGTCCGTAGCACGAATCCCTTGTCCGGGTCCACCAGGAATAGCCCCAGTTGCCCCAGGAGTCGCTCCTTCAGGCGGCTGAACGCATCTTCGGTCTCAGGGGTCCAGGCAAGCTTCTTCTTGCTCCCCTTCCGGCCATCGAACTTGCCCACTTGCAGCATCTTGTTCAGCGGCCACGACAGTTCTGCATACATTCGGACATAGCCCGAATAGTAGTTGCAGAACCCCATGAAGGACCGGAGTTCGCTGATGGTCTGGGGCTTCTCCCAGTGGTGCAGGGACGCCAGCTTCCCAGGCATGGGACGGCGTTGCCTGTGACCAACCACGTGACCCGCGAACTCCACTTCCTTCACGAAGAGTGAGGCTTCGGTGGGCTTGCACACCATGTTGTGCTTGTCCAACTCGCTGAGCACTTGGCGCAGATCCTTCTCATGCGCTTTGATGAGCTCGTCCTCAGTCATGTCCTCCGTGCCGGACCCGATGATGATGTCATCCACAAAGGGGTCGGCACAATCCCGGACTGGACCGAGTAGGTCCTCCATCATGCGCTGGAAAGCGGCTTTGCCATTCTTGGCGCCCATGGGCACCACTTTCCACTGCATGGGCCCCAGCGGCGTCGACATCGCTGTGCAGGGCCTGGAGTCCGGGTGTAGCGGCATCTGGTGATAACCGTGTTTCAGGTCCAACACCGTGAAAATCCGCTTTTTCTGTTGTTTTTGGAGGATGGAGTCGATCAGGGAAAGCGAGTACGAGTCGTGCTCGGTCTGCTCGTTCAAACCTCTGTAATCAACCACCAACCTCCACTCGCCGTTCCCTTTCTTGGGCACGATGAAGGCTGGGCTGCCCCACTCACTGTCGGAGGGTTCAATGCATCCCCGCTCAATGAACTCGGCCAACAGCTTCTTCATGGCCTCGGCCCGATCGCCCTGAAGTTTGTACTCCGGATGACGATAGATCTTGGGGTTCGGCTTCAGCTTGATCCTCGCTGTGCCAAACCTCCCACGATCTGGAGGGTTCTGGTTGGCGACGCCACTGAATAGCCGCGGATAGGCATTGATCAGCCTCTCCTTCAGCTCGGCGACCTTCGGGTTCTCCTGGGCCTCTTCAGCCGCTTGCTTCGGTATCGATACAACCGAACGCACTGCGGTATAGGCCTCTTCCGGGTCCGAATCCGACTTCTCCTCGTCCGATATGCCGTCTTCATCGTCGTGGGGTGCACTTCCCACCGATAATCTTCCAAAATTTGCGGCGTCGGGCTGGTTACTGTCGCTATCGGCCCCCATTCTTGGAAAATCCCACGTCAGCGGGTCCGACCCGACCGGACCATCGTATTGGTCCGCGATGTGATCCATGACCCTCGCCACGAACTCATCCTTCTCGTAGTTGCCGGTGACCAACATCTTGTCATCCCATCGATGCGGAGATGTTGACGCGTTCCCGTGGGGGGCCGGCCACGGGACGCTGCGGTGACACGCACAGGTGAGCAGGCAGGCAAGGCACTACGCTCACAAGGGCATCAATACGCTCGTGTCATGTGACAAAGCGTTTCAGAATCCTTGCCACTCTGCAAAGAGGGAACAAAAGTATGTACAACAACACATCAGGATATGTACACATGGGGTTAAGATTGGACTGGGGTAAGGGCATCGCAGGACCATAGACACTCAGTCCCAACTCGTATCCCAATCCCAGGTCCGACCCTCTCAGTGGCTGGTGGGGGCGGGGGCTCAAACACAACCCATGCCCTCCTCAGTCCGGACCCTGAAACCCTGCCAATGGGGGAGGTGTCTCGCCAAGCCAAAAGCGAGTTCCTGGAAACCAAGTGGGTCCAAGGCCAACTGACAGTGGCCCCCTATGCTCCCTTAACGGCAGGTCCCAACTCCTCTCTGAGCGAGAGATATGGCCCCGCCACTATCGCCCAGGAGTTGGTAGCTGAAAATGGGCTGTTTGAGCCCAAACTGATATTAGCTCCAAAATCTCCAAAATTGACCCCTCGTCCGGACCTGCCAGAGGTAGGGACGAGGCAACTGACCCTATGCCCTTCGAGTACGAACTCCCTGGAGCCCTCACCCAACCTGGTTCCCCCTGAGGTCCCGGCATCAGGGCAACACGGATTCGTCAAGTGGGGTCATGATGCCAAAATCACCAAAATTGGCGTCATTCCCACGCGTGGCTCGCCCGGCCAGGGCAAGGCCAATGGCTCACAGGTTAGGAGGCAGGACCTAGGACTTTTATCTGAGTGTACAACTTGAATTAGGTCCGGGCTCCCTGTGGGCATAGAGAAATGGGGCCGCCAATTGACCACACGGAAGGGGGAAATTGGGGTCCCAAAATGGGGTCATTTTGGCTGCTCGAAATGAGCCAAAATTTGGGGTGCTCCCAATAGTATATCTCCACGCCGGCTTGGAGATCGGATCCGCCATTCCATATGCCATCCACCGGGAGTCCAACAGAGACTCCCATGCCCTTGGCTCTCGAAGATCTCCATGCCACTCGGCGTGGTGTCAATCCCAATTGGGACCACAAATGCCAAAATGTCAAAATTGCTCACACTCATTTTGGGCTAGCACCTTAACGAAGGTGGCTCCGCTTCGCCCACGTGGTGTGTGGACCATGGAGACCATTACCCATAACACCCATGTCATATATGGTCCATTTGTCCATGCGTCCGGCGTGCACGAGGGTTAGAACATAGTGCACGGCGGGCAGCAAAAGTGGAAAATTGCTCAAAATGGCCAAAAATGCGCACACTCATGGTTGGGGCAAATAAGGCACATGCCCGACTTGGACCGGAGTGTGCCATAGGATTGGTATCAAGTCATGTGTGTCCAACATATCTTTTGGGCGTTGCCCAACTCCTCCGGTTTTGGGAATGGCAGGGTCGCCAAGTGAGCCCATGATTTGGGATAGTCCCAAATCGCCAACATGGCGGCCACGGTATGCCAAGTCCAAGAGGAGTTATTCGCCGGGTCCAAGATATGTTGGGCACCGAAGTATGTACCCTCATATCATACTTGGGTCATGATGTCAATTGAGCGCAACGTTGAAATACACGGTCGCCACTTGACATCATGACGGGCCAAAAACGGCAAAATTGGCACAAAGACACGCAAAGTGCATTGAAAGGTGCACAATTATATTACAATATCTTCGGCCTGGATCGTGCAATCAACTAATCCTTCTAAACACAAAGACTTGACACCAATGACCTTCGATCCCACATATGTGCTCCACTTGGGGCGCCTTGAAAGGTTACGAGCGCTACTTCCCAAGTGGGCACATGAGAATATGGAAAATTGCAAAACACACACCTTGCTCCCAACGCATCGCTTTGGGATCGCCTCACAAGCTTCCCTTCACGAAGGTTAGGCTTGCAATTGATCGTAGGGAGTATGGAGAAGGGGCTTGCACAATATGAGGTCCATTGGCAGGGCCATCGCTCTTAGCCAAACCCGCCAAATGGGCACGCAATACAACACATGGCACATACCACATATTGCCCAAAAAGGTAGCTCCCACCACGATATGTCATGCCCCTCCAAGGGCATAACTTTGTGTCAATTGCTCATAGGAACTCAAGGAGAGTTCCTATGCAACACCAACACTTGCGCGCTACACTCGAAAGTTATCTTAACGCACGCAATATCATGGCCAAAGAGTTATAACGCAAACTCTACCCTCTTGACCATGATCCATTACACTAGCGCGCACGTGTGGAGACGCAAGGCATATAATGCTTCCTAAATTACGTCAGGAGTATTGAGAATACATCCCACGTTCCCTTATTGTCATTCCTCGCAAGCGGCACGAGATATGACCCTCACAAGTGGCCTCACGAATCAACTTTGTTTTGCCCATATCTCTACGACAAATGGAGGGCAAGATAGAAGGAAAGTTGATTCGTGCATAGAGAAGCACGTAGGTCCACTCGAAAGAGGTCAAATCAAGTGCGGGGATGTCGAAGTCGAAAATCCGATCTCGACATCCTGAAAAATTCGGATTAAGGTTGCGAGTGTAAGATGTGAAAATTGCGGAAGCATCCATGCAATTCCTGAAGGCTTTGGAGCCTTCGTCGCGGATAGCGTTAAAATTTCCATTAATTACAGTTAAACTGGCGGTTACCGTAAAGTCGCGATCCAACCGCCAGCAGTCAAAACAGTGAGTATCAGAACGGAAGCGTAAAAATTGACGGAAACAATATGAAAATAAAGCCCTGTTGATTCCTGATATTCTGATACACAAATCTCCGCTGGCGGTGCATCGGTTGCCGATGCGGGGCTTCACGGCACGGAACACGCTCCCGCCGGGCTCGCACCGGGCGTCAACGGGCGCCTTCCGTACATGGGGTTAGTGGACCGGAGACCGATCTTCTCCTCCATACATGGGGTTAGTGGACCGGAGACCGGTTGTATGCCCTACCCTAGCCATGGGGTTCCAGGTACCGCTTCACCCCCCTCCTTAGAGCAAACCCTGGGGGCGGCTCGATAACACCCACGCATGGCAGCGGGTACCCAGGACCACTTCCTGAAGGGGGGGGGGGTGTCACATCCTCACTTCAGGCTGATTCAGGGTAGGCTGCCCAAATCCCACAGTAAGATAGGTATGATGTTGTAAAAGCTCGTAGCACATGTATAGTATCAAGTATCAAGTCCCGGGTCCTGGCGGCGATTGTTCGGCATCCAAAGGACCCGTTAACCCATACCAGGCGCACCGGGTGCCGGCTGCTACGGTCACCACCACAGTGGCAGTGGCATACACGGCCAACATAGGCGACACACGACGACCGAGGTGGTCCCACAGGTCGAGAGCGACCACTAAGATCCATCAGGCTACCCCAAGCTTCCCAAGGCCCGCCGACTGGGGAGAGTCCCCACGGGTCCTTCCTCGGGCGCACCATGTCCATATCCATACGACGCGAGTCCAGAGTGATACAGCCGAACTCCTTAAGGGATCTTAAGGGAGCTCCTCCTTAAGGGATCGGGCATCAAGGCCGTCTTTTCCCTCGCCCTATTACCACGAAGGCCATACATGAGGGAGTCCTCATGCAGTGTGGGCGGAGGCGTCGACTCCTCAAACCACCAGTTTCCCAGGCAGACTGACCGAGGTCAGGAGCACCGGAGGCCGCCATCCGACTGCAAGTGCGTCTGCGAATCGGTAGGCTCACACTGGGACTGACAGTGGCGGACCGCTGGGAGTGTAGTCAGGCAACTGGGCTTCCCGCCTGGCGCCATCAGGATCTCCACACATCACAGCGAATAGGGCAACACGGTATCACGGGCACTCAAACAGTAGAATCTGTATTCGGGTACTGGTCCAGGCTGGACCAGGCTGTATGAACATGTACACGGCGACTCAAGGCGCCTTCGTATTCGATTCGTGAAAAACAGTCCACACTCCGGTGATGGGCTGAAGACAGCAACATACAGATGCACATATCCTGGAGGGCAGAAAAACAAGCAATAATCTGGGTAAATAGGCGTGTAAACATGCTCTGGACAGAGCGCCAAACCACGCCACGGTCAGGATAAGGCAATGCAGGAGGGTGGACAGGAAAACGCCTGAGTTCAGGCCATATATAGTCAGCTGACACACGTCGACTGGTCTGGATTCCGCAAGTGCCATGGAACCAGACCACACACCAAAAATTCGCAATGCCGATGACAGCGGCATCCGTTGCGCAACGTCGTATGGGCTTCAAGGCGCCAAGAGCTCAGAAATATGAAGGTCAGTCGCCCTACCTGGTTTCCCAAGGATTCAGCAGGTGGGGAGTGACGAGTAGAATTGAAGAGAGGGGTCATCCTCCTCTGGATTCAGCAGGGGGGGTATATGGCCACTCTGTCACCGAAAGATGGAAGAGAGCTAGCAAGCAAGGGACGATACGTCGGCCTCACAAGCGCTCAAAACGCATCAGGGGAGAGCTCAGGGCGCTGATCAGGCACCCCTGGCTGCAATCGCCCGGGTGAGTGCTGCCAAGTCCGAAACGTGGATCTTGGTTTTGTGCTGCGGATGTACTCCATGAAGGGAGTATTGACCCGCGGCACGAACGAGGAGACGGGTTCCCAGGTGTCGTGGGACGGCCCATAGGCTCGCCAACGAACCTTGAGTTCCAGACCTCCGGGTGCCGAGGCCTTCGGACGCTGAGCCAGGATCTTCTCGACTGTATAGTTGTCCTGCTCAGCATAGTCGTCGTCCGAATCGGCCTCATGTGCGGCATAGCTCAGGGACACATGCTGGCCACGGAGGTCGGGTTCCCGCACACGGAGTTGACTCTCGTGGCGCTCCCGGAACTGTCCGTGACCCACCTTGATGCGGTAGGTGTCCTCACCAATCCTGCGGACCTCCTCGCCGGGTGTGAACCAGGTTTTGGTGCGGTGGGTGCCCATAGGGCGGGGTCTGATCACCCACACCAGGTCTCCCACCCTGAACTTCTGCGCTGTCGAGCTCGGGGCGGACTTCTGACGCTCAGCATGCTCCTTCTCGAGCTGCTGGCGGATGTCCCGCGCCGTTTGCTCTTGCCGCGCGAAGAATTCCTTGGCATCCATAGCCATGCCATCACCAGACAAGGGAAGTCCCCTACCCAGGGGGTCCCTGCCGAACAGAATCTGGTGAGGGGACAAACCGCCCGGAGTGGGGCTGTCATGATGGGCCCTCAGAGCAGGCCACATCTCCTCAAACCAGTTCCGCCGTGGATTGGTGATGTGGATCTTGCGCAGCTTCTCGAACAGCTGCCGTCCAGCCACTTCAGCACGGCCGTTAGACCGGCTGAGATAGGCAACGCTCTTGGCGTGACGTATTCCCATGAGGGAACACATAGCCTTGAACCAGCCACCAGTAAACTGGGGCCCTCGGTCACTGCAAATGGTGCGGGGGATGTCAAAGACGGTCAGCCAATGACGAATCATCATGACTGCCACTTCCTTGGCAAGCAACCCCTTTTTGCGTGCTGGAACGGCCACTACGTAGCCACTGTGGCGATCCACACAGAGAACCACACAGTCAAAGGTCTCCTTGCCAATGTGCACTTCGGGCATGGAGAAGACGTCCATGGCCACGCTCTCCATGGGCTGGTCAGGAACCGGCGTCCATTGGGGTTCCCCCTTGACGTTCCGGTTATCGGGATTGCAGGCCTGACAGACCGAAAAACCCTTCCTGACCTTCTTGATGGCGGTGTAGAGAACGATATGGTCGATCTCGAACCGACGCTGCATGTCAAGAGCTTGCTTCTTGACCCCTGGGTGCAGCATGTGGTGGTGCCAAGCTTCACACAGCTCGAGCACCCGGGACTCTGGTACTAGCAGCTTACCATTCCGGTAGAGCTTGCCATCTTCCTCAGTCAGCCCCTTTGGCCACTTCTGCCCGTCATCAGGGTCGGTCACAGCCCTATGCTCGGCCGCAAAGGCCTCAGACTTGGCGTAGTCGTCGGTCCAGTCGTCCTGGAGGCAAGACTCCGGGAAGAGGTGCTTGTCGGACTCAGCTCCATCAGGGGCAAGTACTCTGACCGCTCTGCTCACCCTCGACGCGAGGGGGGCATCTGCAGCCATGACGACGAAGCATTTAGCACCCTCCTCCTCCATCAGGCGCTCCATTTCGATGATCCTCTTGGCTTCAGCGGTCTCAGCCTCATCGCCATGGGCAGAGATATCCGTCATGCCCTTGCTGGCGGGATAGGCCCACCTACTGAGACAGTCCGCCACGGTGTTATCCTTTCTCAGGAATATACACAACCGTGAGGTCGAACTTGGCCAAGGTCTCATGCCATCTTGCCCGTCGGGAGGCAGGACCTGAGGGGGTGTCCACGTGCTCCTTGTGCCACGACTGCAGACTCTGATGGTCGGTGCAGACGGTGATCGGATGGAGGGCTATGTACCCAGCCCATTTCCTGAGAGCCATGACGATGGCATACGCCTCCTTTTCACGGGGCGTCCACGTCCGTCTCTGGCCTTCCGCCAGGACTCGGCTCCAGAAGGCCACGGGCACGTGCCTCCCATCGTCAAGCACTTGCTCCAACACAGCGCCAATGGCGTAGTCGGAAGCGTCGGTGCGCAGGACGAACCCTCGGTCGGGATCCACGAGGTGCAGACCCACTGCGGATAGAGTAAGAAAAAGTCACTGCCATGTCTTTCTTGGAGGGCTTGATCCAGGCTAAGCCCCCCTTAAAACCCTTTGTTGATGCTGAGACAAACTTAAGTGTTTTTATCTCTCTTTTGTTGCCTAAAGTACACTTTCTCAAGGTAACTAGGGTTGTGACCCTAGCCCCCCCCATGAAGTTCACCCCTACCACTCAACTGAGCGGAGGTACCTTCCTTCATGGAGGACATACCAAAAAAAATCAGGCATTACATGCTTGCGGGCCTTGGAGGTTAAGCCTAAGTGGTCTCCCACCCCAAGACCCCTATACTCAATTGTTTCTACCACTTATTGTGGTCCCACTTTGTAACTGTTTCTGAATTCAGTTGCTTGGCCAAGTCATTTTCTGTGTGGTCCTGACATCTATGCCCCTCAGTCCTAACCAGCACCATTTCACCCAAAAGAGTGCACATGAAGTGCCTATTGCAACCTCTGAGGCTAGAGTCTGACCAATTTTCATATAAAAACTTTTGTATTATCCATTTGTGATTGAATCTATGTGCATATACCTGCTTTGTCTATCTGCAGCCCTTCTGTGTTACACTGGATTCCAAAACCAATCATTGATTCGATCCACTTTCAGTCCTTGCTCTACTTGCTGCTTTGGTTTGGGGTTTTCAACTACAAAACCTGCAGGAATACATCAAAAGACCTAGGGCATAATTCAAGGACATCTTTCCGGTAGCAGAGACAGTCCCTTGTGACCTTTTGAACCGACCCTGAGAAGAAGTGCAGAACAAAAGCTCAACAACAAGTCCAACATGTCCACGCCAAGCGTCAGGACCTGGCCTATCCGAACTGTCCAAGTACAAATGGGCAGTGTGGTCCACCCAATGAGTGAACCACCACACCGAGCTCCACATAATCTCAGTGGCGCATCTGGGTCCCAAGGAGATCCAGAACGCAGAAGGGCGGAAGAGAATAAAGGCCTTACCACCGAGGCCTTAGCAGCACACGGTGGAGACAGCTTCAGTCACCTCCACAGACGTGTGGCTGCTTCAGTAACAAGATCCAATTGTCCAGCTTCATCCTCAACTGCCATTGAAGGACGTGAGGAATATGAGAAGCTGAAGATGAAGATGGATGAGTACATCATGCATGAGGAGTACTATAAATCCATCCGTGGGGAAGATGGAGAGGAGCGCTTGGCTGTACATGGATCCAGACCACGTACAGATCTAGAGTCCTACGCACACTCTGGTCCTCCGTCCACAGCATCCCTGCCAAGACGACTACGACCTGAGTACCCAACCCCAAGGGCTCCCGAAGTGGGCCCAACACGAGTCGAAGAACATCATCCAAGGCCAACCTACGGTGCCCTGGATCAAACGGCCGAGCTGCTGGCCAAATTCCTGTCTGGATCAGAAGATCCAGATGTGACGGCCTTATCAGAGGCCATTAAGGCTAAACTGGGTATTGCAGAACCCTTACCCAAGCCTGAGTTCCTCTCTCTCTCTCCAGGGCTGAGTACCCTGGCCGAAGATCTCAAGAGATCGAGGGTCTCAAGGCTGTTGCCTAAGGTTACCTGCCCCAGCCCCTTTCACCCCCGTGCCAGGACTGTGCCTATGGCGGATCTACAGGACGTGCCTGTCACAGAGAGTGAGAGAAGAGGGCTGTCAGCCCTGGCCCCTCTTGCCGGCGTGTCGCCTACAGGCCTAACTCCGGGGGGTCGGAAGACGGGCAGACCAATTGCCCAGGCGAACATCCAGCTGGAACTGCCGGAGTTCGACCCCAAAAATCTGCCTGAATGGGCAGAAGAATTTGCGGAGTTCCTTTTGTTGACTGGCCAATCCCATGTGGATGTGGCCACCAAATGTTCACTGCTAAAACGCTCTTGCAAAAAGAAAATTTTGCAAAAACAGGTCAAACAGATTGTGAAAACCTGTTCTACCTGGGCAGAGGTACTCCTGAGGTTAGAGAAAACATTTCCAGTCTATGAGACTGACCTCAGCGTACGCACACAGATCGAGGAGCTACCTATGCTCCCGGAGTTTCGATCCGCTGCGCGAATTTCTGAGTATGTGTGCGACTTGGAGTACTTATTTTCGAGGATGAATGTGGGCTCCTACGGAGCCACTGAGCCCCACCTGTGGCTCATGAGTAAGATCCCCCAGCGTACGTGGGATGATTGCCGCTCCACCTCTGAGAGGAAGAGCAGGACCCACTCGTATGATACACTGGTGGATCTCTTGATTGAGCTCGCTCTTGAGAGAGAGAACGACTCCCACATGGAGAAGTTCCTCAAGAAGCATTTGGGACGAGGTGGTACCCCTACCCCCGAACGTGGCGAAGGGAAGGGGCATAAAAATCCCACTAACACTAACCAGGGAGGTGGTAAAGGGAGAGGCAACCTACGTGCCATGAACGAGGTTCCTACTGATGCAGGCACACCCCCCCTGTTTTACTGCCGACCTGTCAATGACAAGGGGGGACCTTGTCACGCCTCTGACTGCGATCTCCGCAGTGGCTGTATGCTGCAGATGAAACGTCAGCAGCATACTAAAGATGGAAAAACTGTGACCCATCAGGACCACTTCAGGTGTACCATCACCTGTGGTTACTGTGGCAAACGTCGTCACCATGAGGACGAATGCCACATCAAGAAACGCGAGAGTGACAAACTCAAGCGTCAGGAGGCGGAGCGCCAGAAGACGCCCGCCAGAAATCCCCCGAATGGGGATAAAGGTAAAGGAGGTGGCAAGGGGGGTGGTAAGACTGGACCCCCTAACCCCCAGAGGCGCTCATCAGTGCCCGTTGCTACACCTACTCCTGCTGCTACACCCGCTCCTGCCGCAGTTGTCCCCCTGAAGCGCCCCCAAGGGGATAACGCTACCCCTGAGGGGAATAATTCTAAGAAGAGGCGCTTGGCCTGGATGGCCAAGTCCCTCATGGCTGCTGGAGTGGATGTGAAATTCCCTGATGAGGAATAGGGGGGCGGCTCCGAAGAGGAGGACTTGGTTTTCTGGATCCTCGTGAAAATCGGGGATCAGGTTTTTCGAGCAGTGCTTGATACCGGCGAAACACGTTCCATAGTGGCCCGGCGCCTGCTTAAAACTTTCAGGAAAACTAAGACCGTAGCCATAAGAGTAGGGGATGGGCGTACCATCCATTCCCTGGGGGGGGTCGATGTGACCATATGTCTGGGCGACGAAACCGTGACCCAACACTGCAGAGTGTTGGACACTGACGCCTTCGACATCGTCATTGGCACTGACTTTCTAAGAAGAAACCCCCAGGTTAAAATGCTGTCCCTACAGCGTCCTTACTCTTTACACTGCGACTTTGGCAGTGGGCTGTTCTCCGTTCCTTTGGAGCTGTCAGGACGAAAAGAGTCTGGGCTGCGCTACGCAGCCAAGACGAACTATCGTACTAAAAATTACCAACTGGCCCGTCATGTTCTCGAAAATGGACTGGCGGCCCTTCAGGTAAACCTGGATGAGATCCAGGTGGAATTGTTTGCGAGCCAACAACAGCACATCATGCAGTTGTACTGCTCGAAACAAATGAACAATGCTTTCCGTTTCTTCTGGAAAGCAATGGGCCTAGCGTATGCTAACCCTCCCTTCTCCCTGCTCGCGAAGGTTCTAACCAAGATCGCTTATGAGGGAGGAAGAGTTGTTATGTGCACCCCTGACTGGGGTTGCTCTGGTGAACATGCCTACTGGCGCCGTATGCTTGACCGAATGACCGTGGGAAGAGTGCAACTCCCCGACGGCCCCATCTATGTGCCTGAGGACTCAGACACAGCTATGCAGGCCCCTGAGTGGGCCAGTTTCCTGTCCATCATCGATGGATCTCTCAATCCTGTACCCCTGTGTGACCTGGACCAGGTGCTACTAAAAGAGGTCATGGCCGAAAATCGTGGCCTGACCCTTTATGATCTCGAAAATCGATCTCCTGAGCACCTATCTGCCACACTTACAGGGTGTGAGTCTCCTGATGACTATCTGGAACCTGCAGCTGTAAAAGAGGATGCTGACGACCAACTGTCTGAGATCGCCAGCACTATTCCCTCTGTTGATCCCAGCTGTGTTGACCTAAAACATAGTGCTTTCCTGGCCCAGCTGTTGCTAGAGGAGGTAGATCTAGAGTCGACCTCTGAACCCGCTTCCTCTGTTGGGAAACCAGTGCTACACATGCAGCCTATGCACACAGGTGAACCCGTGGCCCGGAGTGCTGATGCTCTGGCACGACCTGCTGCTAATAACATGCCATTGTCTGAGCATGACACTCAAGAACTCCGACGGCTGTTGTACCTGAAGGCCGAAGGTATTGAGCGCCAAGAGCGGCTGCAATACCTCAGACAGACCTGGAAATACTCCATCTGGTCTGAGGAGGACGATGAGTCCTATACGCTGCCTGATTCTGAGATACCTCTAGTGTATTCTCTACACTATGGGCAGCAATGTCCCCCTGAGTGGGACGATGGTACTGTACCTGCCGAAACTGCTGATCGGCATAAAAAGAAAGAACATGGAAAAAGCAACCTCCATGCTGAGGAGGATTTCCTTCAGAAAGTCGAGAGTCTTAACCTTGACCCCCGCCTGAAGAAACTGCTTATAACCTATGAGGAGGTGTTCGGCGCCTTGCCGCCTCCCCTATCTTGTAAAAAACTGGTCCAGAGGGACCTGAAATTGAAACCAGAATTTGAAAAGACGCGAGTGAGGCGTCGTCCCTATCCCGCTCCACAGGAACAGGTTGAAGAAATCGAGCGCCAGATCCAAGAATGCATTGATGCTGGCCTCGTCGAAGAGTATAAACATGGGGACTATCCCCATCACTGCAGCCCCTGTTTCCTTGTTGCTAAACCAGGGTCGACTGCTCTACGTCTTGTTGTAGACTATGGTGAGGTCAACAAGAAAACCCAGAACCACTCAGGGAGTATTCCTAACATGGAACACACCCTGGAGCGTATTGCCAAATGCAGGTATAAGACCAAAATGGACAAACGCTCTGGTTTCTGGCAGGTTGACCTAACCGCCGCAGCTCAGGAGCTGCTTGCCTTTATAACCCCTAAGGGTCGTGTCTTCAAGTGGAAGGTTATGCCTTTCGGGGTGGCTAACGCCCCAGCGCTCTTCCAGGAGCTTATGAACAAAATTTTGTACATACTGAGGCGCAGGCCTCTAGTACAAGAGTTGATTTCTCGGGGTGCAGAAATGGAGGCTCACATCGACGACGTGAGTTTGGGCACTAATACCAAAGAGGACCATGTCCTTCTCCTCCGTGAATTCTTCACTGTCTGTCAAGAAAACCATCTCCGAATCAAACTCGAAAAATGTGAGTTCATGAAAGAGGAGATGGAGTATTTGGGTTTCGACGTGGGGTATGGCTGGTGGAAACCAGCCGCGTCTAAGATGCAGCCCCTACAGGACATGCAGATTCGCGATGACCCTAAGAAGGGTCTACACGATGTGAGGAGTTTTGTGGGCGCCTGTAATTTCTATCGGCGTCACATCCACAATTTTACTTACTCCTCTGCACCCCTCACTGACCTTATCAAGAAAACTACTCCCTGGAGGTGGACCTCCAGAGAGGAAGAGTGTTTCCAGGAGTTGAAGAAGAAGATTGCCTCCTCCAACTGCCTGGGAGTGCCCCGCCCTGAGGGCGAGATAGTCCTGATCACTGATGCCAGTGATGTAGGGGGGGGAGGTACGATCTACCAATGGCAGGAGCTTAACCCCGCTGAACTAACCCACTGCCATTATCGTACTACTGGACTGAACCGTGATGGTTCGTTGAAACATGACTATCCTACCAGTGAGTGGCGATTGGTGCCACTGGGACACGGGAATTGGAAATGGAACCAAGCGCGTTCCAACTACAGCACCTATGACCAGGAACTCCTGGCCGGTATGTTGGTGCTATCGTCACAATCCCGACTCCTGGGGTCTAACCCTATTGTCTGGCTGTGTGACCAGGAGCCTGTGAAGTCTTTTCAGAAGGGCCCACCACCAGAAAAAGCGAAGCTAAAACGGTGGTGGACTTACCTGAGCCAGTTCAGGCTGACAGTGCATCATATCCCCGGGATTAAGAATGAACTGTCTGACTATATATCGCGCAACAACTTCGATGCGCTTATTGGTGAGAGCTCTGAGGCGCTCGCCAAAGAGGCTTTCCAGCGTATGGATGTCCAGCTTGACCTGTCCATGCGCACTGCTGGAATCCTGGAGGGTTGGAGTCTAACCGACTATCAGTCAGAGTATGAAGAAATTCTCCAAACCCTCAGCACTGGTCTCGAACCCCGTGTCATTGACGGGCACCAGTGGTATAAAAACAATCAGTACCTCTTCTACGAGGACCGAATTGTGGTGCCTGAGGCACGACTGGATTGGTGCCTACAGTGGTCCCATCTCAGTTCTGGTCACACTGGCGCTAATCGCTCAGTGGACTTCTTCCGTGAGTGTTTCTACTCTAGTCTAACCCTGACTGAACTGAGGTCGCGTATGCAGACCATTGTGGATGCTTGTGGCTGTCATGCCAGCAAGCAGAGCGACAGTAGGGATAGGGGTCTGATCTCCAGCTTACCCATACCCTATTGTGCTAACTCTCTTCTCTACGTGGATTACATCCACGGCTTACCACGCTTTGGCGGCTATGATAGTTGCCTCGTGGTCACCTGTGGTCTATCTCGCTTCACCCGTGTGTTCCCTTGCAATAAGAAAATCACAGGTGAGCAGACTGTAAAAATGTTGGTCGAACAATGGTTCGAACCCTATGGGGCACCTAAACAGGTGCACTCTGATGAAGATGTACGCATCCGCAGTGACACTGGGTGGTACAAACGAGTGCTAAATGCCCTCAACGTTGAGGTAACCACAGGTGTGCCCTACACTCACACGTCTAACCCTCTCTGTGAGAGACAAAACCGTGTGGTGGAGCAAAACTTAAGAATCCTGATGAAACAGGAGCGCACCAAGGACTGGGTACGCCTAGTGCCCTGGGCAGTTCTGTCCATGAACTCACAGCGGAGCTCTTCTACGGGTTTCACCCCCCACGAACTGTTCCATGGAGGACGACCTGCTTGGTTCTTCAAAACCCCCTTTCCTGAGGACTTCAAGAGCCCTGTGGGAGATTGGCTAGAACACAAGCAGTCTTTGGCTAACCAGGCTGGTACTAACCTGAGGCACATTCGTGACCGTGAACAGAGCCGACGGAACCGCCTACGGCGACCTGCCAGCTTCAAGGTTGGTGACCTTGTTTTGGTACACCATTCACGCCTACCCTCCTGGCCACGTAACTGCCTACAGGACCCTTACTTTGGACCCTATCGTATCATCAGGATAGATGGATCCAGGATCCATGTCAGGTGCAGTCCACGTCTAGGTGGTGAACTGCTATGTGCTCCTAAGCAGTTGAGGCACTATCACTCCCCTGACGACTTGTCTTGGGATGAGTGGCGCCTCAGCGACAGTGAGATTGAACGTATAGACCTAGAGAACGCTGCCAGTCCAGAGGAGGCAGACGAACTCGAAGAGATGACTGCCGATGAGATGGCAGTCGATGGTTACTACGTGGTTGCAGGTATTGCTCGCCACGAGTATAAACAGGGCTGGAAATTCCTTACCCTGTGGGATGGCTATGGGTTGTCCGAGGCGACCTGGGAACCTATGTCAGCCTTCATACAACCAGATGGGAGTATCAACCCCATCTTCCGCACTTACCTCGTTGAGAACAACGAGGGGCAGCTCCTAACCCGTGCTGAGACTATGTCCCAGCGTAAGAAGCGAAACTAATTACCCTGTGTCAGTCTACTGACCCTGTCTGTGCCCTGCAGACCCATGCCTATGGTTTCCAGCGTGAGCCAGGTGGCCGCTTATCAAGATTGCAGCCACCCAGCGAGTGTGTGCCTTGTTGACCATGTGTTGCATGGGTACTGCCCTAATGTAATGACCTTGGTGAGCCAACGAAGAACGGTGGCTTTCTACACCAGGGGGGAATGACAAGCAAGGTGTTATGAGGCAAGGTGTGTCTTCCCTCCTTGGGGACAAGCGAGCCCACAGTTAGGACCCCTGACTGGTCCAGACCCATGGGGTTCTACCCTTCCTTACAGGGTTTACCATACCCCTAAGTGTGCTACGTATGTCTGTATGTGTCTCACTTCTCTCCCCAGCGTGGCTCCCGGAGACCGGGCTTCGCTGACGTCGGACCGAAGGTCCTAATCAGGTACTATTACCACTCCTATGGCGCCCAATTTCTGTGCTGGCGCCTATCCTTGGGGTAAGACGGCAAAAGCCCTACCTACTAAGGGGGGGGGGGTGGCCAAGTGTGCTAAGGGCATACAAAACGCCCATTTTTGCTACAGGCCAAAAGCTAACGCACTCCCCTGCCCACGAGGAAAAGCACGCGGGACAGGAGACTCCACTACACTACACTCACTAACGCCAGCACCGGCCTTCGAAGGCAGGGTGAGCACTCATCACTTGCACTCCACTCCTGCCAGGCCTGCTGACCCTAACCCTACACACGCTACTTGGGGCTGCTGTCCAGGAAGACTCAGGCCCTAGTGGCCCTCCTGTGAAAAGGACAAGAGAACACAGCGCTCCTAAGCAGCTGTGGCCTAACAGGGGACGCCACAACGCGTTTCCCCTGCTAGGGCTTGGAGGGAAGGGGTGCTCTCGTTGCGTGCACAGCGCAGATGTCGTTGAGGTCGAACTGCCCTCGCCCGTACTGGCTGAGGCACAGTGATTTGATTTGTGATCAGCGCCCCTGTTTTGCTGGGGCAGAAAAATGGTAGCCGCCGAAGGCAGCTGCTGCGTGCACCAATCACCCTTAACCTCTCCCACCTGTACAAAAGAGGCAGATGAAGGGGCGTTTGCGACTGAGGAACCAAGCCACACTCCAGGTATTATACCCTTCTCAGTGTGACCTATAATACACTGTTCGCAAACACGCTGCAGATGCAGCTACCCCTGTCAAGCAAGCAAGCTTTAAGAAACTCCTCGGGTTCTCTTAAAGAACGTACCGAGGAGCCTCTGGGTAACCTAAACAAGGTTTACCGTGCGCAATTCGCGTGGCCTATCCTTTAATGCATCATGTGCACGCAGGGAAGGGAGGCTGAACCATTGACTCAACCAGGAGGTGAGCTCCTCCTGGGCTAACCTACCTTACTCACCATGCATCGTGTGAATGCCGCATTGAAACGAACACAAAACAAACCTAAGCGTTTTAAGCAACTCAACTTGAACGCCACGGCCGCACACGAACAAACGCTTACCTGTGAAGAAGGGAACAAGGGTGAATTAGGGATACAGGTGAAGCGACACAGCGTGTGGATGCCTCGATTAGGCACATGCATCGCGAGCACAGCGCATATTCTAACCCTATGTGCGCGCTGCGCGCTCCATTCGCATCACATACCTTTCATTCCTGCTTTCACCTGTGCAGAGCACGAGAGATGAACACCCGACCCCCCAACGAGCACAGCGTTGACAACCCTAACGTTTTGACGGAACAACCAACACGAACGCAATGCGTGAGTGTGAGGTGACACAGACATACCTGAGAGACGGGTTGTTGAACTGCTCGGTGGTGTAAACTGAATTTGAATGCTTTACTCTGAAGTTTATAGAAATTTTTGATGCAACTGTGCAAAAATTTTCTTTAAAACTTTAAAAACTACGGCTCATACCTTCTTTTCCAAAAGCCGTTTTCGCTTGCGCAACCCTTTTCTTGGCGTCCGCTTCCTTTGCGCTTGTCTGCGACCTCTAAGTTATGTGTAAAAATGACGATTTCCCGCGTGGTTTCGTCGATTTTCAACGATTTCACTTGCTAAATCGCAACCCCTTCCGCAAAACCGCAGGAATCACTCCCTGCTGGTTCCATTTTCTATTTTTTCCAGCTCCTGGGGGTTTGTGTCCTCCATTGGGAGTATTGCTCCGCCCTGGCCCTTGGTCAGGACGTATACTAAAACGCTGTCTATACAGCGATAGCCGTCCGCATTAGAGCGTTCGACTGTACCCTAGTGGGCAAGCACATTGGCTCTAGGGAGAGAGTCCTGGGTTCAATTCCCACTGCCCCCACACTTTTTCCAAAAGTTTTCGCCGCACGCCGGCGACTTTTGAGGAATGCCCTCTCGAAGGGACATCATTCACGGTACATTACACTGTTTTCTCAAGGGTCCCTACAGTGTGATAGGCTTCTATGAAGTGATGAGAATGTTTTTGGTAAGTTTAATGCATTTTTTTTGGGGTAATTTTGGGAATATTTGAGCCTTTTTCCTTGGTCCTACTAGCTTAGCTAACTAGTACTCCAGGGGGGAGTAAGAAAAAGTCACTGCCATGTCTTTCTTGGAGGGCTTGATCGTGGCTAAGCCCCCCTTAAAACTCTTTGTTGATGCTGAGACAAACTTAAGTGTTTTTATCTCTCTTTTGCTGCCTAAAGTACACTTTCTCAAGGTAACTAGGGTTGTGACCCTAGCCCCCCCCATGAAGTTCACCCCTACCACTCAACTGAGCGGAGGTACCTTCCTTCATGGAGGACATACCAAAATAAATCAGGCATTACATGCTTGTGGGCCTTGGAGGTTAAGCCTAAGTGGTCTCCCACCCCAAGACCCCTATACTCAATTGTTTCTACCACTTATTGTGGTCCCACTTTGTAACTGTTTCTGAATTCAGTTGCTTGGCCAAGTCATTTTCTGTGTGGTCCTGACATCTATGCCCCTCAGTCCTAACCAGCACCATTTCACCCAAAAGAGTGCACATGAAGTGCCTATTGCAACCTCTGAGGCTAGAGTCTGACCAATTTTCATATAAAAACTTTTGTATTATCCATTTGTGATTGAATCTATGTGCATATACCTGCTTTGTCTATCTGCAGCCCTTCTGTGTTACACTGGATTCCAAAACCAATCATTGATTCGATCCACTTTCAGTCCTTGCTCTACTTGCTGCTTTGGTTTGGGGTTTTCAACTACAAAACCTGCAGGAATACATCAAAAGACCTAGGGCATAATTCAAGGACATCTTTCTGATAGCAGCGCCTGCTTCATCCCCTCAAAGGCACGGTCGGACTCTTCAGTCCAGACCAGAGCCTTCTTGGACCCCTTCTTGGTCTCCTCTCGGTTGCCCTTGAGCATGGTCGTCATGGGGGCTGCATACTCGGCATACATTTTGATATACCCCGAGTAGTAGTTGCAGAACCGCAGATACGCTCGTAGCTCAGAGACCGTCTTGGGCTTTTCCCAGTGCTCAATCGCAGCCACCTTGCCAGGTATGGGCTTTCGCTGCCCGTTCCCGACTACGTGGCCAGCGAAGACCACCTCGCTTACCGCAATGGCGGCCTTGTCACTGCTGCCCGTGAGTTTGTGCCGAACCAGAAGGTCCAGCACTCGAGTAACGTCCCTCTCGTGTGCCTCCAGGAGCTCCTCGTAGCTCATACTGGGGTCCCCGGACGCGATGATCATGTCGTTCACGAAGGGGTCCGCACAGTCGCGCACCGGCTCAAGCAGGTTCTCCAGCATCCGCTGAAAAGCTGCATTGCCGTTGGTAACGCCCATGGGCATCCCCTTCCACTGGAGAGGTCCAAGTAGGGTGCTCATGGCTGTGCAGGCACGGGATTCCTCGGCGAGAGGCATCTGATGATAACCATGTTTCAGGTCAATCACCGTGAAGATCCTCCGCCGGTGTTGCTTTTGCAGCATGTCCTCAATGAGGGGCAGCGTATAGCTGTCGTGCTGCGTTTGGGCGTTTAGGCCGCGGTAGTCGACCACGAGCCACCACTCACCGGCAACCTTCTTGGGGACGACGAAGCACGGAGAGGCCCATTCGGAGTGGCACGCCTCGAGCCAGCCTCTCTGGATGAAGTCACGGAGGATCTTCTCCATGGCCTCTTTCCTCTGGCCCCTCAGGGCAAACTCCCGGTGCCGATACACACGGGGGTCCTGCTTCAGTCGTATCTTGGCCTCGCCATACGGTCCACGCACCGGTGGGGGAAACACAGGCTTACCGCTGAAGAAGGTATCACCATACTTCTGCTTCAGCCTGGCCCTCAATGCCTGAATCTTGGGGCAATCATCGGATTCCGCCTTGGCTTTTCCGGGCACCTGGACCACGGAGCTTACTTGAGGGGTAGCTACTCCGCTCGCTTTCGGCTCAGGTGGTCTTCCCAGGTAGCCCAAAGGGCCATCCTTGGTCTTGCCTCGGAATAGATCGCCGTAGGTGGGTGGTTTACCCCCGATTGCCTCGTCCTGGCTGGACAGGTGGTCCAGTACCCTCCTTACGAAAGTATCTCCATCATAGGAACCAGAGACGATCGAGTCCACTTCCCACCAGGCTTTGTCCTGGCCTTTGCCCTCACGCTGGTTTCCCCAGTCGTGAAAGGGCTGATCCATATACCCCTGAACCAGATCCCACTCCTCTTCAGTGAGGGGCTCCTCCGATTCCGATTCCTCGATGTCAACAGGGGGAACCGCAAAGCATTGCCTCCAAGGCTCCGCTATGATGCGGTTGGTACACACGAAGTCCGTGGTGTCGGCCTGATCAAGGCCCCCATCCACATAGTGGAATTCCGTTGGCCATCTCTGGGGTGGCATGGGCTGTCCCTTAGCGTCCTGATAGACACTCTCTCCAGCCGGTAGGACGACCTTGTTTAAGGTCATGTTGGTCAATGAGGCTACCCAATGTCGGGTACTTTCCTCCTCGGTGCATCCCATAGGAACAACCAGCACTGCCTTGGAGCGGTCCTTGCGAATCTTCGCTATCGCTCTTGGAATGTCCCAACGGGGGCAATGGATCCACATCAATTCCTGATGCGGACCCCAAAGATTCTTCCACGCGGAGTCCTGTGCGCTCCAGTACTTCTCACACACCCGAAGATGGGCGGAGGTTCCTGAAGAGAACGCATCCAGGGCCAGATCCGAAGCTCCCAAGTCCGCGACAACTCGGCTCGCCACTTCCGGCCTTACGCCGTACTCCTGGTTTGCAGGACCAGTTGGCTCAGTGTCCAGCGCGGCCACTTCGAGCTGATTGCGTTCGGGGTGGATCCATTGGCATTCCACATGGTGCTCAGGTGACGAAAGCCACGAGACTTGGTCGTCCTGGTACAGGGTCATGGAGGCCTGGGCCGGGAGAACGCCGGAGTCCGTCTCCATCATGAAGTCGTACCCGACGATCATGTCCCAGTCCATCTCGGCCTCGTAGAAGCGACCGTGCAGGAGGATTTCCTTGCCGAGGTCTGGGCGGCTCAGCTCACGATGGTTCACGAACTTCAGCCCAATGGCCGCTTCCTTCGTGCCTCCCACCATGTACTGGCCGTTCGCCACCTTCAGCCTGACAGGTTTCCGACTGTCGGTAAGACACTCTGGCGGAAGCAGGCCAGCCTTGACCAAGCTGACTTGAGCTCCCGTGTCGACCAACACGTCGAAAACCTTTTCCACTTCCCCGCATAAGGCACGGACCTTAAGATGCAACTGCCGCTCGCGACCGACACGGGGCACGGCGTGCAAACTCAGGATCTCCGGCCGTTCCAGAAGCTCAACAAGCGACTGGTGCAGGTCGTGGACAATGGGCTCAGGCTGCCCATCTGCAGCATCCAGCTGCGGTCCGGGTGATCCTCCGATACTCTCGGATAGATCCTGTAGTACATCAAACACATTCTTGGTCGCGAAGGACGGACGGGTGCAAGGGTTCGTGCCTTCACTTGCCCTCACCCTGCCTCCGCGACTGGGTGCCGGACCGGGCCTTCCGCCCGCGGCAGTCCCTTTGTGCTTATCGACTCCCGACTGGGATGGTTCGGCGCTTCCCACGTCACCATCCTGCGACCGCCCTAGCTGGGGCCCTTGGCTGCAGGGGCTCCGCTAGGGGGCGTCGGTTGTGGAGGAAGGGGTGTTCTCCTCCGCATCAACCTCGTTGATGCCCTTCTTCCTTCCCCCTTTCTTACCCTTGTTCTTGTTCTTGTCCTTGTTCTGGTCATTCTGGTTGTTCTCCTTGTTCTTGTTGTCCGACCTGGGGACCCAGTTCCTCTTGATCTCCTGGATCTCCTTGGCCAACTCGGTCCCCTGCGACACCAGCTTGGAGAGCTCGTCCCTGTCCACCTCCACTTTTGCTTCCCGGATACCCGCGGGCGCACGCTTCTTCGACCCGTGCGCCTTCTTGTAAGCCTCCGTGTCGGCCTTGTGGACGGGGCATGTTCGGTGGTCATGGTTGAAGCCTCGCTTCCTCCCATAACACACGAAACAGCCCTGAGAGTGAGCTCGTATGAACTCCCCAAAGGACAGCGGAGGGTCGCCAATGCGGCGAGGGTCCCTCTTCTCCTGCTTTCTCCAACCTTGCTGCAGGGGCTTCCAGTTTCCCGGCTTGCTCCCCGCGCTCAGGTTCTTGGCCACGAAGGCACACACGGCCACTTCGGCGGGCTCATCGTCGTCGTCATCGTCGACGAGAGTCTCATCGCCGCCGGCTCCCGCTGGGTCCATGGCAGCTTCCCCGCCAGGTCCCTCGCCAACGTAGTTGACGTCGCGGTCGCCGGGCCTCAACCCGCGGGTGTGGTGGAGGTTTCGGTACTCCTTGGGTACTTCCTCGCCAACCCACTCCAGGATCTCGTCGCAGCTCATCCGCGCCGGGATGGCCTGCAGACGGATGGTCTGGCCGCTCAACTCACACTCGTCAAGGCGCCACATCGCGGTCTTCTCGCGATCGCCCGAGACGGTGATGAGGAGAGCGTTCCGCAGGGAGTGCCGTTTGACATCCCGGGCCACGTTCTTCTTCGCCCAAGCCACAACGTTCGTATGATACTCCTTGGGGAGCATCATCTTGACCGTGTGGTTGGACTTGGCCCGCTTGGATTCCTCCTTGGTGACCCTCTTGATCCATGCTTCCGGCAGCATGGAGAGCAGGCGAGCCTGCTCGTCACCCTCGTTCCAATCCTCCAGGTTGCAGCGGTGGAGGGTGTATTTCCCTCGGAAGTCCCGCCAATCCCGCAGGCGGATCTCCCGTCCATCATGCTCAAGCTTGATGGACTTCCACCGCTTGGCAGCCACCTGCGGAGCTCCCACCCGCTCCTGCTCGTTGAGCCACTTCTTGGCTTCCTTGAGGGTCTTGATCTTCCCCTCCTTGGTCGCCATGAAGTATAGCTCTCCGAGCACTTCCGGCAGGCGGTACCTGAACCGTCTGAAGACATATCTCTCCGGATCCGCGTGAGGCATGTCTTCAGTGACGGTCAGCCCCCAATCGTCCAGCTTCTCCAAGAAGCGGTCGAGGTTGAGGGGGTTGCCATCGTACATGGGGGGCTTGATGTCCTTCAAGTCTTCCCACACGGCGGCATCCGCGGCCTTAGAGACCATGAACGCCGGCCGCGAGGTCGACCGAGGTTCCCATCGGCCTCGCCCACGGACTCCCACGGCCGCCACGTCCATCTCCTCCATGGAACCCCTGTGGCTACGCCGCGGTTTCTCTATGTACGCTGAACCAAAGTGTTCACGCCGTACTTCTTCCATGAACGCATCCTCATCACGGCGCCGGCGGCTGCGTTCAGCGGCCTCCCGTCGTACACCACGCGGCGGGCTGATGTCGAACTCCTCCAGGTCCAGGTCCAGGTCCTCACCTTCGCCGACATCCCACGCCACGTCTCCTCTGGGGACCTCATCCCTGAGTCCACCATAACGTCCTCCAGCCATTGGGATTGGCACCGGGGCTGGTGCCGGGCGTCGGGGGCGTACAGGCGTCCGCGGTGGAGCACAGCGGTTGTGGTAGTCCGAGCTGAGCCACTCATCGCGCCAATCCTCACTGCCACTGCCGGACGGCATGCGCTCGTTGCGGCGGCCCGCGCTGTGGTGAGAGGGGGCGGTGAGAGAGGGGGCGCTGGCGCCGGGGCGACTCCTGGGGGCTCCGCCGGGGGCGTGGGGTCTGCCTGGACCTGGTCCGGGTCCCCAGCCGTCGTCCGACGAGCCAGACTCCAGGGGTCAGTGGTCGCTGCCGACGCTCCCACGGGCATCCAGCGCGTCCAGCCTCTGCTGCAGGCCGCTGATGACCGTGTTCAGCCCGCTGATCTCGGCCCTGGCGATGTCCAACTCTGTCTGCGCTCGCGCGGCGACCTTGGAGATGCGAGTCATCTCGCCCTTGCCCGTGTCTACCTCGCACTCGAGGGAAAAGACCCTCCTGCGGAGGTAGACAATCCACCGCCAGGCGGTATCCGGGTCGCCGTTCCCTGGTGGGTCGTCGGGGTCCCCAGGGGGTCCTCCAGGAGGGCCTCCGCCGGGTCCGCCCGGTCCAGGGGGTCCTCCCCCGCCCGGTGGTCCGCCTCCAGGGGGTCCACTTGGTGGGCGTCCTCCAGGGGGTCCTGATGGTCCTCCGCCAGGGGGTCCCGGTGGGTCTCCGCCGGGTCGCCTCGGTGGATCCGAGGATGGGCGCTTCTTCGTGATGCCGAAGTCCATGTCGTCATCCTCGTCCATGTCGCCCCACCTGGGCGTCTCGGTCTCGGAAGACTCCGAGCTCCGGTGGGGAGGAGGGAGATCCTCATCCTCACCTTCCGGCTCCATGGGGACGTCTCCGCCTCCTCCGCCCGTCCAAGCCACCACTTGGCGATCTCGGCGGCCTCGTTCATCCCCGTCACTGGTGGTGAAGAAGGGGTCACTGTCGTGGGGGTGTCCACCCGCTGGCCTCCGCGGCCTCTCGGGGGTCTTCCCCTTGCCCTTCCTCCGTCGATGGGCGGTGGGGCCACTGCTCCCACTGCTGCCCGTGTCCGCCTCATCCAGCGTCATCCTGGAGGAGGCGTCCCCTTCGAAAAGCTTTTGAAGGGTCTCCACCCGTGATCCTCCCGGGGGAGTCTGGCGGCGGAGTTTGGCCTCTGCCTCCTCCATTGCGGCGGCGGTGGCTGCGGCAGCCCGCACCTCGGCTTCCTCCCGAGCACGAGCCGCCTCGGCTTCCCGGGCCTGCTGCAGCCGCGCCTTCTGCGCCTCCAACGCCGCCAGCTCCACCTCCATCTTGGCCTTCTCCTCAGCGACCTTCCGTCGCGCGGCCTCGATGGCGTCCTTCTTGGCGGCGTCCGCCTGGGCTTTAGCCGTCGCTTCGGCGTGGGCCCTTTCCTCCGCCTCCTTCTTTGCCCTCTCTTGGGCAAGCGCCTCTCTCAGCGCCCTCACCTCGGCCTCCCTGCAGGCAATGGCCTCCTGCGTCAGGCGGGCTTCCTCGTCGGCTGCCGCCAACTCACCGTTGACCTGGGCAGTCGCTGCCCCATGGGCGGCTACGGCCGTGAGTCCGGCCGCAATGGCCGCCACGGTCCGGGCGTGCATGGCCATGCCATGCGCCCACTCCGCAGCCTCCTCCTGGGCGATGCCGACGGCGCCCTCCACGGCAGCGCTGTGCTGCCTGGCCCGTTGCCGGACAACTCGAAGGTTGCAGGGCACCCCACAGACGCGCTCACAGGCGCGCGCCACGTCCCTGTCGGGAGCGACGCTGCTGCTGGAGCTCGCCTGGTCGGCCGGCATCCTCCCGCGGTGGGCCGACTCCACGTTGCTGCTGGGGCCTGCTGGGGCCTGCTGGGGCCTCAGGAGCAGCGGACGGGGCCTGGCCTTGGTCTGCCTGGCGACTTGGATGTAGTCGCCAAGGGTGGTGGAGCCGGGGTGGTGACCACCATTGGCCCGTTGGGGACTGGGAGCTGGGGTTCCGCCCTTGGCGCCTTGGGCGGCCTCGGCGGCCAGGGACTCCTGGTACTCCCGCCACTTCCGGTCCCGCTTCCTGTCCCCGGCGGACCGCTTCTCCTTCGCCGGAGACGCGCTGCTGCTGCCCTGCAGCCTGCGCTCGCTCCCCGGTTCCGGGAAGTTCCTCTCGATCATGTCCCACATGGAGACATTGATCGAGGCGCCCGACGGGTACACGTTGGGCTCCTCGTCCTCCTCAATCCTGTTGGGGCGCAGGCCTTCGCCGGGCCTGTCCGGCCGGGCCCACGTCCTCCAGCGCCTCTGCTGGAAGCGGAAGGCGAACCCTTCCGCCCGCAGCCAGTCCTCCACGGCCTGCAGGCGGTCGGGGGCGATGTCCGTGCGGAGCTCAAAGCTCCTGGGCATGCCGCCTTCGCACTGGGGGTGGCTGTGGCGGTAGTGCTGGTCCCATACCAACCCACGCAGTAGTTGCGCTGCATGGGGGTGGGGCCGCGGCCACGTCCTGCCCGCTTCTTGCCAGTTTACCATGGCAGCGGGGGCGTAGTGGGTCTTGAGGTCCTTGGTATGCACTCGTTCAACTCAACGAACCGGTTGTGGTTGTTGAGGCGGGTGCTGCAGCACTGGATTGGAAGTGCGGCTGGAGCTGGTCAGCCGGTGGTTGTGGAAGTGGTTGACGCGGCCTTGCTGGTCGGCCGATGGGTCTGGTCTGTCCACTTCCTGCACGGTCGCGGCGCGGTCAGGGCGATGCTCTGGACGGCGCTGCTGGTTCCGTGACGAACTGGGCGCTGTTGCTGGGTGGCGCTGCGAGCCGCTGCGCTGCGCTGCGAGCCGCTGCGCTGCGCTGCGAGCTGCGAGCTGCGCCGCGCTGCTCGGGGTTGGTGGCCCCGAGTGGCACGCGAGGGTTGGGTAACCCCGCGGCGGTGAAACGCTTTTGACGCGTTCCCGTGGGGGGCCGGCCACGGGACGCTGCGGTGACACGCACAGGTGAGCAGGCAGGCAAGGCACTACGCTCACAAGGGCATCAATACGCTCGTGTCATGTGACAAAGCGTTTCAGAATCCTTGCCACTCTGCAAAGAGGGAACAAAAGTATGTACAACAACACATCAGGATATGTACACATGGGGTTAAGATTGGACTGGGGTAAGGGCATCACAGGACCATAGACACTCAGTCCCAACTCGTATCCCAATCCCAGGTCCGACCCTCTCAGTGGCTGGTGGGGGCGGGGGCTCAAACACAACCCATGCCCTGCTCAGTCCGGACCCTGAAACCCTGCCAATGGGGGAGGTGTCTCGCCCAGCCACAGGCGAGTTCCTGGAAACCAAGCAGCTCCAAGGCCAACTGACAGTGGCTCCCTATGCTCCCTTAACGGCAGGTCCCAACTCCTCTCTGAGCGAGAGATATGGCCCCGCCATTATCGCCCAGGAGTTTGTAGCTGAAAATGGGCTGTTTCAGCCCAAACTGATAGTAGCTCCAAAATCTCCATAATTGACCCCTCGTCCGGACCCGCCAGAGGTAGGGACGAGGCAACTGACCCTATGCCCTTCGAGTACCAACTCCCTGGAGCCCTCACCCAACCTGGTTCCCTCTGAGGTTCCGGCATCAGGGCAACACGGATTCGTCAAGTGGGGTCATGATGCCAAAATCACCAAAATTGGCGTCATTCCCACGCGTGGCTCGCCCGGCCAGGGCAAGGCCAATGGCTCACAGGTTAGGAGGCAGGACCTAGGACTTATATCTGAGTGTACAACTTGAATTAGGTCCGGGCTCCCTGTGGGCATAGAGAAATGGGGCCGCCAATTGACCACACGGAAGGGGGAAATTGGGGTCCCAAAATGGGGTCATTTTGGCTGCTCGAAATGAGCCAAAATTTGGGGTGCTCCCAATAGTATATCTCCACGCCGGCTTGGAGATCGGGTCTGCCATTTCATATGCCATCCACCGGGAGTCCAACAGAGACTCCCATGCCCTTGGTTCTCAAAGATCTCCATGCCACTTGGCGTGGTGTCAATCCCAATTGGGACCACAAATGCCAAAATGTCAAAATTGCTCACACTCATTTTGGGCTAGCACCTTAACGAAGGTGGCTCCGCTTCGCCCACGTGGTGTGTGGACCATGGGGACCATTACCCATAACACCCATGTCATATATGGTCCATTGGTCCATGCGTCCGGCGTGCACGAGGGTTAGAACATAGTGCACGGCGGGCAGCAAAAGTGGAAAATTGCTCAAAATGGCCAAAAATGCGCACACTCATGGTTGGGGCAAATAAGGCACATGCCCGACTTGGACCGGAGTGTGCCATAGGATTGGTATCAAGTCATGTGTGTCCAACATATCTTTTGGGCGTCGCCCAACTCCTCCGGTTTTTTCGAATGGCAGGGTCGCCAAGTGAGCCCATGATTTGGGATAGTCCCAAATCGCCAACATGGCGGCCACGGCATGCCAAGTCCAAGAGGAGTTATTCGCCGGGTCCAAGATATGTTGGGCACCGAAGTATGTACCCTCATATCATACTTGGGTCATGATGTCAATTGAGCGCAACGTTGAAATACACGGTCGCCACTTGACATCATGACGGGCCAAAAACGGCAAAATTGGCACAAAGACACGCAAAGTGCATTGAAAGGTGCACAATTATATTATCATATCTTCGGCCTGGATCGTGCAATCAACTAATCCTTCTAAACACAAAGACTTGACACCAATGACCTTCGATCCCACATATGTGCTCCACTTGGGGCGCCTTGAAAGGTTACGAGCGCTACTTCCCAAGTGGGCACATGAAAATATGGAAAATTGCAAAACACACACCTTGCTCCCAACGCATCGCTTTGGGATCGCCTCACAAGCTTCCCTTCACGAAGGTTAGGCTTGCAATTGATCGTAGGGAGTATGGAGAAGGGGCTTGCACAATATGAGGTCCATTGGCAGGGCCATCGCTCTTAGCCAAACCCACCAAATGGGCACGCAATACAACACATGGCACATACCACATATTGCCCAAAAAGGTAGCTCCCACCGCGATATGTCATGCCCCTCCAAGGGCATAACTTTGTGTCAATTGCTCATAGGAACTCAAGGAGAGTTCCTATGCAACACCAACACTTGCGCGCTACACTCGAAAGTTATCTTAACGCACGCAATATCATGGCCAAAGAGTTGTAACGCAAACTCTACCCTCTTGACCATGATCCATTACACTAGCGCGCACGTGTGGAGACGCAAGGCATATAATGCTTCCTAAATTACGTCGGGAGTATTGTGAATACATCCCACGTTTCCTTATTGTCATTCCTCGCAAGCGGCACGAGATATGACCCTCACAAGTGGCCTCACGAATCAACTTTGTTTTGCCCATATCTCTACGACAAATGGAGGGCAAGATAAAAGGAAAGTTGATTCGTGCATAGGGAAGCACGTAGGTCCACTCGAAAGAGGTCAAATCAAGTGCGGGGATGTCGAAGTCGAAAATCCGATTTCGACATCCTGAAAAATTCGGATTAAGGTTGCGAGTGTAAGATGTGAAAATTGCGGAAGCATCCATGCAATTCCTGAAGGCTTTGGAGCCTTCGTCGCGGATAGCGTTAAAATTTCCATTAATTACAGTTAAACTGGCGGTTACGGTAAAGTCGCCATCCAACCGCCAGCAGTCAAAACAGTGAGTATCAGAACGGAAGCGTAAAAATTGACGCAAACAATATGAAAATAAAACCCTGTTGATTCCTGATATTCTGATACACAAATCTCCGCTGGCGGTGCATCGGTTGCCGATGCGGGGCTTCACGGCACGGAACACGCTCCCGCCGGGCTCGCACCGGGCGTCAACGGGCGCCTTCGGTACATGGGGTTAGTGGACCGGAGACCGGTCTTCTCCTCCATACATGGGGTTAGTGGACCGGAGACCGGTTGTATGCCCTACCCTAGCCATGGGGTTCTGGGTACCGCTTCAATGTGACCATGGCTCGCCTCTTCTTGGCTGTCTCACGGTCGTGCATTCCCATCCGCATGTAGTTGACGACGTCATCGATCTCGGCGTGGGACAGGACGTCAATGCCATCAATAGGCTGATCCGTCCCCTCCTTGGGCTCAAACATGACCTTCATGGGCACCGCCTCCACCCTACGGATGAATGCTTCATCACCCGTGGGCTGGGCTTGCGCCCCATCCACCAGGAAAGCCTTGGTACCCCACGCTTGACGCGGGGAGGGCATTGATACACCCTTGGCGTCGATGAACAACTCCTCCTCTGGCCCGAATGACATCTCGTTCAGGGTGATGGAGTCCAGCGTCGACTTGAGACCCTCCAGCGGACATGGGGTGGATCCTATGCCGGTTATGACCAGGATCCCCTTCGCCCTATCCGCGACGATCTTCTCCACCGTACGTCTGGTGTTATCCAGGGAGCCATGCCAATACATGGGCCCCCACTCCTTCAAACCCCAATGCCTATGCCAGGCTGAGTCTCCTCGATGCCAATGCCTCCTACACTTCTGCAAAAGTGGGGCATCCCGGGAAGCGAAGACATCCGTCTCGGGCGCTTCAGCTCCCAGCGTCTGGATCATCCTGGCATACACCTGCGGGGCCATTCCATACTCCGTGAGCTGAACTCAGCGGTCTCCTCTGGACTTGGCACCCACAGCTTGCACCGCTTGGACGATCCGATCGTCTTCCTCAGCATTCCATTGGGATGATCCGCATGCATAGTCCGTGGACAGCCATGTGAGGCATTCATCATCCTCCCGGACCAGCGTTGCGCGATGTGGAAGGGCTCCAATGGCGTTTGCCACCATGAAGTCATACCCCATGATCATATCCCAATCTTTAATGTCGGCCACATAGAAGTTCCCGGATAGAGTGCTTCTCTTCGCCAAATTAGGGCGGTTCAAGCGCTCATGCTCCCAGAATTCCATACTGATAGTGGCCTCATGGGTGCCACCACCCATAATCTCACCATTGGCCACCTTCAGGCGTACCGGTCTACGGCTTGGCTGCAGGGATTCCTCCTTGAACGACCCTCTCCGGACCAGGCTCACCTGGGCAGCCGTATCCACCAAAACATCCACCACCAACTCCTCTTGTCCGCACCGTACACGCACCTTCAAGTGCAACTGCCGCTCGTCGCCATGCGGTGTATGGACGACTCTCACGGCATGCAACTCTAGCACGTCCGGGTGCATCAGGACTTCGAGGGTATGATCACGGATGGTGTAGATCTTGGGTTGGTCTTGCCCGTCCACGGGGCTCTCCGTGGTCGCTCCTTCCTTCTTACCACGTCCCTTGCCCACATAAACTTCCCTTGGCAGGGCGCTCCAGGGGTTGGGAGTGGCGAAACTCAGTGGTTTTGGCTCTTCTGGAGCCTTCTTCGGCACCCGATGTGCCTTCGCTTTCTCTGGGATTCCACTGATTTTCGGAGGAGAGACCTCCGAGGTCCCACTCCCGTGGGGGCTCCTCTAGACTTGGCTTCCCGCAGCCCCTTCCGGCTGCGATCCGCCACGACTTTGTCCACCACGTTGCTGGGCTTTGAGTTCCTCCAACGTCCTCAACATGTCCTCAGCAACCTCCTCGATCGACCTCACTCGTCGGTCTTGGCGAGGTCCACCACCATAGCCTCTTCCTCCGCCTTTCCCTTGGCCTTTGCCTTGGCCTTTTCCCCCGTCTCCGCCCTTCGCCTTCCAATCGTCAATCCGCTGCTCCTTGGGCCTCTTCTCGGGGTGGGCGGCGAAGTAGGCCTTCTTGTCCGCCTCATACACCTTGCACTGACGGTGGTCGTGTGCATGGTTGTTTCCCTTGCCATAACAGACCCAGCACCCGTCGTGCTGAGACCTGCACTCCGGGAACGAGAGCGGTGGGTTCCCGATCCTCCTTGGCTCATTGCCCTTCTTGGGTCCCAACCAGCTCCATCTGGACCGATCCTGCCCATGGTCCCTCACGTTGTGCGCAACAAACGCGAAGAAATGGGCCTTCTCGTGATCCTCCCGGGCCCAGGTCCAGTGGTCTTGGCCACTCCCACTACCATTCTCCGCGGAGTTGGCCGTGTCCTCCTGGATCTCCCGATGATGGCGGTCTTCCCGGTGGCCTCGTTGTCCATGACCATGTCGATCCTGCACGTGGGCCTCGTTCTTCGCATTGAGCTTCAACTCCACCGTGATGTACTTCACGATCTCGTCCAGGCTCATGCGGGCGAAGATGCCCTGGATCCTCAGCGGCTCCCCGTGCCTCCACTCAACGTTGTTGAGGCGCAGCAACCTTTGCCCCATGGAGTCTCCAAATACCTCCACGTACACAGCGTTCTTCAGTCCCAACATCCGGTTGGGCTCGCCCAGGTTCGTCCTGAAGAACTCCATGATACCCGCATGGGTATCCTCCACCGCCATGATCCTCACCGCCACGCGCTTCTTCGCTCTCTTCTTTTCCTCGTCCTCCACTCTCCTCTTCCATTGGCCGGGGAGGACGTCCTTCAGCAGGTGGCGGATCTCGCTGGACTCGTTCCAGTCCTCAACCAGCTTGAGGCTCCGTCGGTACTTCCGCAGATACCGGTTCCACTCCCGGACCCGCAACTCACCGCGGTCCAGCTGCAGCGGGATGGACCACAAGTCCTCCAGCTTCTGGTTCGGAGCGTCCACCGGCTCCTCATCCTCCAACCACTGGAGGCAGGCCTGCTCCGTACGGATTAGTCCTTCCCGGATCTGATCCCGCAGCTCCTCCTTCAGGTCCTGCGCCAGCCGGTGTGGGAATGTCCGGCATACCCACTTGTCCCGCGGCGCTCCCCGCATCTCACCGACGACCTCCTCAGCAAAGTCCTCCCAATCCAGGATGAAGTCATCCAGGTTGGAGGGGTTGCCATCGTAGTAGGGGATTTTGATTCCCCTGAGGTCGTCAATTCTGATGGCGTCTCCGACGTCCCCAGCCACCACTCCACCGAGACGGATACCACCTGTGGCCGGGGGGTGTGAGTACACTCCCCGTACATCCCTCTCCTCCATGGAGTGCGGTCGAGTTGGGCCTGAACCCATGGGGTTTGGAATGCGGGAAGGACTTGCTCCATCGGCCGTCCATATCCCCGTATTGGGGTCCCTCGCCCACAGGTTTCCGCCTGGATGACCTCGACCATGTCCGTCGGCGCTTCCCATGGTTCGCCCCTGCATGGTCTGGCTCTGGATCTCCTCTTCCCCATAAACTGCATGGGCAGTCGTAGTGATCGGTAGATCCTGGGCGGCATGGGACATCTGTACCGTCAGGCTCCTCGGGTCCGTGGTTACGTGCCCTTCCCGCATGGACCCAGCCGGTGCCGTGTGTTCCCCGAGCATTGTGGATTCGCTGAACATGGGAACAAACGGCAGCGCACCCGGGTCAACACGCGGAGGCGCGTAGGGTGCCTCTGCCGGGACGCCCATGGGTTTATCCATGGCGCTCCGGAGGGTCTGAACCCGCTCCACCAGCTCTGCCGCTGCTGGCTTTGCCGGGAGCTCCGGACCCGAAGTGAGGGGCTGTAGCTCCTCTAGCCTTTTCAGGCGTCCCGACATGTCCTCCCCCAGGTGGAGGAGGCTGTCCACCACTCGCTGCTGCTTCTCCAGGGCCAGCTCCAGATTTCCCCGGTACCAGTCCTGTTCCGCTCGCAGTTCCGCCATGTCTCTCTCCGCTGCTGACTGGTCATCCAGGATCCCCGCGACGTCCTCCTCTAGACTGTCCTTCGCGTTGTCCAGGCGGTCGAGACGATGCATGATGGCGTCCGTCCCCATCTTTGGGTACTTGCCCATGAGGTAGGACACGTGCTCGCAGTGGCACTCAGCGTGCTTTCCACCTGATTCGGCGCATCCCGCGGTTCCCGGCGCCTCGGACTCCTCCGCCATGGGTGTGTCGCCCATTCTATCCCGCGTTGGCTCCGTGTGCCGGGCCACAGGCGCCGTCCTGGCTCTGGCGGGCCTCTCCAACGCCTTGGCGTCATGCTCCAGGCGGGGTTCTGGGGCCGTGTTTGCCCTTGTGGGCGGTCTGGCCGTCTCCTCCGAGTCCGAAGGTTGCTCATAGGCTGTCCGATAGCCCTCGGAGTGCCCCTCGGAGTCCCACAGCCTGACCGGGCTGGGGTCCGTATCCATAGCCCCGGCGTCCCCTGCCGCGGGCTTGGATGACCCGCGCTTCCGGTAGCGCCGGGCCCGTCCTCCACTGCTGCCTGAATGGCAGGTCTCCTCAGAGTCCTCCGCGGCGGAGCGGAGGTTGCATGCCTTTCGGCAGCGACGCTCACACATGGAGACCAGGTCCTCCATGTCAAGTCCTCCTCTTCCCGAACGTCGTACTTCTCTTCGGGCTTCCACTTCCGGCGTGGTCTCCACCGAGTCCACAATACGCACCCGGGGCGTACTTGGGCAGGGCTCATATGGGCCCAAGTCCCCGGGTCGGCGGTAGGTAGGGGCAGCAGGTACGCCTCTGCTACCATAAAGAAGGTCCCTACCAGGACCGGCCCCCGCTGTGCCCCTTCCGCCTGTAACCCCTGCTGACTTGCTCCTGATCAGCGATTGCATTCCTCAAAACCCAGGGTCCAAAATCCAAAAATATAGAAAATGGAATCCTCCTTCAACCCTGAACAGCAACCAGATCCCACAAATACAGCAATAACCCAATCCACAATCCAGTCCACGCTACGGGCTTCCGTTCAGCACACCGGTCGTCCCACGGTGGCGGGCATGTACAAGAATTGCACCAAAGAGGAAAGCCCTGAAATTGGCATATGAACACAAATAAAGCACAGTTGGGGCAAGAGGTAAACATACACATTCACAGCCATAAACCCCTCATTCCCTGCACTCAAGACCTTCCCTTGACTCACCAACATATTGCCCTGAAACAGGTCAAATGAGATGGCTAAATGCCATGTGTCAAAAGTCACTACATAAACCCCAAAAATGTGTTCACTCCCAAGCCTCTAAATCCTAGCCCAATAGGGGAGGTGGCGTGTCATCGCCTAGAGTGGCACTCAGGACCTTGCCCTACCCTGACATAACCTTGGTTGGACTTGGAGTCGAATGGGCTTAGAGATATGCCCCATGAGTTTGAACTCATAACACGCCAAAAAACTGCCAATTCACACCATATTGGCCATAGATCAAATATATGCTCAAAATTGAAGTTACCACTTATCCAAAGGCTCAAAGCATGCATGGAATCGAAGTCTAGTATTCATCGAGGATAGAGACCAAAGGTCAATGCCCATGTACATCCCCTCTTTACTCTCGAAACCCCTTCGGATATGGGCGCCACGCACTGCCCAAGTCAGCCCATGGTCTTGAGAGCAATTCTTGTAATCCTTCGTGCGCCAAGCCAAATGGAGTACGCGATCCGGCATATGGTGGTGTTCAACTCCAAAGCATATGCCAACATATGAACAATATACCATGGTGCGACTCTCCATAGGCTTCTTGCTGTTTGCCGACCAGGTAAATACACAACACGTAAAAATGAGCAAAAATTGAGGTCAAAAACATGAAAATATGTCCAAATACAAAGTTGTCATGGTAGTATATCTCTATGCTCACCCATGATATCCGCGCATGGTTCAATATACAAATGATTGGAACCATTTGCCAACAATTCCCCCACTTGGATCCCCAATCAGGCGCATGGAGATACCTTCGCCACTCATATCTACATGCCCCATGAAAATGGGAGTGCACTCATGGATCTCTTTGCCAAACATACCATGAGCAATACATACGCGGTAGACTTAGTCTAGCGCTTTGAATTCCACAATTGGGACATGGACATAGCCCTTGTCACGTGTGTCTCCCCATCTCTTCGGCCACACGAAGATATATAACGTGGGCGTGAGCATATCAAGACATATACTACCAATATCACACATATCCTTTATAATTGGCTCCCACCATGGTATGCCATGCACCTCCATGGTCATAACTTTGGGTACAATGGAACTGGGAACCGAAGAAAAGATGCTATGCCACCGCAAGACTCATGCGCTACACTCGAAAGTCATAATATCAAGTCCGGACACATGGTCAACAAGTTATAAACAAGTTTCTACCATGTTGACCATGATCCTATGACACAACGAGTGTGTGTGCCGACTTAAGGTGTTGGATCTTACTAAAAATAAGTTGAGACTGAGGCGCTTGCAACGCAACCTTCCTTATTCTCTTTCCTCACACTCGCGCGTAGATATGGCCCTTTAAAGTGGTCCCACGATTCACTTTTGTTTCCCTTATATCTCCAAGTCAAATGGGTGGCAAGTACAAGGAAAACCTGATTCGGGCATAGGGAAAAGAGTATGACCACTCGAAGAAGACCAAATCAAGTGCGGCGATGTCGAAGTCGAAAATCCGATTTGGACATCGCGAAAAATTCAGATTGAAATTTCGAGTGCATATTTAGAAAATTGAGGAAGCAACGAACCCTTTACTGATGAAATCTGACCCTACATCGGGGTTTCCGCCAAAATATCTGGAAATAACAGTTAACCAATCGGTTAACGCAAAATCGCGAGCCAACTGACAGTCGCCGATACATTGACCATCAGAACGGAAGGCGGAAAAATTACGGAAACATTATGATAAGAAAACCCTGTTGATTCCTGATATTCTGATATATAAATCTCAGCTGGCGGCGCCTCGGTACTGAATATGGCCGCTCATAGCCGGAATGGCCAAACCTATCACACTATCACATCGGGTTAGGTCAGGTGGATTGGAGAGTATGATATCAGCCAATGGCGGCTTGCCGGCACATAGATACACACCCCAAGTGACCCCAAGATGGCCACGGGGGTCCGAACCGGCTTCACACCAGGGCGGAGGCAGGGAAAAAGTGCATGCCAGGGAGGAGGGCGAGCCAACGAAGAGTAGAGGAAAGGGTAAAGAGCGAAACCACAAAAGAAACAGGAGGTAGCCAGCAGCCGAGCAAGGGACGCGCGCAGGGAAGGGGGCACAGCAAGCACACGGCGAGCACAACACCGCAACAAAGCACCAGAGAGGGGGGCACCCGAGGGACGGACCAAGGGCAACACCATGCACCACGGCACGCACCGCACAGACACCACACACACCGCACACACACACACCCGCGCCCACAGCGCGTGGCCGGCGGGCCCCAGCAGCCCGCCCAGAGGGCGGGCAGCCGGGAAGGGGGGGCGCCTGAACCCAGATGCCCCCCACCAGCCCCATGGCGCGCAGCCCCCCATAGGGCACGCGAGCCACTGGGCCAGTGCAGGGCCCCCACATCCGCACACCCGCGCCCACAGCACGTGGGTAGCGGACCCCGACAGCCCGCTCGGAGGGCGGGCAGTCGGGGGAGGGGGAGCGCCTGACCCCAGACGCCCCTCACAACGGCGACAGGCACCCCCCCCGGGGACCCCCTTCCGCCGGCCCCAGAGCGCGCAACGCCGGCCCGCAAGGGCGCACGCTGTGGGTTCCGTGCTGCGTCCCCAGGCCCGCACCAACCGCAACCGGGACAAGCGGGTCGCGGAACCCCGGCTGCCCACCCCAGAGGACGGGCGGCCGGGCAAGGGACAGCGCCTGACACCAGATGCCCCTCACAACGTTGGCAGGCCACTACCCCGGGGATGGCCCCCGACCACCCCCGCGGCACGCAGCCCCCCCAGGGCATGCAAGCCAAGGGGACAGTGCTGGGCCCCCACACCCGCACACCCGCGCCCACAGCAAGTGGGTGGTGGACCCCGACAGCCCGCCCGGAGGGCGGGCAGTCGGGGGAGGGGGAGCGCCTGACCTCAAACGCCCCCCAAACGGCGAAAGACACCCCCCCTGGGGACGCCCTTCAGCCACCCCAACAGCGCGCAACGCCGGCCCGCAAGGGCGCACGCTGTGGAGCCGGTGCTGGGCTTCCACGCCGACACCAACCGCACCCGGGACACAGGGGTCGCGGAACCCCGGCTGCCCGCCCCGGAGAACCGGCGGCTCAGGGAGGGACAGCGCCTGACACCAGAGGCCCCTCACAACGGTGGCAGGCCGGCCGAGACGGGGACGGCCCCCCACCACCCCCCCAGCACGCGGCCCCCACAGGGCATGCAAGCCAAGGGGACAGTGCTGGGCCCACACACCCGCACACCCGCACCCACAGCACGTTGCCGACGGACCTCGACAGCCCGCCAAGAGGGCGGGCAGTCGGGGGAGGGGGAGCGCCTGACCTCAGACGCCCCTCACAACGGCAAAAGGCACCCCTCCCGGGGATGCCTTTCCGCCACCCCGACAGCGTGCAACGCCGGCCTGCAAGGGCGCACGCTGTGGGGCAGGTGCCGGGCCCCCACGCCCACACAAATGGCACCCGGGATACACGGGTCGCGGAGCCCCGGCTGCCCGCCCCAGGGGACGGGCGGGCAGGAGAGGGACAGCGCCTGACACCAGATGCCCCTCACAACGGTGGCAGGCCAACCCCCCCGGGGGATGGCCCCCCACCCAACCCGCGGCACGCAGCCCCCACAGGGCATGCAAGCCAAGGGGACAGTGCTGGGCCCCCACACCCGAACACCCGCGCTCACAGCACCTGGGTAGCGAACCCCGACAGCCCGCCCAGAGGGCGGGCAGGCGCGGGAGCGGAAGGTCCTGACCTCAGACGCCTCTCACAACAGCGCAAGGCACCCCCCCCGGGGATGCCCTTCCGCCGGCCCCACAGCGCGCAACGCGGCCCGCAAGGGCGCACGCTGTGGGGCCAGTAGCGGGTCCCAACCCACACCAACCGCACCCGGGACACACGGGTCGCGGCACCCCGGCTGCCCGCCCCGGAGGACGGGCGGCTGGGAAAGGGACAGCGCCTGACGCCAGACGCCCCTGACAACGGTAGCACCCCAGCCCCCCCGGGGACGGCCCCCCGCCAGCCCCGCGGCATGTAGCCCCCACAGGGCATGCAAGCCAAGGGGACAATGCTGGGCCCCCACAGCCGCACACCCGCGCCCACAGCACGTGGGTAACGGGCCCCGACAGCCCGCCCAGAGGGTGGGCAGTCCATGAGAGGAAGCGCCTGACCGCAGACACCTCTAACAGCGGCGAAAGGCACCCCCCCCGGGGACGCCCTTCCGCCACCCCCACAGCGCGCAACGCCGGCCCGCAGGGACGCACGCTCTGGGGCCGTTGCTGGGTCCGCACGCCCGCACCAACCGCACCCGGGATACACGGGTCGCGGAACCCGGGCTGCCCGCCCCAGGGGGCGGGCGGCCGGGAGAGGGACACCGCCTGACACCAGACGCCCCTCACAACGGTGGCAGGCCAGCCCCCCCCTGGGACGGCCCCCCACCAGCCCTGCGGCACGCAGCCTCCAGAAGACATGCAAGCCAAGGGGATAGTGCTGGGCCCCCACACCCACACACCCACACCCACAGCAAGTGGGTAGTGGACCCGACAGCCCGCCCAGAGGGCGGGCAGCCGGGAGAGGGGGAACGCCTGAACCCAGACGCCCCCCACACCACACCGGCGAAAGGTACTCCCCCTGGGGACGCCCTCCCGCCACCCCCACAGCGCGCAGCGCCGACGCTGTGGGGCCGATGCTGCGTCCCGACACCCGCACCCACCGCACCCGGGACACACGGGTCGCAGAACCCCAGCTGCCCGCCCCAGAGGACGGGCGGCCTGGGGAGGGACAGCGCCTGACGCCAGACGCACGCTGCTCACAATGGTGGTAGGCCACCCCCCCAGGGGGACGGCCCGCCACCTCCCCCGCGGCACGCAGCCCCCACAGGGCGTGCAAGCCGAGGGGAAAGTGCTTGGCCCTCACACTCGCACAACCGCGCCCACAGCACGTGGGTGGCAGGCCCCGACTGCCCGCCCAGAGGGCAGGCAGCCAGGGGAGGGGAAGCGCCTGACCTCAGACTCCCCTCACAGCGGTGAAAGGCATGGGGCCGGTGCCGGGCCCCCACGCCCACAGCCGCCGCGCCCAGGCCACACGGGTCGCAGAACCCCGGCCGCTCGTCCCGGAGGACAGGCGGCAGGGGGAGGGACAGCGCCTGACACCCGACGCCCCCCACAACGGTAGAAGGCCACCCCCCCCGCCAAGAGCCAAGAAGACAGTGCTCGGCCCTCACACCCGCATACCCGCACCCACAGAACGCGGGTAGCGGGCCCCGGCAGCCCGCCCAGAAGGGGGGCAGCCGGGGAAGGGGAAGCGCGTGCAGTCAGACGCTCCCCACAACGGCGGCAGGCACCCCCCCAGGGGACGCCCCTCCGCCGCCCCCACAGTACGCGACGGCGGCTCACAAGGGCACCACGCGCTGTGGGGCCGGTGCTGGGACCACCACCAGCCCCGCAGCCCGCAGCCCCCACAGGGCATGCAGGCCAAGGGGACAGTGTTGGGCCCCCACACCCGCACACCCGCGCCCACAGCACGCGGGCGGCGGACCCCGGCAGCCCCCCGGAGGAGGGCAGCGGGAGGAGGGAGAGCGCCTGGCCTCATTCGCCCCCCACAACGGGGCCACCCATGCTACATGGGCAGCAGGGGGAGCACCTAGTGCCTACACGAACACGCGAACGCCGGCTCGCGGAACCAGCGTTCGAGCTCCCCTACCGACGCCCCAACCGCGCCAACGACACGTGCACCAGCCACGGGAAATCCGCACCGCATCCCCTGCTCTTAGACACAGTGACACAACAATGGCGGAACCCGCGGCCCCACGCAAAACACGCCCCCGGTCTCCGACGCTGGACGCAGCACACGAGGTCATCAGCGCTGGAACTCAGAGGCGGTGAAGGAGATCTCCCACAGGAGGACGCGGGCGCGGACTCCGACCTGGAGATAGTCCGCAGAACCTACGCCGCCGGCGGGCAGCGTGCCCGCCCTCTGCCCCCCGTGGAAACGGGGCCACTGCACCGGAGAAGACTTCCCCAAGTGAAACCCCCGCCCCGGTCCCGATGACGGAGCGCTACCCGAGGTGGGGCATGCGGCCGCACGCGCCGCCCTGCGCTACGGGATGGCGCAGGGCCGGATTCTGGATGAGACCGCGCGCGGCAGCGTGAACATCCAGGAGGCCGTTGACCGAGTAGCCCACACGGGCCAAGCGGAAGTGGGCCTGCACACCCAGGGCCGCCACGGTGGACCGGCGGAGGGGATCGTCGTAGAGCCCTCAGGAATGGTGCTGGTCCTAGCGGCGGACATGGTCCGAGGGGTGCTCCACGCATCCCGCGTGCGGCGCGCGTGCCCGCAGTGGACCATCCAGGTGTACACCCCCCTGCGGGCGTGGCCCTTCTCCACATGGGCGGTGCTCGCCGTCATGTGGCACCTGGCACCGGAGGACGTCCCCACAGGCACCGCGGAGGAAATCGCCCGGGACCTCCATGCCTGGCCGATCGGCCAGGATTTGCCCTGGCGCAGGCCCCGGGGCGGCCTTCCAGTGGCACCACGGCAGAGGGGTTCAGGCTCGCGGCAACCCTCCAGCAGGACCGCGACAAGAGGGCGCGCCACTTTGTGCAGACGGGCACGGTGCCGGCCGCCCCGGCAGACTCCGAGTGGGGATGGGACGCAGGAGGAGCGCAACCGCTACCGGACCCCTGGGTCCTCCCGCTGTGGTACTCACCCATGGGCACCCTGGCCCATGCCGCCCAAGCTGTCAAGGGGGCCTTCCCGCAGCCCCTCCTCCCCGGCGTGACCCTGCTCCGCAGCCTGCAGGCGGGAGCGGCCTGGGTACGGTGGAGGGAGGCGGACGGGCGCCTGAGCCCGTATTTCCCCTGGTGCAGGGCCAGGCGCTGCTCCACGCCGAGGGCATGGGGACCGTAAAATGGGGGGCGATGGTGCCCGACACGGCATGTAGGTGAATCACTGTGGCTGCCCCGCAACCCATGCAATCGCCACCGGCGTGCCACCGCCTCCTACAGGCGGTCCCCTCCTTGGCCCTCCACCATGCCCTCACAAGGGAAGCGTGGAGGGCCATGCTGAGCCACTGCAGGGATTGGATGACGAACCCGGGTGCACGGTGCCCGCCGGGGCCGGTGCTCGAGCAGCTCACGGCCCCCACGCCCGGGGTCCGCCACGCCCTGCACAGGGAGTAGGAAAAAGTGCTCTTCCAATGCTTTAGGGTATACGTTAGTTGTATAAGAGGTGCTCTAAGCACTCATGCATTTTTATCTTAGTATTGGCCCAACCAAAATGGGTGATAACACATTTTGACGCATGGAACCAAACACTAAATCAGGATGTGGTGTGGACCCTTTATCCCCAAGCTATAGGCACTAAAACATCTTTTTCTGGGTTGCTGAGGCACTTATATACTGAAGGCAGAGCCTATGAATTTATCTATGTCTTCTCATGAATTCTTAGCTATCCTAGTGGTATGCACCCTAGGGGGCTGGGGCACCTCTTTTTGAGATGTCCTGGGTTCAATACCGAGTCAGCCTAGCTAAGTAGGATTATCCCATGTGACATGGCAGTGACCTCATCGCCACAAGCCATGCCACCTCAGCACCTATGGTACCCAAAAACAAAGAGTGCATATCTCAAGATGGCACTGTGGATGAGAGTGAGCCCTTGGGGCAGTTTTCAAATCAGTTTTTCTCAAGCATGTAAAATATTTCCTCCTGAGTGGCAATGTATGCTAATTGCTCTGGTCTATTTGTTGATAGTCGTCTTTATCTAACTCTTTGTGACTGCAGCCCTTCATGCTTTGATCCTCATCTTCTTCTACTTGCTTATCTCTGGCTTGGGTTATCCTGGATTGGTTGTATTTCAACAGTAAAACATTTTCCTCATCAAAAACAAGCAGCAGGAACCCTACACCAGCAGCAAGCAGCAGGAGAGGCACAAGAAACACACAGTGTTGAAATCACTATAAAACGTTCTGGTAGCAGAGGCAGACAGTCTCTGCGTACGGGCAGCAACCCCGTGCCGTACATCCAGTGCGCGGAGATCTGTCATATATAAGCAAGAAGGGCGAACAAATATGGACACAAAGAAAGAGGACACCGACGTGAGGACGGCGCCTGAGGCACCAGCAATGCCAGCACCTGGTGAACCTGGACCTGGACCTAGCGCTGTACCTTCGGTGCCCTTACACGGGCCAGTGGACGTGGCCGATGATTCGCTGGAATGACTTCAGTTGGCCTTCCGGGCCCTCTCAGTCGAGGAGGTGGACACCAATCCTGTGAAGAGAAAGAGAGAGAGCGAGAAGGATGCTGGAGAAAGCATGGCAACAAAGGAGTAGACCATGGGCACGACCCGACGAGTGAGTCAACCTTCGAGGGCGCACCAAGCGCCTCTGGCCTCCACGCATCACCCTCTCCTACAACCACCACACTCCCAACTCCAGACCCAGCCGCTACAACATCCACTCCCATAACCAACCCGCCTATGGCTGAGGGCACAGGCCTTACTGGTATGCCTACCTACCCTGACTATGGTGTGAACCCACCTACCACTGCGTTTTCGGAGGCAACTTTTCCAGTGAGCCGGTGGCCTCCAGTTCTGCGCCGCGATGGTATGCGGCTGACTATTACCATCCTTTACCCGCTACGGGAGCCTATGTGGATGTTCCTGGGTATGCAACCTTGAGTGGGCTGAGGAGAGGACCTGAGTCATGCGGGAGCAGTAGTAGAGGACCGGGGAGATCCTCCAACAGGTCCCTGACGCGATCAGAGATAAAAGCGGCTCTCCGAGGAGCGACCTCTGAACTTGTGGGCGATCTCACTCAAGAGATTGGGGCTAAACTAGAGCCCCTGATTCCGTGCCAAGCGTCACCTACCATGGTGGGAATTTCACCCCATCGAGTACAGGCTAACCACCTGGTGGCAGGGTTGACAAACACCCTGGGGAGCCTGAGGAGCCGACCGATGCCGACCTCTGCAGCGATACCTGGAAGCCCTTTCGTACCTAGAACGGCCCAGCCACCCTACAGCCACGTGGGGAATTCTACGAGAGCCGAGCTGGACCGGCTGGGGCTGACAGCCCTGAGGGCAATGGTTGACCTTATGGCTCCAGTGATCTAGGCGGAGACCCCTCCGATGATGAGCCGCCGTCGATGACTTCTGCTTCGCCCTCGGAGGACGACGACCCTGAGGACCCCGAGAACCCGAGTGGGCGTAAGAAGAAGAAGAAGAAGCAGACCAAGCGCCCTGAGGGACGCAGGTCTCAGGAGGCTAAGGCCATTGTCACCTCCAAGATCGTGGTGAGCTTGCCTGAGTTCACAGGCAAGGACCTCAGCGAGTTCGCTGAGAATTTTGGCCGGTTTCTTGGATTGACCGGCCAAACCCACGCTACTGGAAGGGTCAAGTGCGATCTGCTCCTGCAGTGTTGCAAGACCACGTACCTGGAGAAGCAGGTCAAGCAGATCGTGACTAAGTCCGCCACCTTTGCTGACGTGTTGGTTGCCTTGGAGAGGCAGTACCCCACCTATGAAACCGACGTCTTCATCAGGGCCGAGATCCAGAACCTGCCCGTGCTGCCCAACAACCCCAAACCTGGCAGCGTCTCTGAGCTACTGGCTGACCTGGATCACTGGGCTGGACGATTGACGCCCGGTTCCTACAGCAGGGACGACCTGCTTTTCTGGTTGGTGGCTAAGCTCCCTCGAGAGCTGTGGGACGAGTGCCGTTCAACGGCAGAGGGCAAGGCTAGAGTCGGCCACTACGAGGATCTATGTGTACTACTCCTGGAGCTTGCGCTGGAGAAAAAAAGCGACCAGCACCTGAACAACTACCGTCCTGGAGGTTGAGGCTCTGGAAGCCAAGGCAAAGGGTACCAAGGATCCAGACCTGGACAGGGGACTACCCCCAAACACGCCCGTATCATGGAAAACGTCAAGGGGCTCTTCTGGTGTGATGCCAGAGATGAGCAAGGCCACCTGCAGCACGCCCCAGACTGCGAGCAGCGAGACTGCTTCGTAGTCCAAGGGAAGAAGCAGGAGATCAACACCGGCGCCAAGGCGAAGATGCCGGATCACTACAGGTGTAGTATCACCTGTGCCTTCTGCGGGAAGAGGAAGCACTATGAGGATGAGTGCTACCACAAGCAGCGCCTGTTGGCGAAGCTGAAGGGTGAGGATCCTGGCAAAGGCTCTCGCAAAGGTGGAGGCAAAGGCAAAGGCAACGACTCCGGCAAGGGCAAGTCGAAAGGACGTGGACAAGGGCAAGACAAGAGTCAAGGTGGACGAGGAGGAGGCGCTAACCGCCAGCCAGACAAGGACAACAAGAACCTGGACAAGAGCGGAGGCAACCCCAACCCTAATCCAGGGGGGTACTCCGAGCCCTCTGGGGGGCAGTCTGGTCCGACCACACGCTCACAAACGCAGGCCCAGCGAGAACAAGGGGCTAAGCGTGAGCATGAAGGGGGTGATGAGGGCAACGCTAAGAAGAGAAGCCGTTTCATGAGGATGGCTCGCAAAATGCGGAACAAGGGGCTCGAGGTGACCTGTGCCGCGGAGTTCTGACAGGGGCGCTCCGGTGGGGCCCTGGACTTGGTGTTCTGGGTACGTATCCGACTAGGGGGACGTGAATACCTGGGGGTATTGGACACTGGGGCTACCATATCTATAGTGGCCCAGAAAATGTTACCTTGTGGGAGCTTGAAGAACACCATGACCATCGCGGCTATAGGAATGGGGGATGGGCATGTGGTGCACAGCTGCGGGGACTGTGAAGTGGAGGTACCTATGGGCTCCCGAACGATCGCCCATCGGTTCTATGTGATGGACACTGAAGCCTTTGACTTTGTATTGGGGACTGACTTCTTTGTGCAGCACTCCCAGATACAATCGCTGACGCTGCAAGCGCCCTACCTCCTCTACGTGGACCACGGCGAGGGCAGAGAGTCCTTGCCACTGGAGCAGTCTGAGCACACCTCGAGCTACCTGAGGGTATCGAAGGAGGAGCCCTCGAACATCATGGCGGCCTCAAAAACTGAGGACTATCAACTATTGGGGGAAGTCCTAGACCAAGGTCTGAAGGAGTTGGGTTACTCTAGAGAAGACCTGAGTGTGGAGTTGTTCGCCAGCGACAAGCAAAATGTCCTGGACCTTTACTGCAGCAAGGGGAAGAACTGCAGCTACAAAGTTTACTGGCCCTCTTTCGGGATGGCCTACGGGAACCCCAGGTTCAGTGAACTGGGGAAGGTTTTGACCAAGGTGGCCTTCGAACATTCCCGTATGGTCCTGTGTTCCCCCGATTGGGGAGCCCATGGGGGCAACGAGTACTGGCAAACCCTCCTGGACAGGCTGACTATCAGCTCTGTTCGGTTACCTGATGAGGCCATCTACGTGCCTCTGGGGCGTAAGACGCCTATCGGGAAACCCGGATGGGGGAGTATGCTCAGTGTGGTGGACGGAGGTCTTACCTCCACCCCCTGGGAAGACCTGGACTTGACTCTGGTCCAGGCTATACAACGAGAAAGCGATGGACTCGCCTTGGGTGACTTGAAGGATTGACTACGACCTCAAGAGACTATTGAGATCATACCCGGAGGAGATGAATACGTGGTGACTAACACCAACGCCCCCAACTCTCCCTGCCATGTACCTGTTCCTGATGGAGTCTCTGAGTGTGGACTATCCGAGCTCCCCAGCTCTATCCACTCGGATGACGAAACTGAGCATGATGCCTTCTTTGTGCAGACTTGCATGGAGGAAGTGGAGAACGCCGAGGTAGGTAGGTAGGTATCTTCGGGAGCTCGGGATGCCTCCTTTGACATTGCAGGAAGAAGGTCTTACCAAGGGGACGTCCTGTCCCTCCCACTGCCCTATGTCAGGTGCCTCTTGAGCCGCTCCCGCATGTGCTTGGGAAGGCATTGTCGCGGCCACCCGGTCCATGTGTCCCAGGTGGGAGGGTGTCCCCACATGTGTCCATGGGTAAAGCCACATGCCCCCTCCTTTGGGCGGCAGCTCTGGGGGGCTGCCCAGCCGTGTGGAGTATCTCTCACCACGAGGGGTATTGCTCCCGCTTGTCTACGGTACGACCGCCTCACCCTTGTGGCTTGAGTTGCGGGGCCACTCTGCTTGGCAGGTGACCCCCTCCTGGACTGTGTACCGGCTCGCCTGTCACCGGTTGCTTCCATGGCTCCGGGTGACGTTTGCCATGGTCCTCGATGCAGCCTGGCCGGGCTCGGACCAGTGGCTTTGGAGTACCGCTCCTGCCACTGGCCCGGTGGGTCGGCTGGGTCGCCCCAGTGCGTCCGACCCATGGGGTATTGGTTCTTTCCTGTCCCTCGGCTGCCCTACGTGTGTGTAGCGTCCTGGGCCGTTGGGCTCCTGTTCACCGGTGTGCCCGCGCGGTTTGCTGTGGTGCGTCTGCGGTGTCCTGGGCCAGCTGGCTCCTGTTCACCGGTGTGCCCGCTCGGTGTGTTGTGTTGCATGTGCGGTGTCCTGGGCCCCTGGGCTCCTGTTTACCGGTGTGCGTGCCGTGTGCGGTGCGCGTGTGCCCTGGGTGGATGTGTCCCTCTTCCTCCCCCCCTAATGTTCGTTTTTTTTTTTTTCTTTTTTGTTTTTTTTTTTTTTTGAAAAAAGAAAAAGAAAAAACAAAAAAGAGGAAAACAGAGGCGCGCGTACACTGCAGGCACAGGCATGGGCAGCTGGTGCGGCGGTGCTATAGCGTTGTGTCCTCTGGCGTGTGTCGCCGGTGCTGTGGCGGCGGTCGCGCCCCAGGGGTGCGGCTCGCGTGTCCTGATGTACATGGGTATGGGTCAGGGTGGGTTTGGTTAGGTGTCTCTTTGCTTCTGGTGCTGGCTGGTTAGGCGGCTGTGTGGGCTGTGGCTGTGGGCTCAGATCCAGGCTAAGGGAGTATGTGGACGCCAAGGGGAGGTTGGTGGCAAAAAAGCTATGCTACGCTAAGCCTACCCGCAGCTCATGTCCAGTTAAGCAAGGACGTAAGGGAGATCTATCCCAATTGAAGGAGGACCTCGAACAGAAGATCACCACATGGCAAAGGGAGGTAGATCTTAAGCTCATGAAGAGCGTGTGGGCTGCCCACGTGAGGACCCCAGAGGAGGACGACCTCTCGGAGGAATGTGTATGTGAACCTCCTCGAGCGTGCCTATGTTGCCATCGTCCACCGGAGATGGTTGAACGAGACCTACTATATGCCTACCAAGGGTTGAAGGATACTACCAAGGGCGAAGAGTCGGTTGAGGATCACCTCCCGACGTCTATTACTCAGGGGGCAAGCAACTTACACTCCGACGAGGACATGGAGGACAAGATCAAGCTATTAGACCCGCGGGTGCAGACGCTTATAAGGACCTATCTAGAGGTGTTCGGAGAACTACCCCCTCCAGCCTCATGTGACAAGCTGGTACAGATGGACCTCAAGCTGAAACCCGAGTTCGTTGGTCACAAGATCCGGAGGCGACCCTATCCAGCTCCTAAAGAGCAGGCTGACGAGATTGAGCGACAGATACAAGAATGTATCGACGCTGGCCTAGTCCTGGAGTACAAGGACGGGGACTACCCCCAACACTGCAGCCCCTGTTTCCTGGTGACTAAACCTGGGTCTACAGCCAAACGGCTGGTAGTGGACTACGGAGAGCTGAACAAGAAAACGCTGAACCACTCAGGGTCCATTCCTAATATGGAGTCTACCCTTGAGAAGATAGGCTCCTGTCGCTACAAGACCAAAATGGACAAGAGGAGCAGATTCTGGCAGGTGGACCTGACGCCCAACGCTCAGGAGCTACTAGCCTTCATCATCCCTCAGGGGAGGGTGTTCAAGTGGAAGGTCATGCAGTTTGGCGTGGCCAACGCACGCGCTCTATTCGGAGAGCTGATGAACAAGATCTTGTCCATCCTACGAAGGAGACCTAAGGTGCAGGAACTTATATCCCGTGGGGCCCAGATGGAGGCACACATCGACGATGTATGCCTCGGGACCAATACCCAGGAGGATCACCTAATCCGCTTGGGTGAAATCTTTGCGGTCTGCCAGGAGAACCACACACGACTCAAGCTGGAGACGTGTGAGTTCATGCAGGAGACCATGCAGTACCTGGGGTTTGACGTTGGCTATGGGTGGTGGACCTCAGCGGCCTCTAAGGCCAAACCCCTGATGGACGATAAGGTACGACACGAAGACCCCAAGAAAGGACTTCATGATGTACGCAGTTTCATTTGGGCGTGCAACTTCTATCGCCGCCATATCAAAAACTTCACCTACACCAGCGCCATTCTGACGGACTTGATCAAGAAGAGTACTACTTGGCGCTGGGGCCCACAGGAGCAACAAGCGTTTGACGAGCTCAAAGACAAGGTGGCCAACGCTAAGTGCTTGGGCATGCCTAGGGCACAAGGGGAGATTATCCTGGTGACCAACGCCAGCAATGTGGGCGCTGGTGGAACGTTGTTCCAATGGCAAGCACTAGAGAAGGAGGAGTTCGACTCGGCCATTTCGCAATGGGGGACGGAAGGTCTCAACCGAGATGGAACTCTCAAGCACAGCTACCCTGACGACAAGTTGGTCCTAGTACCTCTGGGCCACTGGAACTGGAAATGGAACCAGGCCAGGGGGAACTACTCCACCTATGAGCAGGAATTGCTCGCGGATATGCTAGTGCTATCCTCACAAGCACAACTGTTGGGGAGTGACCCTGTGGTCTGGCTGGGCGACCAAGAGCTGGTCCGCATTTTCCAGAAGGGATCCCCAACTGAGAAGGCCTATCTACAGCGCTGGTGGCCCTACCTCAGTCAACTACGGCTGACGGTACACCATATCCAGGGAGTGAAGAACGAGTGTGCAGACTACATTAGCCGCAATAACTTCGACGCCCTGATTGGTGCCCGGTCTGAAGCGCTGGCTAAGGAGGTGTTCAGCCGTATGGACGTCCACTTGGACCTCAACATGACTATGATACGCCCCCTGGATGGACTCCAACAATCGGAGTACCTGAAGGAGTTTGGGGATATCTACAAGCGCCTGGAGAAACGCCTTGAACCCCTCCTGGTCAACCAAGATCAATGGAAGAGGGACAAGAGCTACCTCTGGCACAAGGACCGCATCGTGGTACCCAGTGACAGAGTTCCAGCGCTGCTGAAGTGGACCCATGAGTGCAGCGGTCATGTGGGTGCTGACCGTACTCTGAGGCTATTCAAGCAGTGGTTCCACACTACGTGGAATGACGACCAACTGCGGAAAACCCTCCAGCCTATCGTGGACATGTGCCCGTGCAGGTCCTGCAAACCAGGGGATATCAGGGACAGAGGTCTCTACTCGACCCTGCCCATCCCTCACTGTTCTAACAGTGTTCTGTACGTGGACTACACAGAGATGCCAAAGTTCGGGGGCTATGACTTCGCCCTCGTGGTAACCTGTGGGTTGACCAGGTTTACCAGAGTATTCCCATGTACCAAGCACATTACCGGAGAGGAGACTATCAAGATACTCCTGGACGAGTGGTTTTGTGTCTATGGGGCGCCTAAGGAGATCAACTTCGATGAGGACGTACGAGTACGCTCAGATACCGGCTGGTACAAGAGGGTCCTGAGATCCCTCAATGTCCAGGTGTCTACGGGGATCCCCTACTCGCACACGAGCAACCCCCTATGTGAGCGACAGATTCGTGTCCTCAAGGAGAATGTAAGGATCCGTGCAAAACTGAACGCACCAGAGACTGGGTGAAATTACTCCCCGTCATATCCTTGATGATGAACTCCCAAGAGAGTTCAGCTACTGGCTACACGCCGCATGAGCTATTCTTAGGGCGCCCGGCGTGGTTCCTACATGCCCCCTATCCAGAGGACACCCATTCTTCCGTGGTTGAATGGGTCCAAGAGCAACAAGCGAAGGTGGACAAGGCCAAGGCTCTGCTCCAAAGAGTGAGGGAGCGTCAGTGGAACAAGAAGAACAAGCACCGAGTACCGGCCACCTACCATGAAGGGGACTGGGTGCTGGTGCACCACAGCCGACTACCCGCCTGGCCACGCTCTACCAGCAATGACCCATACTTCGGACCCTATAAGATTCTATCTGTCGATGGACACCGTATCACGGTGCGGTGTTCTCCCCGTCTAGGAGGGACCCTGGTGTGCGCTGCTCAACATCTGAAGCGCTACTATGATCCTGAAGACCTCTGTGGGGAAGAGTGGCAGCTTAACGACGAGGAGATCGCCGCCCTAGACCTACAAGGGGCTGTCAGCCCTATGCTAGTTGAAGGGGAACTCCCCAACATGAACGACGAGGAGATGGCTAAGGAGGGCTTCTACCTGGTGAAGTCTGTCCTACACCACTGCTATCGCCAGGGTTGGCGCTTCCTCACCCTCTGGGAAGGGTCTGGAGTCGAAGAGGCCACCTGGGAGCCCTTTTCTGCGTTTGTTCTACCGGAGGGACGCCTAAACTCAGTTCTGGTAGACTACTTGTCCCAGAACAACCTCGGTGAGTTGCTGAGGCTCGCTGAGACGCTTGCCTCCAAGACTAAAGGTAGGGACTGAACCATACCCTTACCTGCCTAAGCGTATGTGTGCCTGTGCTATTCCTAGGGTCCTGAGAACAAGCGGCAGAAGTGGTGTCCTAATTATACCCAAGTCTGCCCGCTTGCTAAACCCGGAGGATTGTCTTAACCGGTGCCACTGGGTACGCCCCGGGTCTCTCCTCCCCTAAGCGCCCAATTTCTGTGCGGGCGCAAAACCTTGGGGGAATACTCAGCGTACTAATCCAGGTATTGTTTTCCCTACCTATCTGTCTACTACAGGGAGGGGTGGCCAAAAGCTATGAAGGCTTCAAAACGCCTAACCTAGCCTAACCACTGCCACTGCCCACGAACCCTGCTCAAATTGCAGGAAACGGGTGCGACAGTGACACACGCACTACAGGTCCTACACACCCTACAGAGGCACCATCCTGGTGGGCGAGAGCTACTGCAACTGGCTCAAGCCCCCACTCAGGACTACCACTCCTACACGCACGCTCTACTGGGTGGCGTTGAAGATGAGGTCAAGGGCCCTAGCTGCTGACCAGTGAGAATACAAGAAAACACAGAGCTACTGAGCTTCTGTGGCCTAACAGGGACGCCACAACGCGTTTCCCTGCTAGAGGTTGGAGGAAAGGAGTGCTCTTGGGGCGTGCACAGCGCAGATGTCGATGGAGTCGGACTCCTGGCCCTGCCACAGGCAGAGGCGGAGTTATTTGTTTGTGTGATCAGCGCCCTTGTTTAGCAGGGCAGGGAAAAGGCAAACGCTGCTGCACCAATCACCCTGACCTTCCCACGTGTAAAGCAAAGGCGGATGACTGAGGTTTGCGGCTGAGGAACCAAGACTACCTCCACGTATTATACGCTTCTGAGGTAGCCCTATAATACGCTGTCCTCAAACCTCAGTACAAGCAAGCAAGCCTAAGGAACTCCACCCGTTCTCTTATAGAACGTGGGGTGGAGCCCCTGGGTAACCTAAACAAGGGTTGTACCGAGCGCACCACGCGTGGCCTACCCTTTAATGCGTGTGTGAATGCACGAGCATGCACCAGTTTTGAAGTTACCTGTGTCAATCACTGTTTTTCCTACAAATCTTACCCACAATCACCAACTCCACCAGGAGGTGGCCCCAACTGGGCTTACCTACCATACTCACCGCTGGAGAGTGAAGCAAGGTGAGCGAAAGGCGTGACACAAGCGAGAAAAGACGCTATGCACTTGTGTGTATGTCTAATCACCCTGATCTTACCTCTAATCATCTGCAATCTTTCTAATCTATCCCTCTATCGTTTGCTAGCGCTGCTACAAGCAACGTTCACGGAGACACGAGACGAGCAATGTGCATGCTGCATACGAGACGAGCACACCTGTGGTTTATACCTGATTCATGGAAGTCCTTCTGTTGATTTTTGAAATCTTCAATCGTGAATTCTTTCTGCCAATGTGGGTGGAGTCTTTATGTTAGTCTATTTATGTGTGTTTCGTCATTCTTGTCATACTGCGTAACATACGTTTATAATCCTATTAATTCTCTATTTTCCGGCGCTTCGCTAGGAGCCGCTCCTGCGCGCCGCCTTTTTCTGCGTAAGAATTTCTTGATTTAAAAAATCAAGAGATGACTACAAATTTTGTAAAAATGTTCATCTGATGCACAATTGGATTCTGTCCAGGTGTGTGCCTTCAGAAAAGTTCTAGGCCGTCATTTGACGGAATTAGGTGTTGTCGCTTCGCCTTTGCGTGGAAACATCTCTCATCCTCCCATTCCTCTGTTGTACAGACCTCCTCGCAAAGCCTCGTTGAGTAGGCCGCTGTTCTGGCCGAAGAGCAGCAGCAGGAGACTGAACCAGAATCAAGACCACTCCAAGGGTCAATTCTATTTAAATCAGCGCACCCTCGCCCCAGTACCAGGACAGGTGTCTCCATCAGGTTCCTTGAGACTTGGGTCGAGCGTCCTACGTGAGTCTGGCATTGGGTTGTGTTACGCTGCAGCTTGGAGGGAGGGATGCACATGCATATGGTCTTGGCATGCCCTACTCCAACCCCACCAAGCCACAGGAACCCCAGCAGCGCCAAGAGCGCTGAGGTTTCTGTTGGAGATTGTCATCAACAATGCAGCAAGAGTCGCTGGCCATGGTAAAGCGCTCTTTTCCAGTGTTGGGGAAGCTATAGGTATTTCAAAGTAGATGTGGAAACCAAGGAAAGGCCAAGAAAAAAATCCCTTTTTCCTGAAAATGCAACAGTGGTGGCCACCACAGCACAAGGGGGGAGTAAGAAAAAGTGCTTTTCCAATGCTTTAGGGTATACGTTAGTTGTATAAGAGGTGCTCTAAGCACTCATGCATTTTTATCTTAGTATGGGCCCAACCAAAATGGGTCATAACACATTTTGACCTATGGAACCAAACACCAAATCAAGATGTGGTGTGGACCCCTTTATCCCCAAGCTATAGGCACTAAAACATCTTTTCCTGGGTTGTTGAGGCACTGATATACTGAAGGCAGAGCCTATGAATTTATCTATGTTTTCTCATGAATTGTTAGCTATCCTAGTGGTATGCACCCTAGGGGGCTGGGGCACCTCTTTTTGAGATGTCCTGGGTTCAATACCCAGTCAGCCTAGCTAAGTAGGATTATCCCATGTGACATGGCAGTGACCTCATCGCCACAAGCCATGCCACCTCAGCACCTATGGTACCCAAAAACAAAGAGTGCATATCTCAAGATGGCACTGTGGATGAGAGTGAGCCCTTGGGGCAGTTTTCAAATCAGTTTTTCTCAAACATGTAAAATATTTTCTCCTGAGTGGCAATGTATGCTAATTGCTCTGGTCTATTTGTTGATAGTCGTCTTTATCTAACTCTTTGTGACTGCAGCCCTTCATGCTTTGATCCTGATCTTCTTCTACTTGCTTATCTCTGGCTTGGGTTATCCTGGATTGGTTGTATTTCAACAGTAAAACATTTTCCTCATCAAAAACAAGCAGCAGGAACCCTACACCAGCAGCAAGCAGCAGGAGAGGCACAACAAACACACAGTGTTGAAATCACTATAAAACTTTCTCAGGGCGTCGGCCCTTACGGAACAGCTCACCGACAAGGTGCTGGACCTGGCACTGGAGCCGCTGCGGGTGCTCTACCCGCAGACCCACATCCCGCCTGCGGGCATGTCCAACCACCTGAGCCGCCTGGGGTTGCAGCGCCGCGTCGAGGCCGCACATCCGGGAGGCGTGGTGGAACAGTGGTTAAGACTCCACAACCCGTCTACCGCGCAGGGCCACTGGTACCTGCACCACCTCCTCTTCCTGCCCCGGACGGCCCCGGAGCACCGCCGGTAGAACCTGTAGCACACTCACCCGGAGCGCCTGGGCGTGCAGAGCTTCCCGCAGCCGGCCCCCCCGCCCTCCCGCCGGGGCAGAGCCCAGAGGCGCTGCAACAGGGCCCCCTGCTCGACACGGCCACCACGGTACAGCAGAGGGGAAGCAGCAATGCGGACGGGGCCGAACCGGAATGCACGAACTGCTGAGCGCTGGCCTGGACGGCGGCCTGCAGGCACCTTGCTCGGGATACCACGGGCCTCAGGCAATACAGACCAACGGACCGCACGGCGCTGGCGTCCGCGGTCGCGGCCGTCACCATGGGACCCGTGGCGATGTGGCCAGCGCAGCTGCTGCCCCACGTCCCCTGCCGAGACACGCCGCCCCCCAGCTAGCCGCAAAGCACACGCCAACGGCACCCCTCGGGGCGGTGCAGCTGTACGTCGTCACGGCGGTACTACTGGCAGACCGCGCGGAGACCTTTGTCCACCACCATGGCGCGGCGCAGATCGCGGGCAGCATGCAAGGACCGCGGCGCAACGCACCCCAGCAGGGGCACGCCACCCTCCGCGAGCGCACCCGCGTCATGGGCGCAGGTGGCGGCGCACCTCCTCCCGGGCCTCAGCACTGGGAGGCGCTGGTGCTGCAGGCGGCGGGCTACCAGGCCATCCTGCACGGCCACGCCGGGGGGTACCGGTCACACATCCTGGCCGGGGGCCGCTGGACCGTCTGGCACGGTACCGCCAGGCAGGGGGCATTTCTGCCCCAGCTCCAAGTCAACTGGCAGCAGGGGCCCACCCAGGCCTACTATATGACGGCGGACCACTGGCCGCTAGCAGTCCTGCTACACACCGTTAGCGCCCCCAACAATAGGCAGGAACGGGGGTGGGCCAACCCCCCCGCACTGGTCTGGAGCCCCGACCAGGAGGAGCATCTACTGGCCACATGGCAGGGAGACGCCATCAGGGCCACGGACCTCCCAGACTCCCACAGGGGGCCAATCACGCACACCCGCCTGGCGGCTACCCTGGCAGTGGCTCAACGGGGACAGCAGAACCCGCAGTGGGTAGTCTGCATGTTCAGCCTGGCGGACGCGCAGATCGCTGTCTGCGACCCCGAGCGCCTGCCGGGGCCCGAAGCTGTAATCCGCGTGGCAGACTGCGCTCGCATGATCGTCAAGGCGCTGCTCCAGGTCCGCCTGAAGGACAACGCCAAGGCAGCAAAACCGGTAGTGTGGCCGGCAGTGGCGCACCCCGCCGACCTAGAGCTCCACCAGGCGGTCTCGACCACAGTGTACCACTGGCTACAAGCACTCTACGACCTGCGATGGAGGGGCAAGTCCGACCGCCGAATCGGCACCACACACTGGCAGGAGTGGCTGCAGGCAGACACGCTACGCGACGCCATCCGGAGTCTCAGACCCGCGCCCGCGAAACGAGCCCTCGATGCGGCGGCCCAGGGCCGCGCGTTGGCGCCACACACGGTTCCACTGGCCAACCTGCCCTTCGACCCAGTGCCAGAGGGCGCCATCCAAAAGTCGGTGCCGCTCCCCCCGGCGCGGGGGGCCACAGAGCCAACGAAATACCCCCTGTGTGCAGACAAGTACCACACAAGCGGGGCAATGCTGGATCACCTGGCATGGCACGCGGTGCACGCCGCCGCCCCGGTGGACGACAAGGAGGCGGCCTCCCACATCCTCCAAGGGAGGGCACAAAGGTGCTGCTGGCATGACCCGAACGCCCGGCGCCCCCCGCACCAGGCGGCCGGCCACGCAGACAGCGAGGAGGTGGCACCTGGAGCGGCCCCCGGGGCTGGCGACGCAGCCCAACAAGGATCCATCCCGCGGGACTGGCCCCCCTTTGACCCCCTGTGGGCCCCGCTGGGAGCAGGCTCCCGACACCCAATGGCCCCGGCGCACCCAGGAGACCTGGCTGCTCCAGCGGACCCGGCGGCAATGCCGATGCGGGACAGCTGACTCCAGGAGGTCGCGGCGGGCGACGCCCTATGGCTCCTCTCCTGGAACCTGCGAAACGGCCTCGTCCCACGAGACCGGTCCCTCCGGGACACGCTCCGACGGTGCCGGGGGCCGGCGGCCTGTACCGACAAGGAGCAGCTCATCACCGGCATGCTGGCCCGGGAGGGGGGCTTTGCCATCATGCTCCAGAAAAAAGGGATCGCCACCCGGGCGCAGGAGATGCACGTGGCCGCGGCGCTCCGGGACAATCGGTACACCCCCTTCACCAGCAGCCGGCTGGCGGAGACGGGGGCCACCTCCACCTTGAGAGGGGGAGGCCTCCTCACCGCGGTCAGCAGCAAGTACGTGGCGGAGCACGAGGTGCTCAGTTTCAGGGAAATCGTCCCCGGAAAGGCCGCGGCCCTGAAGATCCGCACAGACGGGGGAGGCCTCACCCTCAACAACGTCCACGGACCGCAGGCAGGCTGCTCCCCATATGCAGGAAGGGCGGCGTTCCGGGCCGACATACAAATGTATGCCACGGCGCGCAGCCTCGGTGGGAGACACCCAGTGGTCATCGCCGGCGACACGAACGTCTACATGGATGCCACCACCAACCTGGCCACGGAGCACTTCTGAGCGGGCCGGGAGGCCTGCGGTTTCCGGAGGGCCACGGCAGGCGGCGCGGAGGACATGACCCCCGCGCTCCACCCCTCCCGGCACAGGGGGGACACCTTCCTGGTCAACGAGCCCGTCCTGCCGTGGTCCCTGCGGGAAAGCGTCTGGGCCCGCGGCATGGCACACCCCCAGGTCGTCGGGTCGGACCACCTCCCGGTCCGCCTGGCCCTGCCAGGCCTCCTCAACGCGGCGGGGCATGCAACGACGCCCGCCCCCTACAGCCACACGGAGGGCCGCCTCCTCCTGTACGACGCCGAGGCCGCGCCCGTCCAATGCTGCCTGTGGAGGGCGGTCACCGCCGCGCAGGATGAGCCCTCCCTGGCGCGGTGGCTGGGCCCTGCAGAGCAGCAAGCCTACGGGTCCATGCCCGCGGCTGCAGTAGACAAGGTGTTCCAACACCTCGACGCGGCGCATGACGCCCTGGCGCGTCTGTTGGGACGCCGGCAGCCGTCCCCGGCAGGGACGGACCCGGCGGGGGGGGACCCCCCTGAGAGCGGGAAACGGCTCCAGGCGGCGATCCTCTGCTACGACACCCTGGCAGCGTGCGTGCCGGCGGCGTACCAAGCGGACGCGGCACGGCATGGCATCCGGCCCGAGGCGGCGCTCCGGCTCACGGAAGAGCTGCGGGGTGCGTCGCCCGGGTTAGACCCGGCCACGCAGGGCCAGCTACAGGAGGAGCTGGAAAAGCAAGCAGCCGCCCTCGAAGAGGACATCTGCCACTTGCGCGCACTCCTGGTGGCTGACCGCAAGCGCGCCATCAAAGATTTCTGGCGCCGCCACGCCCAGGACATCGCCCAGCGGTGGAAAGCCGTGCGGGGGGCCAAAGAGGTGGAGGCCCCGCGCCCGTCAGGCCTCTGAAACCTGCGGGTCCCCTACACCCAGACGCTCCTCACAGAGGCCCACGACGTGATGTTCGCGGTTCGCGCCTTCTGGCGGGAACTGTATGACAAACGCCCGGTGGACCTCCCCGGCTTCCAGGCGGTCCTCAGCTGCCACGTGCCCCGGGTCCCTGAAGGGGCCTGGGCCCAATTCCAGCAATACTTCATGCAGGACCTGCAGTCCGCCCTGGACAAGGCCGATGGCAAGGCCCCGGGTCCAAACCACGCGGAGGCCTGTTTCATCAAGGCCCTTCCGGCACCCGTCCAGTGGCTCCTGGTCCACTCCTACCGGGCCGTCCTCAGTGGCGCCCCACCACCGATGCACTGGAGGGACGCGCACATATGGCTCAGCCCCAAGGTGCCGGGCTCTGCCCGACTGGACGACTACAGACCCATAGCCCGGGGCCAGCTGGACATGAAGCTGCTCACGGGCCTCCTCACCAAGCGCATCACGGAGGTGCTCGCACGGCACGGGGTGGTCAGCGACTGGCAACAAGGGGCCCTCCCCGGCTCCAACACCGGCCCTCCCCTGTGCATGGCGCAGCGGCAGCTCCAGCGGGAAAGGCCCAACTACGTCTCATTCTTTGACGCCCGCAAGGCCTTCGACACAGCCCCCGACGGCGCCCTTCACCTCATCCTACGCCACCTCTCCGTGCCGCCGGAGGTCATCGACCTCCTGCTCTTCCTCCACACGTGAGCCAGGCTTTGCATCGTCACCGCGCACGGGCTGACACAGCCCGTCCACATGGTGCGCGGCGTCTGGCAGGGCAACTCCGAAAGCCCCCTGCTGTACGCGCTCCTCCTGGAGCCCCTGCTCAGGGCCCAGGGGCACCGTCTGCGTCAGCCCGGAGAGGCCGAACGGGGCCTCATCCAGGCCTGCATAGACGACCTGCTGGTAGTGGCCGACACGCTGCAGCACTTCGTTGAGGGCGTGGAGGCGGTGGCCGCGTACCTGGGGATGATGGGCATGGAGCTCAAACCCCGCAAGTGCGCCATGGCCACCACGGAGGGGGTCCCGGGCCTGCAGCTGCGCCTCTGTCCCCACCTGGAAAACCAATGGCACTGGGTGCCGGCGGCGGACTCCATCCCCTACCTGGGACTCCAGCTGCAGCCGGACGGGGAGTTCTCCCTGCAGCGCAAACACCGCCCGCACCTGGCGGCGGTGCACCACTGGTGCCTCAACACCCTCGCACCGCCGAAAGTGGTACAGGACGTCATCCTGGCGATCCTAGGGGGAGTGACGCAATACGTCGCCCCCTTCATTGCCGACGACTCCGACACCGCGCGCCACCTGGACCACATCACGGTCCAGGTCGCGAAGGACAGGGCGCGATACGCCTCTGACGCCTCGCGGGACAGCCTGCAGGATGACCGGACCCTGGGGCTCACGCGGGTGCCAACGCGGTGCCAGCAGGCAGCGGTGGCCCTCGTGGGCACACTCGTCCACCACCGCTCAGCCTCTGTGCGCGCCGACGTCACCAGGATGTTCTGGGAAATCGCCGGCGCGCACGGCATATGCCCCGAGGTGCACTACCCCGTCCCGGAATTCGCAACCCTGGCGGGGGGCGACTGGGTCCACCACATACCCCGGGCCCTGGCCGCCCTCGACGTGGGGCTCTACAACCCCATCGCTTGCCCCAGGGCGGCCCACGTCCAACTACAGTCCCCACCGGGCAACATCGTCTGGCTGCGCACCGCCAAGCTGCGACACCGAGACACGTGCCGCCTGACGGTGCCGCACACAACGCCGTGGCATGGGCACCACGGGCCGCACCGGCCCTTCCCCGACAACGACGACCCGTGGCCCACGACGGTGCGGAGAAAGTTTTATAGTGATTTCAACACTGTGTGTTTGTTATGCCTCCCCTGCTGCTTGCTGCTGGTGTAGGGTTCCTGCTGCTTGTTTTTGATGAGGAAAATGTTCTATTGTTGAAATACAACCAATCCAGGATAACCCAAACCAGAGATCAGCAAGTAAAAGAGAATCAGGATCAAAGCATGAAGGCCTGCAGTCAGAAAGAGTTAGATAAAGACAACTATCAACAATAGACCACAGCAATTAGCATACATTGGAACTCAGGATGAAAGATTTTACATGTTTGAGAAAAACTCATTGAAAAACTGCCCCAAGGGCTCACTCTCATCCATAGTGAAGCCGGTTCGGACCCCCGTGGCCATCTTGGGGTCACTTGGGGTGTGTATCTATGTGCCGGCAAGCCGCCATTGGCTGATATCATACTCTCCCATCCACCTGACCTAACCCGATGTGATAGTGTGATAGGTTGGGCCATTCCGGCTATGAGCGGCCATATTCAGTACCGAGGCACCGCCAGCGGAGATTTATATATCGGAAAATCAGGAATCAACAGGGTTTTATTATCATAATGTTTCCGTAATTTTTCAGCCTTTCGTTCTGATGGTCAATGTATCGGCGACTGTCAGTTGGCTCGCGATTTTGCGTTAACCGATTGGTTAACTGTTATTTCCAGATATTTTGGCGGATATTCCGTTGAAGGGTCAGATTTCATCAGCAAAGGGTTCGTTGCATCCGCAATTCTCTAAATAAGCACTCGAAATTTTAATCAGAATTTTTCGCGATGTCGAAATCGGATTTTCGACTTCGACATCGCCGCACTTGATTTGGACTTCTTCGAGTGGTCGTACTCTTTTCCCTATGCCTGAATCAGGTTTCCCTTATACTTGCCACCCATTTGACTTGGAGATATAAGGGAAACAAAAGCGAATCGTGGGACCACTTTGAAGAGCCATATCTACGAGCGAGTGTGAGGAAAGAGAATAAGGAAGGTTGGGTTGGAACTGCCTTGGTCTCAACTTAATTTAGGAAGCATCAAACGCCTTTGGTATGTACACATGCCCGATATAGCAAGGGATAATGGTCAGGAGGGTATAAAGTGATATATAACTCTTGGACCGTGCAACCGAACATTTTATTGTGACTTTCCGAGTGTCTATTTTTTTTCGGGTTTTCTTCCTTGGTGCAATTCTTGTACATGCCCGCCACCGTGGGAATACCGGTGTGCTGAACGAAAGCCCGCAGCCTGATTTGGATTGTGAATTGGGTTATTGCTGTATTTGTGGGATCTGGTTGCCATTCAGGGTTGAAGGAGGATTTTATTTTCTATATTTTTGGATTTGGAACCTTGGATTCTGATAAATGCAATCGTTGATCAGGAGCAAGTCAGCAGGGGTTACTGGCGGAAGGGGCACAGCGGGGGCCGGTCCTGGTAGGGACCTTCTTTATGGTAGCAGAGGCTTACCTGCTGCCCCTACCAACCGCCGACCCGGGGACTTGGGCCCTTATGACCCCTGCCCAAGTACGCCCCGGGTGCGTATTGTGGACTCGGTGGAGACCACGCCGGAGATTGGAGCCATAGAAGGACCGAGACGTTCAAGAGCATGGCGGACTCCGGAAGTTGAAGCCCGAAGAGAAGAACGACACTCGGGAAAAGGAGGACGTGACATGGAGGACCTGGTCTCCATGTGTGAGCGTCGCTGCCGGAAGCCATGCAACCTCCGCTCCGCCGCGGAGGACTCTGATGAGGCTTGCCATTCAGGCAGCAGTGGAGGACGGGCCCGGCGCTACCGGAAGCGCGGGTCACCCAAGTCCGCGGCAAGGGACGCCGGGGCTATGGACACGGACCCCAGCCCGGTCAGGCTGTGGGAATCCGAGGGGCACTCCGAGGGCTATCGGACAGCCCACGAGCCACCTTCGGAGCCGGAGATGTCCGCGCCGATCGCCAGGGCGCATACGGCCCCCGAGCCCGCCCTGCAGCACGACGCCGAGGGCTTGGAGAGGCCAGCCAGGGCCCGGACGGCACCTGTGCCCCGGCACACGGGACCAGAGACGGACGCCATAGGCGATACGCCCATGGGCGATGAGTCTGAGGTGCCGGGAACCGCGGGATGTGCTGAATCCGGCGGAAAGCACGCTGCGTGCCACTGCGAGCACGTGTCCTTCCTCATGGGCAAGTACCCGAAGATGGGGAAGATGAGAAGGCTAGAGGAGCGACAGCCCCTCGCCTCGGGTCCGGAGCTCCCGGCGAAGCCGGCCGCGGTAGAGCTGGTGGAGCGGGTTAAGACCCTCAGGAGCGCCATGGAGAAACCCATGGGCGGCCCTGCAGAGGCACCCTACGCGCCTCCGCGTGTTGACCCGGGTGCGCTGCCGTTTGTTCCCCTGTTCAGGGAGTCCACAATGCTCGGGGAACACACGGCACCGGCTGGGTCCAGGCGGGAAGGGCACGTAACCACGGACCCGAGAAGCCTGACGGCACAGATGTCCCATGCCGCCCAGGATGTGCCGCTCACGACGAATATGGCAGTCTATGCGGAAGAGAAGATCGAGATCCAGAACCAGACCATGCAGGGGCGAACCATGGGAAGCGCCGACGGACATGGTCGAGGCCATCCAAGCGGAAACCTGTGGGCGAAGGATCCCAATACGGGGATATGGACGGCCGATGGGGCAAATCCTTCCCGCATTCCAAACCCCATGGGTTCAGGCCCGACTGGACCGCACTCCATGGAAGAGAGGGATGTACGGGGAGTGTACTCACATCCCCCGGCCACAGGTGGTATCCGTCTCGGTGGAGTGGTGGCTGGAGACGTCGGAGACGCCATCAGGATTGACGATCTCAGGGGAATTAAGATCCCCTATTACGACGGGAACCCCTCTAACCTGGATGGCTTCATCCTGGACTGGGAGGACTTCGCCGAGGAGGTCGTCGGCGAGATGCGGGGAGCGCCGCGGGACAAGTGGGTATGCCGGACATTCCCACACCGCTTGGCGCAGGACCTGAAGGAGGAGCTGCGGGATCAGATCCGGGAAGGATTGATCCGGACGGAGCAGGCCTGCCTCCAGTGGTTGGAGGATGAGGAGCGGGTGGACGCTCCAAACCAAAAGCTGGAGGACCTGTGGTCCATTCCACTGCCGCTGGACCGCGGTGAGTTGCGGGTCCGGGAGTGGAACCGGTATCTGCGGAAGTACCGCAGATGCCTCAAGCTGGTGGAAGACTGGAACGAGGCCAGTGAGATCCGCCACTTGCTGAAGGACGTCCTCCCCGGCAACTGGAAGCGACGAGTGGAGGACGAGGAGAAGAAGCGCGCCAAGAAGCGAATGGCGGTGCGGATCATGGCGGCGGAGGATACCCATGCGGGTATCATGGAGTTCTTCAGGAGGAACCTGGGCGAACCCAACCGGATGTTGGGCCTGAAGAACGCCGTGTATGTGGAGGTATTTGGGGACTCCATGGGGCAAAGGTTGCTGCGCCTCAACAACGTGGAGTGGAGGCGCGGGGAGCCGCTGAGGATGCAAGTCATCTTCGCCCGCATGAGCCTGGACGAGATCGTGAAGTACATCACGGTGGAGTTGAAGCTCAATGCGAAGAACGAGGCCCACGTGCAGGATCGACATGGTCATGGACAACGAGGCCACCGAGAAGACCGCCATCAGCGAGAGATCCAGGAGGACACGGCCAACTCTGCGGAGGATGGTAGTGGAAGTGGCCAAGACCACTGGTCCCGGGAGGATCACGAGGAGGCCCATTTCTTCGCGTTTGTGGCGCACAACGTGAGGAACCATGGGCAGGATCGGTCCAGATGGAGTCAGGTGGGTCCCAAGAAGAACAAAGAGCCAAGGAGGATCGGGAACCCACCGCTTTCGTTCCGAGAGTACAGGTCTCAGCACGACGGGTGCTGGGTCTGTTATGGCAAGGGAAACAACCATGCACACGACCACCGTCAGTGCAAGGTGTATGAGGCGGACAAGAAGGCCTACTTCGCCGCTCACCCCGAGGAGAAGCCCAAGGAGCAGCGGATTTCCGATTGGAAGGCGAAGGGCGGAGACGGGGGAAAAGGCCAAGGCAAAGGCCAAGGAAAAGGCGGAGGAAGAGGCTATGGTGGTGGACCTGGCCAAGACCGACGAGTGAGGTCGATCGAGGAGGTTGCTGAGGACATGTTGAGGACGTTGGAGGAACTCAAAGCCCAGCAACGCGGTGGACAAAGTCCTGGCGGATCGCAGCCGGAAGGGGCTGCGGGAAGCCAAGTTTAGAGGAGCCCCCACGGGAGTGGGACCTCGGAGGTCTCTCCTCCGAAAATCAGTGGAATCCCTGAGGAATTCGAGGCACATCGGGTGCCGAAGAAGGCTCTGGAAGAGCCAAAACCACTGAGTTTCGCCACTCCCAACCCCTGGAGCGCCCTGCCAAGGGAAGTACATGTGGGAACGGGACATGGCAAGAAGGAAGGAGCGACCACGGAGAGCCCCGTGGACGGGCAGGACCAACCCAAGATCTACACCATCCGTGACCATACCCTTGAAGTCCTGATGCACCCGGACGTGCTAGAGTTGCATGCCTTGAGAGTCGTCCATACACCTCATGGCGACGAGCGGCAGTTGCACTTGAAAGTGCGAGTACGGTGCGGACGAGAGGAGAAGGTGGTGGATGTGTTAGTGGATACGGGTGCCCAGGTGAGCCTGATCCGGAGAGGGTTGTTCAAGGAGGAACTCCTGCAGCCCAGCCGGAGACCGGTCCGCCTGAAGGTCGCCATCGGAGAGATCGTGGGTGGTGGCACCCATGAGGCCACTATCAGTATGGAATTCTGGGAGCATGAGCGCTTGAACCGCCCTGATCAGGCGAAGAGAAGCACGCTATCCGGGAACTTCTACGTGGCCGACATTACTGATTGGGATATGATCATGGGGTATGATTTCATGGTGGCCAACGCCATTGGAGCCCTTCCCCATCGTGCAACGCTGGTCCGGGAGGATGATGAGTGCCTAACATGGCTATCCACGGACTATGCATGCGGATCATCCCAATGGAATGCTGAGGAAGAGGATCGGATCTTCCAAGCGGTGCAAGCTGTGGGTGCCAAGTCCAGAGGAGACCGTGGAGTTCAGCTCACGGAGTATGGAATGGCGCCGCAAGTGTACGCCAGGATGATTCAGACGCTGGGAGCTGAAGCGCCCGAGACGGACGTCTTCGCTTCCCGGGATGCCCCACTTCTGCGGAAGTGTAGGAGGCATTGGCATCGAGGAGACTCAGCCTGGCACAGGCATTGGGGTTTGAAGGAGTGGGGACCCATGTATTGGCATGGCTCCCTGGACAATACCAGACGTACGATGGAGAAGATCATCGCGGATAGGGCGAAGGGGGTCCTGGTCATAACCGGCATAGGATCCACCCCATGTCCGCTGGAGGGTCTCAAGTCGACGCTGGACTCCATCACCCTGAACGAGATGTCATTCGGGCCAGAGGAGGAGTTGTTCATCGACGCCAAGGGTGTATCAATGCCCTCCCCGCGTCAAGCGTGGGGTACCAAGGCTTTCCTGGTGGATGGGGCGCAAGCCCAGCCCACGGGTGATGAAGCATTCATCCGTAGGGTGGAGGCGGTGCCCATGAAGGTCATGTTTGAGCCCAAGGAGGGGACGGATCAGCCTATTGATGGCATTGACGTCCTGTTCCACGCCAAGATCGACGACGTCGTCAACTACATGCGGATGGGGATGCACGACCGTGAGGCAGCCAAGAAGAGGCGGGCCATGGTCACATCTCCGCATTGGTGGGATGACAAGATGTTGGTCACCGGCAAGTACGAGAAGGATGAGTTCGTGGCGAGGGTCATGGATCACATCGCGGACCAATACGATGGTCCGGTTGGGTCGGACCCACCAACCTGGGATTTCCCAAGAATGGGTGTCGATAGCGACAGTCACCAGCCCGAGGCCGCAAATTTTCGAAGACTATCGGTGGGAAGTGCACCCCACGACAATGAAGACGGCATATCGGACGAGGAGAAGTCGGAATCGGACCCAGAAGAGGCCTATACCGCAGTGCGTTCGGTTGTATCGATACCGAAGCAAGCGGCTGAAGAGGCTCAGGAGAACCCGAAGGTCGCCGAGCTGAAGGAGAGGCTGATCAAGGCCTATCCGCGGCTATTCAGTGGCGTCGCCAACAAGAACCCTCCAGATCGTGGCAGGTTTGGTACAGCGAAGATCAAGCTGAAGCCGAACCCGAAGATATATCGTCATCGGGAGTACCAACTTCAGGGCGATCGGGCCGAGGCCATGAAGAAGCTGTTGGCCGAGTTCATTGGGCGGGGATGGATCGAACCCTCCGACAGTGAGTGGGCCAGCCCAGCCTTCATCGTGCCCAAGAAGGAGAAGGGCGAGTGGAGGTTGGTGGTTGATTACAGAGGTTTGAACGAGCAGACCGAGCACGACTCGTACTCGCTTCCCCTGATCGACTCCATCCTCGGGAAGCAACAGAAAAAGCGGATTTTCACGGTGTTGGACCTGAAACACGGTTACCACCAGATGCCGCTACACCCGGACTCCAGGCCCTGCACAGCGATGTCAACGCCGCTGGGGCCCATGCAGTGGAAAGTGGTGCCTATGGGTGCCAAAAATGGCAACGCCGCTTTCCAGCGCATGATGGAGGACCTACTCGGTCCTGTCCGGGACTGTGCCGATCCCTTCGTGGATGACATCATCATCGGGTCCGGCACGGAGAACATGACTGAGGACGAGCTCATCGACGCGCATGAGAAGGATCTGCGCCGAGTGCTCAGCGAGTTGGACAAGCACAACATGGTGTGCAAGCCCACCAAAGCCTCCCTCTTCGTGAAGGAAGTGGAGTTCGCGGGTCACGTGGTTGGTCACGGGCAACGCCGTCCCATGCCTGGGAAGCTGGCGTCCCTGCACCACTGGGAGAAGCCCCAGACCATCAGCGAACTCCGGTCCTTCATGGGGTTCTGCAATTATTATTCAGGCTATGTCCGGATGTATGCAGAACTCTCGGGGCCGTTGCACAAGATGCTGCAAGTGGGCAAGTTCGATGGCCGGAAGGGGAGCAAGAAGAAGCTTGCCTGGACCCCTGAGGCTGAGGATGCGTTCAACCGCCTGAAGGAGCGACTCCTGGGGCAGTTGGGGCTAATCCTGGTGGACCCAGACAAGGGATTCGTGCTACGGACGGACGCCTCGGACTATGCTGTGGGGGCAGTCCTCGAGCAGATCCGAGATGACGGGTCACATGTACCCGTGGCGTTCTGGAGCCGGATCCTGGCCGAGGGCCAACGCCGCACCTGGACTGCGAGGGAGAAGGAGACGTACGCCATTGTTTGTGCGCTCAGGAAGTGGTCTGGCCACATCGGACTGCAACCGGTAGTGGTTTGCACGGACCATCAGTCCTTGCAGAGCTGGCACAAGGAGCACGTCGACACCTTCTCGGGACCGGCGGCAAGGAGGGCCCGGTGGCACGAGACGTTCGCCAAGTTCGACCTCAGCGTCGTATACGTCCCGGGGAAGGACAACACTGTGGCAGATTGCCTCAGTCGGTGGGCCTACCCCGCGGGCAAGGCTTGGATGGACATATCCAGCCATGGAGACGCCGAGGAGACCGAGGAGGCCAAGCGCATCATCGAGATGGGGAAGGTCATGGAGCAGGAGGGGGTCAAGTGCTTTGTGGTGATGGCAAACCGTACGGACCTGGCCAAGTTCCGGGGTGCCCGCGTCCAAGCTATTCGAGAGGAAACCCTCGAGCAATGGATGGTGGCCCCTGTAGAGCTAGTCAGGTCGGTGCTCACAGAGGACTGGTCGGATGACTCCGCGGCATCCGAGCACTGGAGCAAGTACTGGAATGCCGTGAGCGCCCCGTCGGACGACGAATGGCCCGAGGGCTTGACCGAGGATGGCGACAAGTTGTTCCTCAAGGACAAGCTGCTGGTGCCCGAGAACCGAGTGGAGGAGCTCATTGACCATTGGCACAACGCCCAGCTCATGCACCCTGGCCGAGACAAGATGCAGCAGGACCTGGAGTGGCGTTTCAAGTTCCCTCCGGGGTACTACGCCATCCTGGATAGGTACTGCAGCGACTGTGCCGTGTGTCGGGCCACGAAGAGCCCCAACCACTCCACAGCGGGCAACCCGGTGTATACGGCTATACCGGAGGCCCCTATGCGGTACGTGGCCATGGATGTATTGGCCATGCCTGAGGTCACCGTGGAAGGAGAGACCTACGACTGTGTCATCCTGGCGGTGGATAGGCACAGTGGGTATATCGTGGCGGTCCCTGGCAAGAAGTCCAAGAAGAAGGACAAGAAGGACAAGCATGGAGTGGGGCTGCAGGCCAAGACCGTCGCCAATGCCATGATCAGGCATTGGCTGACGATTTTCGATGTCCCGGCTGTCATCTGCAGCGATCGGGGCAGTCAATTCGTGGGGACGTGGTTCAAGACGATGTGCAAGCACATGGAGATTCGGCACGCCAAGACCGTGGCGTACCACAGCCGGTCGAATGGCCGTGCTGAAGTGGCCGGGCGGCAGATGTTCGAGAAGTTCCGCCAGCTGCACATTGACGAACCGGGCCGGAACTGGTATAACTCGCTGTGGAGAGTGCTCCAAGCGTATCACGACCTTCCGGGACCCACTGGACTGTCGCCCCATCGCATCCTGTTCCTACGGGATCGAGTGTCACGCACTCTCCCGTGGATGAACCATGGCAAAGTGGCCCGGGATGCGAACGCTATGATGGCTGAGGCGGACGACATGGCGGCCAAGGTGTGCAAGGCACTACAGGACGAGCATGACAAGAGGGCCAAGTACTTCAAGCAGGGAAAAGTCCAGAAGTATGCTCTCCAAGACACCGTGTGGGTGGAGCGGCACCACAAGGATGTCCTGTCCAGGCATCGGCAGGCGTCCTGGTATGTGCCGGGGGTCATCGTGCGGAAGGTCGGGCAGGATGTGTATGCGGTTCGTGTGGGGGATAACAAGATCCTGGACCGCAACCATACCCAGCTTTGTCCCCGAGCACCAGACCCCAGCGGACGTCCCGTCACCTTCGAGTTCACGGCCGGCGATGTGGACTCGGACGACGAGGGTGAGGACGACGACTTCACCGCTAAGAAGATCCTGGCGGACAAGCCGGACCCGGGGACGCCTGGGGGTAGGCTTTATAAAGTCCGTTCGAAAGGATTAGCCGCATCCAGGGACTCATGGGAACCTCCGAGCAGTTTTGTGCCGAGGTACACCACGGTCTGGATGGACTACCTAAAGAAAAGGGATATTTCTTTGGATGTCAAGGACAAATTGGTCCATTTGGTTGCTGCTGTAGCACCGTAATGGATCCCCCTTGGCATTTTGTTTGTTTCTGTGAATGGGGAGACAAGTGAGGGCGTTCATCCGGGGATTTTTCGGCCTTGATCGGCCATATACCCCCTTCACTCGATCTCCACATATATATTGCATTGTGGTATACTTATTTAGGTCGACCGACGACGTTTTTCTATCTTTGATCCCCTTGGTCCATGTTGTAGATCAAGAGAAGACCGGATATGGCGTAGGGCGCTGATTATCAGTGTCCTCACCCCTCCCTTGGGGCAAGGGGGACGCCTACGACGTGTGTGGGGCCTCCATGTGTCCTTGGGACATGGAGGGGGGGGTTAGAGCCCATTGGGGTCCTCCCGTCCTCTCTTCATTGGTTTCCGAGCGGATACAACGCTCTGAGAAGGGGGGTGAAGCCGGTTCGGACCCCCGTGGCCATCTTGGGGTCACTTGGGGTGTGTATCTATGTGCCGGCAAGCCGCCATTGGCTGATATCATACTCTCCCATCCACCTGACCTAACCCGATGTGATAGTGTGATAGGTTGGGCCATTCCGGCTATGAGCGGCCATATTCAGTACCGAGGCACCGCCAGCGGAGATTTATATATCGGAATATCAGGAATCAACAGGGTTTTATTATCATAATGTTTCGGTAATTTTTCAGCCTTTCGTTCTGATGGTCAATGTATCGGCGACTGTCAGTTGGCTCGCGATTTTGCGTTAACCGATTGGTTAACTGTTATTTCCAGATATTTTGGCGGATATTCCGTTGAAGGGTCAGATTTCATCAGCAAAGGGTTCGTTGCATCCGCAATTCTCTAAATAAGCACTCGAAATTTTAATCAGAATTTTTCGCGATGTCGAAATCGGATTTTCGACTTCGACATCGCCGCACTTGATTTGGACTTCTTCGAGTGGTCGTACTCTTTTCCCTATGCCTGAATCAGGTTTCCCTTATACTTGCCACCCATTTGACTTGGAGATATAAGGGAAACAAAAGCGAATCGTGGGACCACTTTGAAGAGCCATATCTACGAGCGAGTGTGAGGAAAGAGAATAAGAAAGGTTGGGTTGGAACTGCCTTGGTCTCAACTTAATTTAGGAAGCATCAAACGCCTTTGGTATGTACACATGCCCGATATAGCAAGGGATAATGGTCAAGAGGGTATAAAGTGATATATAACTCTTGGACCGTGCAACCGAACATTTTATTGTGACTTTCCGAGTGTCTATTTTTTTTCGGGTTTTCTTCCTTGGTGCAATTCTTGTACATGCCCGCCACCGTGGGAATACCGGTGTGCTGAACGAAAGCCCGCAGCCTGATTTGGATTGTGAATTGGGTTATTGCTGTATTTGTGGGATCTGGTTGCCATTCAGGGTTGAAGGAGGATTTTTTTTCTATATTTTTGGATTTGGAACCTTGGATTTTGATAAATGCAATCGTTGATCAGGAGCAAGTCAGCAGGGGTTACTGGCTGAAGGGGCACAGCGGGGGCCGGTCCCTTCAGATTTCCACTCTTTGTTTTTTGGGTCCCATAGGTGCTGAGGTGGCATGGCTTGTGGCGCTGAGGTCACTGCCATGTCACAGGGGATAATCCTACTTAGCTAGGCTGACTGGGTATTGAACCCAGGACCTCTCAAAAAGAGGTGCCCCAGCCCCCTAGGGTGCATACCACTAGGATAGCTAAGAATTCATGAGAAAACATACATAAATTCTTGCGCGGTGCCATCAGTATATCAGTGCCTCAGTCACCCAGAGTAAGAAAAAGTCACTGCCTTGTCTTCCTTGGAGGGCTTGATCCAGGCCAAGCCCCCTTTAAAACCCTTTTGTTGATGCTAAGACTAACTTAAGTATTTTTGTCACTCTTTTGAAGCTTTTAGTACACTTTCTCAAAGTAACTAGGGTTGTAACCCTAGCCCCCCCAAAATATCTCCCCTACCACTCAACTGAGCGGAGGTATCTTCCTTCATGGAGGATATACCAAAAAAAAATAGGCAATTCATGCTCTAGGCCTTGGAGGTTAAGCCTAGTGGTCTCCCACCCCAAGACCCCTATACTCAATTGTTACTACCACTTAATGTCTTAGGCGGCTCAAGTTGCATGGTATAAAACGACAGAAAGTGCCGAAAATACAGGGCCTCAAAAAATATCAAAAGAACCATTCTTTGGCTTGCAAAAAATCAAGCCGTTTTTGAAACACTACAAGAACTCTTATGTAAGGAATTTTGGCCTTTTCTTGGTCCTGATGGGTCCAAAAAATGCTTTTTTTGAGGCAATGGACTGTTCCTTGCGCAGGGCCTCGCGCAAGGAGCAGTCCATTGCCCCTTCAAAGTCAGGTAATAATGGTAGAATTGAGGAATCAAGCAGGCGCCTACACTGGATTGACATTACAGGCACCCTTGACTTGATCACATTGTACAATATGTTTAGGCGGGCGGACATTCAGCGCTCTAAAGAAGCCTTGCAAATCTCATTGATGGCTCAAGAAATCATTTGTAATATTGTTGCATTCCTAACAAAAGGAGCACATACGTTGGAGGTGTTGCACAGGGTCCATCCTTCAGCATTGCTCATGATGCACACCTGCCACAAGTTATGGGGGGTGTCAAGCAAAAAAAAGAGTATCACTGGTAACACATGAAGCATGTCCACTCAACAGATGACACTGAGCTGGACAGGGACCCCTCTTGTAGCTTTGGCTGAAGATAAATTGATCCTTCCGTGGTTGACTATAGATCAAATTAAAATATGCAAAGAAAATATGAATTTGCCATGCGTGGCACTTTTTTGAGCGTTTGTTTGGGCAAAAAAAAACTGACTTTTTGGAGAGTAAAATGCAATGTAGTGCAAACGACACCAATTCTCAAGATGATCTTCGATACCTGGAGAAAGAAGGTGCCCTCGGGGAAGCAGTCTGCCAAACGCAGGGGCTGACCAAGCCCAAAAACAGTTTTTCCTCCTCCGGGGGGGGCAAGCTTCTGGTAAATTTCAATGACTCAACGACAATTTAGGTACTCGTTGCTTCAGTGAACGTTGTGCACAAGCGCTATCAGATGAGAACCCCTCACAATGGTACAAATAATATATTTTCTGGGCCGTTTTTTTGCGCGAGGCCTCGCGCAATGAGGAATGCAATGCAGTCCCAGAACTTGAAAGTCACAACCTATACCTCTTTTTTCAGGCAGTGCAAATCAAAAATCAAACCGTGGGGTGGGTAGTAAGATCACTTGACCCTGAAGCCGTCTTTCCAAAGGAAAAGAAATCGGGTGAGGTTTTTGGTTTCGTAAGTTATGCGCTTGGCCTCGCGCATGGGGCAGCCCTTGAACCACATGTTGCATATGCTTTGCATTGATATTTAATCCGCCATGCTTCTGTTTTAATGATCCTTGGTCTTGATTGCGCGAGGCCTCGCGCATAGAATTCGATCAATAAATCATTTTTCCAGGTATGGAATGAACATGCAGAACAGAAAATGATGTTGCAATCATTTTTTCTGCAGACCATGTTCATCCAAAAAACAAGGGGAACGCAAAATGTATTTATTGGCCAATTTCCGCTAAAAGCACATCATTTTCCACTGAAATCATAAGATTTATTTATTTTTTTTATATTTTCTTTTTGTTTTCGGCTGTCCGAAAAAAGGCACAAAATGGCACAAATGGTAAGAAAGATACTTTCTTTGGACTAATATTCTGTTTTCAAAAAAACTGAGCATGTGAAAAACTATTTTTTTGCATGGTCCAAATTGGGTGCATTTGGTGTGATTTTGACCATGCAACTTGAGCCGCCTAAGAATGTCGCTCTACCTTTTAACTTTTTCCTCAATTCAGTTGCTTGGCCAAGTCATATTCTGTGTCTGGCCTGACACCTATGCTCCACATTCCTAACCAGCAACATTACACCCAAAAGAGTGCACATGAAGTGCTTGATGCTATCTTTGAGGCTAGAGTCAGCCCAGTTTTCATATAAAATCTTTTGTATTATCCATTTGTGATTAAATCTTTGTGTTTATACCTGCATTGTCTATCTGCAGCCCTTCTGTGTTAAACTGGATTTCAAAATTATTCATTGATTCGATCCACATCCTGTTCTTGCTCTACTTGCTCCTTTGGTTTCCGAATTTCACCATCAAAAACCTGCAGGATTTCATCAAAATCTATAGGGCACTAATCAAGGACATCTTTCCGGTAGCAGAGGCAAACCCTGAGAACCTTTCGAACCAACTCTGAGCAGAAGCACAAGAAAAGCACACTGAAAACCACATTGAACATGTCCACTCAACTGTCCTCCCGAACCTGGCCGATCAGAAGTGTACAAGTGCAACATGGCAGTGTAGCCCACCCAAGGAGTGAACCGCCACTCAGAGCAGCATCTGGGTCTCAGGAAGATCGAGAGCACAGAAGGGCGGAACTAAATCCGCCCAGAACAATCCCATTAACCATGGAAACCTTAGCGGCCCATGGTGAAGACAGCCTGCAAAGGCTCCGCAGGCGTGTCGAAGCTTCCATCGCCCGGTTGGGTTGTCCGGCCTCGTCTTCTACCGTACTTGGAGTTGGTCCTGGAGAACAAGAGGACCTACGAAGGAGGATGGACGAGTTCATGCTCCACGAAGAGTACCACAAGTCCACGGTAGGAGAAGATGGAGAAATACCTCTTGATGCCCTCGGGTCGCCGCCCCAAACTGAGATGGGCTCCTTCCTCTATTCTGGGCCATCTACAGACATGGCGGACACAGTATCATTACTGAGGCGACCGAGAGTACACGAACACCCGAGAGCAAGGCATCCAGACCTGCCGATAATATATCCTCTTCGCCCAGAGCCCACCCATGGGGCTCTGGATCGTACCGCCGAACTTTTGGCCAAACTTCTATCCGGATCCGAAGACCCGGATGTGACAGCTCTGTCAGAGGCTGTCAAAGCTAAATTGGGTATCACTGAACCCTTACCCAAGCCAGCGCTACTCTCACCTTCACCCGGATTGAGCACGTTGGCTGATGATCTCAAAAGATCAAGGGTGTCCAGGTTGCTACCCAAAGTCACTTGCCCCAGCCCTTTTCATCCTCGCGCCAGGACAGTCCCTATTGCTGAACTACAGGACGTGCCGGTGATGGAGACTGAGAAAAGAGGGCTGTCAGCCCTGGCACCTCTTGCCGGCGTATCTCCTTCTCCTTCTGGCCTAACTCCGGGGATGGGAGAATGGGCAGACCTATTGCCCAGGCGAACATCCAGCTAGAACTGCCGGAGTGCGACCCGATAAATCTGCCTGAATGGGCAGAAGAATTTGCTGAGTTGCGTTTGCTCACTGGCCAATCCCATGTGGATGGGGCCACCAAATGCTCCTTGCTGAAACGCTCCTGCAAAAAGAAATTTTTGAAAAGACGGGTGAAACAGATTGTGAAAACCTGTTCATCCTGGGTAGAGGTACTCAAAAGATTGGAGAAAACATTCCCAGTCTATGAGACTGACCTCAGTGTGCGCACACAGATAGAGGAGCTACCTATGCTCCCTGAATTTCTTTCCGCTGCGCGAGTCTCTGAATACGTGTGCGACCTGGAGTATCTGTTTTCACGGACGAACGTGGGCTCCTACGGAGCCACTGAGCCCGACCTGTGGCTCATGAGTAAGATTCCCCAACGTACGTGGGATGACTGCCGCGCTACTTCTGAGAGGAAAAGCCGGACCCACTCGTACGACGAACTGGTGGACCTGCTGATTGAGCTAGCTCTTGAGAGGGAGAATGACTCCCACATGGAGACATTCATCAAGAAGCACCTGGGTCGAGGTGGTACCCCTACCCCCGAACGTGGCGAAGCAAAAGGGCCTAAAAATCCCACTAACACCAACCAGGGAGGTGGTAAAGGGAGGGGTAACCTACGTGCCATGAATGAGGTTAAACCTGATGCAGGTACACCCCCTCTGTTCTACTGCAAACCTGTCAATGACAAGGGGGGGCCTTGTCATGCCCCTGACTGCGATCACCGCAGTAGCTGTATGCTGCAGATGAAACGACAGCAGCATATCAGGGATGGGAAACCTGAGACCCATCAGGATCATTTCAGGTGTACCATCACCTGTGGCTATTGTGGCAAACGTCGTCACTACGAAGACGAATGTCACATAAAGAAACGCGAGAGTGATAAACTCAAGCGACAGGAGGCTGAACGCCAGAAGACCCAAACACCCACCAGAAATCTTCCGAATGGGGATAAAGGTGGTGAAGGAGGTGGCAACGGGGGTGGCAAAGATGGACCCCCTAAACCCCAGAGACTCTCATCAGCGCCCGCTGCTACTCCCCCTCCTGCCGCAGGTGACCCCAAGAAGCGCCCACAGGGGGATAACACTTCCCCTGAGGGGAATAACTCCAAGAAGAGGCGACTGGCCTGGATGGCCAAGTCTCTCATGGCTGCAGGGGTGGATGTCAAGTTCCCTGATGAGGAGTAGGGGGGCGGCTCCGAAGAGGAGGACTTGGTTTTCTGGATCGTCGTTAAAATTGGGGATCAAGTTCTTCGAGCGGTGCTCGACACCGGTGCAACACTCTCCATACTGGCCCGGCGCCTGCTAAGGACTTTCAAGAAAACTAAGACCGTGGCCATGAGAGTAGGGGATGGGCGTACCATCCATTCCTTGGGGGGAGTCGATGTGACTACATGCTTGGGCGACGAAACTGTGACTCAACACTGCAGAGTGCTGGACACCAACGCCTTTGACATCCTCATTGGTACCGACTTCCTACGAAGAAACCCCCAGGTAAAAATGCTGTCTCTCCAGCGCCCCTATTCTTTGCACTGCGACTTTGGCAGTGGGCTTTTCTCCGTACCTTTGGAGCTGTCAGGACAAAAAGAGTCTGGGCTGCGCTACGCATCCAAGACTAACTATCGTACTGAAAACTACCAACTGGCCCGTCACGTTCTTGAAAATGGACTTGCGGCCCTTCAGGTAAACCTGGATGAGATCCAGGTCGAATTGTTTGCGAGTCGACAACAGCACATCATGCAGTCGTACTGCTCGAAACATTTAAACAACGCTTTCTGTTTCTTCTGGAAAGCAATGGGCCCAGCGTATGCTAACCCTCCCTTCTCCCTGCTCGCGAAGGTTCCAACCAAAATCGCTAATGAGGGAGGAAGGGTTGTCATGTGCACCCCTGACTGGGGCTGCTCTGGTGAACACGCTTACTGGCGCGGTGTGCTAGATCGAATGACCGTGGGAAGAGTGCAACTCCCCGACGGTCCCATCTATGTGCCTGAGGACTCAGACACAGCTATGCAGGCCCCTGAGTGGGCCAGTTTCTTATCCATCGTTGATGGATCTCTCAATCCTGTACCCCTGTGTGACCTAGACCAGGTGCTACTGAAAGAGGTCATGGCCGAAAATCGTGGCCTGACCCTTTCTGATCTCAAAAACGGATCTCCTGAGCACTTATCTGCCACACTTACAGGGTGTGAATCTCCCGATGGCGATCTGGAAACTGCAGCTGTTAAGGAGGATGCTGGCGACCAACTGTCTGAGATTGCCAGCACTATCCCTCCTGTTGATCCCAGCTGTGTTGACCTAAAACACAGTGCCTTCCTAGCCCAGCTGTTGCTGAAGGAAGTAGATCTAGAGTCGACCCAGAACCCGCTCCCCCTGTTGGGAAGCCAGTGCTACACATGCAGCCTATGCACACAGGTGAACCCGTGGTCCGGAGTCCTGATGCTCTGGCGCGGCCTGCTTCTAATGACATGCCACTGTCTGAGCATGACACTCAGGAACTCCGGCGGCTGTTGTACCTGAAGGCCGAAGGTATTGAGCGCCAAGAGCGACTGCAATACTGAAGCGGTAGGTGGGGTGCCCAGGCTTTTGGCTCCTTATTGCCCAGATATTGTGAGGATTCTGTGGTTTGACGCTTTGCTTCGCTTCACCAGTTCCGTTGCTACGGCCCTTGAAGTTCCTGCAAAGTTTTTGTCGAAATCCCTGATTTTTCGCAAAATCTCTTGAGATTTGTCAAACTCGGAAAACCATCTTTTCTCCGGACGTGCAAGCGCCTCCAGTAGCGCCCCAGCCCCACTCTTGGTCATCCTTCTAGGCACGGAGCGATGCACGAGGAGAACTGAAATCACTTCTGTGCCCGTCGTTGCCACAGGGTTCTCCATGTCCTTTGCTTGGCTTAAATCATCGTAGGACCCTTGCATGGTCCCATACAAGACACAGTCTGGTGTCCTGTGCACAGAAAGGGCAGAGTGTTTGGTCTCTGTGAAGCACAGATCCCACGCATGCCCGTAACTTATGCTACACCCTTGGATGAACCGTCATAATTAAAATTAATGATCTGCAATAAAAATTTATTGTAAAATCACTGCCTTTTTGCGGTCTTTCATGCCTGAGCCTGAGCTGGCAATTATCGCCTGCGACAATCTGGCGCTTCGCGGCAGCGTTCGCGCTGCCTGTCCGCAGGCTCCAAAAGGTCTACGGAGTACCTAGGGTACATTCATCCATCCCAGGAAACACCCATTGAGTGGCCTGTTCTTGCGCAATCGTGGACAGCCCACGATTTCGCGTCACCCCTCTCCTTAAAAGGCTTGCTAGGCTGATGGCGGCTCTGCAAGCCCCACGCGTGGGTGTTTCCTGTGCATAGCTTACACGCGCTGACACCTCTGCGCGCCAGCAGTAAAAGGGCGGGTGCCCAACAAGAACGCTCGACCACTGATTGCACTTAGTGGCGCAGACATCTAAATGCTTGGGCTCCACCACCAGAGACATGGCAGATTAATAATAAAATTAATGCCGGCCCAGTAATTAAAAACGACACAGCGCGCTGGGGTCCCACGCTGGTCTCACTGGACTGGCCACTGAGGAGCGTCAGCGGCGCTCCCTGACTGGTTACTTACGTACCAAACCTCTTCGCACACCATGCCTCAATGCGCTTGGCACGTCCAAGCGCACGGGATCTGCCACGATGCTGTACTCGACGTTGTACAGCGAGGGTCTCTTTTGCCTCGATGCTGCAGGCTGCCTTGGTCTGCAGCAAGGGCTCCAATGGTGCTTCCGAGGCCAGCATTACAACAGTGGGCGCAGAACAGCCGCGTCACACGGGGGGAATCGCTGACAATTCTCACGAGCGACGGCTGGGTCTGGTGTCGCGTAGACCCATTGGGTGGAGGGGTGCTGCGCAAGCCGGCGCAGCAACGCACCTCCATACAGCCGCAACGCAGTTATTGTCCTCGGGCGCTGCACTGCGGATCGCTGGGCGTCTCTGCCGCAGTGCCACTCATGTCACGCCACATGGGACCTGCTGCACGGTACGATGATTTTGAAGCGGTAGGTGGGGTGCCCAGGCTTTTGGCTCCTTATTGCCCAGATATTGTGAGGATTCCGTGGTTTGACGCTTTGCTTCGCTTCACCAGTTCCGTTGCTACGGCCCTTGAAGTTCCTGCAAAGTTTTTGTCGAAATCCCTGATTTTTCGCAAAATCTCTTGAGATTTGTCAAACTCGGAAAACCCTCTTTTCTCCGGACGTGCAAGCGCCTCCAGTAGCGCCCCAGCCCCACTCTTGGTCATCCTTCTAGGAACGGAGCGATGCACGAGGAGCACTGAAATCACTTCGGTGTCCGTCGTTCCCACAGGGTTCTCCATGTCCTTTGCTTGGCTTAAATCATCGTAGGACCCTTGCATGGTCCCATACATGACACAGTCTGGTGTCCTGTGCACAGAAAGGGCAGAGTGTTTGGTCTCTGTGAAGCACAGATCCCACGCATGCCCGTAACTTATGCTACACCCTTGGATGAACCCATCATAATTAAAATTAATGATCTGTAATAAAAATTTATTGTAAAATCACTGCCTTTTGGCGGTCTTTCATGCCTGAGCCTGAGCTGGCAATTATCGCCTGCGACAATCTGGCGCTTCGCGGCAGCGTTCGCGCTGCCTGTCTGTAGGCTCCAAAAGGTCTACGGAGTACCTAGGGTACATTCATCCATCCCGGGAACACCCATTGAGTGGCCGGTTCTTGCGCAATCGTGGGGGCCCACGATTTCGCGTCAGAGGTTGGGGGGAGGGCAACCTCCAAGCTTCCCTTGGCATGCACGACCCCAATCCCATGAAATCCAAGACTTCCTCTCGAATTCTTACTGATCTTCCATCAGTCTGGGTTTCTCCAAAGAATTCTGTGATCCTTGCCTCGGCCATGACACAATCTGGCGTCCTAGGCAAGAGATGAAGGTATATGTAGACAATATAAACATGTAGACAAGTAATATGTATATGTAACACTTCTGAACTATAAAATAGCTTAGAAAAGATGACGAAATGAAGGCGGCGGCGTCGCCGCCATCAGAACATCTGACGGCTATGAGTCGTTGCCATCAGGATCTCCACTGAGATCCTGGCCAAACTGGGCCAAACTGTGGATTTTGGGCGAAAAACAGTGAAATATAGTGATTTTTGAGTCAAAAACACTCATTTCGCGTGTCTCCCCCCAACGCGTCGCGTAGCCAACACGACGCGTTTCTGTCCCAATTCAAACTATATATGAAGAGGGCCACTGTTGGGCCACACCATGGGCGTCTGACTGATTCCTGGGATCGCCTCAGGATTTTTTAAAAAAATCGTGAACGTGACTGACTTCGCAAAAATTGACCTTCGCGGAACGCCGCGAAAAAGGTCACGTTATATTCCTATATTTCTAAAAACGATCAATCAATAATAAAATTGATTAAAATCTTCAGAAATCGTGAAAGAAAACTTCGATCTGGGGCTGCGTCGCGCAGGCGACGAAGGTCGTCGCCAGCCCAAAATGACGAAAAATGACGATTTCTGGGGTATTTTACAGGAATTCCACAGAAATCGGGATGCCATAAGGCTGGGAATCAGCCCAGGAAAATTCCTGATGAGAAGAGCGCCACAGGCTGGGCAGCGGGTATGGGTGAGGCACCCCATACCGCTTCACCCCCCTCCTTAGAAGCCTTGCCCATATCCAAAGGAAGGCAAGGCCAAGGAGGCGCTCTGACCCCTGCACTGCCCTGGTTTCAAAACTGATTCAGCAGGACAGTGAGGGGGGGGGCTTCGTAAGTAATCTACATGCCACGCACATGTAGGTCCTTTTTTTTTTTTTTTGATATATTCATAGGGCAATTGCCCCCCAGGCGACCACACTGGTCCCTGGCACTCCCTTTAGCCTCTGGTGACCAAACCAGGGGCGCTGCAGGTCCTTCCAACCTGACTGATTGCGCTGAGGCGCACATATTGGCCCTTTTTCTCCATGGGCATGGAAACATAATAATTCAATAAATTCAAATGCGGAAAAAAAAAATTATTTAGGGTCAAACCCAAGGCAACAAATTCCTCGTGCCTGAATTTAGGGTCATTTCCTACCCAACGCGACGAATTCCTCGTGCCTGTTTAGGGTCGATTCCCAACCCAAGGCGACGAATTAACGCGCCTGACTTGGGGCATTTAGGGTCAATTCCTAACCAAGGCGCCCCACGCCTGTTTAGGGTTGGTTGCCAACCGGCCCCAAGACCAAGGCGACGAATTAACGCGCCTGCAACGTTCGCAGATGGCGTCGTCGTCGCTGTGGTCGTCGCCCAGAGGATGAGATAAACTTGGGGGCTCCATAGGGTCCATGGGGAAGCCAAGGTGATACCCATTTTGGAAGTCAAGGATTTCCTCCTTCATCATGTTGATGCCCTGGACCTTAGCTCCTGCAGATGTCGACGTCGTCGACAATTCTCCTGCAGTCTGGGCGTCGTCGCCGTCCGCAGGCCGTCACACCGCCTTGGTGGCCTTGGCGTCGGCAGAATTCTTTTGAAGAGGTTGGGGGGAGGGCAACCTCCAAGCTTCCCTTGGCATGCACGACCCCAATCCCATGAAATCCAAGACTTCCTCTCGAATTCTTACTGCTCTTCCATCAGTCTGGGTTTCTCCAAAGAATTCTGTGATCCTTGCCTCGGCCATGACACAATCTGGCGTCCTAGGCAAGAGATGAAGGTATATGTAGACAATATAAACATGTAGACAAGTAATATGTATATGTAACACTTCTAAACTATAAAATAGCTTAGAAAAGAGGACGAAATGAAGGCGGCGGCGTCGCCGCCATCAGAAAATCTGACGGCTACGAGTCGTCGCCATCAGGATCTCCACTGAGATCCTGCCCAAACTGGGCCAAACAGTGGATTTTGGGCGAAAAACAGTGAAATATAGTGATTTTTGAGTCAAAAACACTCATTTCGTGTGTCTCCCCCCAACGCGTCGCGTAGCCAACACGACGCGTTTCTGTCCCAATTCAAACTATATATGAAGAGGGCCACTGTTGGGCCACACCATGGGCGTCTGGCTGATTCCTGGGATCGCCTCAGGATTTTTTAAAAAAATCGTGAACGTGACTGACTTCGCAAAAATTGACCTTCGCGGAACGCCGCGAAAAAGGTCACGTTATATTCCTATATTTCTAAAAACGATCAATCAATAATAAAATTGATTAAAATCTTCAGAAATCGTGAAATAAAACTTCGATCTGGGGCTGCGTCGCGCAGGCGACGAACGTCGTCGCCAGCCCAAAATGACGAAAAATGACGATTTTTTGGGGTTTTTTACAGAAATTCCACAGAAATCGGGATGCCATAAGGCTGGGAATCAGCCCAGGAAAATTCCTGATGAGAAGAGCGCCACAGGCTGGGCAGCGGGTATGGGTGAGGCACCCCATACCGCTTCACCCCCCTCCTTAGAAGCCTTGCCCATATCCAAAGGAAGGCAAGGCCAAGGAGGCGCTCTGACCCCTGCACTGCCCTGGTTTCAAAACTGATTCAGCAGGACAGTGAGGGGGGGGGCTTCGTAAGTAATCTACATGCCACGCACATGTAGGTCCTTTGTTTTTTTTTGATATATTCATAGGGCAATTGCCCCCCAGGCGATCACACTGGTCCCTGGCACTCCCTTTAGCCTCTGGTGACCAAACCAGGGGCGCTGCAGGTCCTTCCGACCTGACTGATTGCGCTGAGGCGCACATATTGGCCCTTTTTCTCCATGGGCATGGAAACATAATAATTCAATAAATTCAAATGCGGAAAAAAAAATTATTTAGGGTCAAACCCAAGGCAACAAATTCCTCGTGCCTGAATTTAGGGTCATTTCCTACCCAACGCGACGAATTCCTCGTGCCTGTTTAGGGTCGATTCCCAACCCAAGGCGACGAATTAACGCGCCTGACTTGGGGCATTTAGGGTCAATTCCTAACCAAGGCGCCCCACGCCTGTTTAGGGTTGGTTGCCAACGGGCCCCAAGACCAAGGCGACGAATTAACGCGCCTGCAACGTTCGCAGATGGCGTCGTCGTCGCTGTGGTCGTCGCCCAGAGGATGAGATAAACTTGGGGGCTCCATAGGGTCCATGGGGAAGCCAAGATGATACCCATTTTGGGAGTCAAGGATTTCCTCCTTCATCATGTTGATGCCCTGGACCTTAGCTCCTGCAGATGTCGACGTCGTCGACAATTCTCCTGCAGTCTGGGCGTCGTCGCCGTCCGCAGGCCGTCACACCGCCTTGGTGGCCTTGGCGTCGGCAGAATTCTTTTGAAGAGGTTGGGGGGAGGGCAACCTCCAAGCTTCCCTTGGCATGCACGACCCCAATCCCATGAAATCCAAGACTTCCTGTCGAATTCTTACTGCTCTTCCATCAGTCTGGGTTTCTCCAAAGAATTCTGTGATCCTTGCCTCGGCCATGACACAATCTGGCGTCCTAGGCAAGAGATGAAGGTATATGTAGACAATATAAACATGTAGACAAGTAATATGTATATGTAACACTTCTAAACTATAAAATAGCTTAGAAAAGAGGACGAAATGAAGGCGGCGGCGTCGCCGCCATCAGAAAATCTGACGGCTACGAGTCGTCGCCATCAGGATCTCCACTGAGATCCTGCCCAAACTGGGCCAAACAGTGGATTTTGGGCGAAAAACAGTGAAATATAGTGATTTTTGAGTCAAAAACACTCATTTCGTGTGTCTCCCCCCAACGCGTCGCGTAGCCAACACGACGCGTTTCTGTCCCAATTCAAACTATATATGAAGAGGGCCACTGTTGGGCCACACCATGGGTGTCTGGCTGATTCCTGGGATCGCCTCAGGATTTTTTAAAAAAATCGTGAACGTGACTGACTTCGCAAAAATTGACCTTCGCGGAACGCCGCGAAAAAGGTCACGTTATATTCCTATATTTCTAAAAACGATCAATCAATAATAAAATTGATTAAAACCTTCAGAAATCGTGAAATAAAACTTCGATCTGGGGCTGCGTCGCGCAGGCGACGAACGTCGACGCCAGCCCAAAATGACGAAAAATGACGATTTCTGGGGTACTTTACAGAAAATCCACAGAAATCGGGATGCCATAAGGCTGGGAATCAGCCCAGGAAAACTCCTGATGAGAAGAGCGCCACAGCCTGGGCACCGGGTATGGGTGAGGCACCCCATACCTCTTCAATACCTCAGACAGACCTGGAAATCCTCCATTTGGTCTGAGGAGGACAATGATTCCTATACGCTGCCTGATCCTGAGATACCGCTAGTGTATTCTCTGCAGCATGGGCAGCAATGTCCCCCTGAGTGGGACGATGGTTCTGTGCCTGCCGAAACTGCTGATCGGCAGAAAAAGAAAGAACATGGAAAGAGCAACCTCCACGCTGAGGAGGATTTCCTGCAGAAAGTCGAGAGTCTTAACCTTGACCCCCGACTGAAGAAACTGCTAATAACCTATGAGGAGGTGTTCGGCGCCTTGCGACCCCCCCTCTCTTGTAAAAAACTGGTCCAGATGGACCTCAAACTGAAACCTGAATTTGAAAAGACGCGAGTGAGGCGTTGTCCCTATCCCGCTCCACAGGAACAGGTTGAAGAAATCGAGCGCCAGATCCAGGAATGTATTGATGCTGGCCTCGTTGAAGAATATAAGAAGGGGGACTACCCCCATTACTGCAGTCCCTGTTTCCTGGTTGCTAAACCAGGGTCCACTGCCCTACAACTTGTTGTTGACTATGGTGAGGTCAACAAGAAACCCCAGAACCACTCAGGGAGTATTCCTAACATGGAAAATACCCTGGAGCGTATTGCCAAATGCAGCTACAAAACCAAAATGGACAGACGCTCTGGTTTCTGGCAGGTGGACCTATCCGCTGCAGCTCAGGAGCTGCTCGCTGTTATAACCCCTAAGGGTCGTGTCTTTAAGTGGAAGGTCATGCCTTTCGGGGTGGCTAATGCCCCAGCGCTCTTCCAGGAGCTAGTGAACAAAATTTTGTACATACTGAGGCGCAGGCCTCTAGTACAGGTGTTGATTTCTCGGGGTGCAGAAATGGAGGCCCACATCAATGACGTGAGTTTGGGTACTAATACCCAAGAGGACCATGTCCTTCTCCTCCGTGAATCCTTCATTGTTTGTCAAGAAAACCATCTCCGAATCAAACCCGAAAAATGCGAGTTTATGAAAGAGGAGATGGAATATTTGGGTTTCGACATGGGGTATGGCTGGTGGAAACCAGCCGCGTCTAAGATGCAGCCCCTACAGGACATGCAGATTCGCGATGACCCTAAAAAGGGTCTACACGATGTGAGGAGTTTTGTGGGCGCCTGTAATTTCTATCGGCGTCAGATCCACAATTTTACCTACTCCTCTGCCCCTCTCACTGACCTAATCAAGAAAACTACTCCCTGGAGGTGGACCACCAGGGAGGAGGAATGTTTCCAGGAGTTGAAGAAGAAAATTCCCTCCTCCAACTGCCTGGGAGTGCCCCACCCTAAGGGCGAGATAGTCCTGATCACTGATGCCAGTGATGTAGGGGGGGGTGGAACCATCTACCAATGGCAAGAGCTTAACCCCGCTGACTTAACCCACCGCCATTATCGTACTAGTGGACTGAACCGTGATGGCTCGTTGAAACATGACTATCCTACCAGTGAGTGGCGGCTGGTGCCACTAGGACACTGGAATTGGAAATGGAACCAAGCGTGTTCCAATTACAGCAACTATGACCAGAAACTCCTGGCCGGTATGTTGGTGCTTTCGTCACAATCCCGACTCCTGGGATTTAATCCTATTGTCTGGCTATGTGACCAGGAACCCGTGAAGTCTGTTCAGAAGGGCCCACCGCCAGAGAAAGCAAAACTAAAGCGGTGGTGGACTTACCTGAGCCAGTTCCGGTCGACAGTTCATCATATCCCCGGTATGAAAAATTAACTGTCTGACTATATATCGCGCACCAACTTCGATGCGCTTATAGGTGAGAGCTCTGAGGCGCTGGCCAAAGAGGCTTTCCAGCGTATGGATGTCCAACTTGACCTGTCCATGCGCACTGCTGGAATCCTGGAGGGTTGGAGTCTAACCGACTATCAGTCAGAGTACAAAGAAATTCTCCAAACCCTCAGCACTGGTCTCCAACCCCGTGTCATTGACGGGCACCAGTGGTATAAAAACAATCAGTACCTCTTCTACGAGGACCGGATTGTTGTGCCTGAGGCACGACTGGATGGGTGCCTACAGTGGTCCCATCTCAGTTCTGGTCACACTGGCGCTAATCGCTCAGTGGAGTTCTTCCGTGAGTGTTTCTACTCTAGTCCAACCCTGACTGAACTGAGGTCGCGTATGCAGACCATTGTGGATGCTTGTGGCTGTCATGCCAGCAAGCAGAGCGACAGTAGGGATCGGGGCCTGATTTCCAGCTTACCCATACCCTATTGTGCTAACTCTCTTCTCTACGTGGATTTCATCCACGGCCTACCACGCTTCGGCGGCTATGACAGTTGCCTAGTGGTCACCTGTGGCCTATCTCGCTTCACCCGTGTGTTCCCTTGCAATAAGAAAATCACAGGTGAGCAGACTGTGAAAATTTTGGTCAAACAATGGTTCGAACCCTATGGAGCACCAAAGCAGGTGCACTCTGATGAAGATGTACGCATCCGCAGTGACACTGGGTGGTACAAACGAGTGCTGAATGCCCTCAACGTGGAGGTAACCACAGGTGTGCCCTATACCCACACGTCTAACCCTCTCTGTGAGAGACAGAACCGTGTGGTGGAGCAAAACTTAAGAATTGTGATGAAACAGGAGCGTACCAAGGACTGGGTACGCCTAGTGCCCTGGGCAGTGCTGACCATGAACTCACAGCGGAGCTCTTCTACGGGTTTCACCCCCGGCGAACTGTTCCATGGAGGACGACCTGCTTGGTTCTTCAAAACCCCCCTTCCTGAGGACTTCAAGAGCCCTGTGGGAGATTGGCTGGAACACAAGAAGTCTCTGGCTAACCAGGCTGGGACTAACCTGAGACACATTCGTGACCGTGAACTGAGCCGACGCAACCGCCTACGGCGACCTGCCAGCTTCAAGGTTGGTGACCTTGTTTTGGTTCACCATTCACGCCTACCCTCCTGGCCACGTAACTGCCTACAGGACCCTTATTTTGGACCCTATCGTATCATCAGGATAGATGGATCCAGGATCCATGTCAGGTGCAGTCCACGTCTAGGTGGTGCTGCTGCGTGCACCTAAACAGTTGAGGCACTATCACTCCCCTGACGATTTGTCTTGGGATGAGTGGCGCCTCAGCAACAGTGAGGTCTAGCGTATAGACCTAGAGAATGCTGCCACTCCAGAGGAGGCAGACAAACTCGAAGAGATGACTGCCCATCAGATGGCAGTCGATGGTTACTACGTGGTTGCAGGTATTGCTCGCCACGAGTATAAACAGGGCTGGAAATTCCTAACCCTATGGGATGGCTATGCGTTATCTGAGGCGACCTGGGAACCTATGTCAGCCTTCATACAACCAGATGGGAGTATCAACCCCATCTTCCGCTCCTATCTCGTTGAGAACAACGAAGGGCAGCTATTAACCGGTGCTGAGACTCTTTCCCAGCGTAAAAGGAAAGACTTATTTCCCTGTGTCAGTCTACTGACTGTGTTGTAACCTCACAGGTGCAGTGAGCACTCTTGTGCAGACGTGCCTGTGTATGAGTGTAAGAGCAGTTGTCACAGCTGCCCCGCATAACATCGCAGGACAGGACCGTTAGCCCCCGTGACAACCACTCCCTGGCCGAAGGCCATTGGTTTTTCACAGACTACTGCTTACTGAGCACTGCACTGACCCTGTCTGTGCCCTGCAGACCCATGCCTATGGTTTCCAGCGTGGACCAGGTGGCCGCTTATCAGGTTTGCAGCCACCCAGCGAGTGTATGCCTTGTTAACCATGTGTTGCATGGGGACTGCCCTGATGTAATGACCTTGGGGAGCCAACGAAGAACGGTGGCTTACTACACCAGGGGGGAATGACAAGCAGAGAAAGTTTTATAGTGGTTTCAACACTGTGTTTGTGCCTCTCCTGTTGCTTGCTGCTGGTGTAGGGTTTCCTGCTGCTTGTTTTTGAAGATGAAAATGTTTTGGTTGCTGAAATACAATCAATCCAGGATAACCCAAGCCAGAGATATGCAAGTAGAAGAGAATCAGGATCAAAGCATGAAGCGCTGCAGTGTAAACAGTAAAAGATGAAAGGATATTCACAGAAACTGCAACTCAGGTCAAATCGGATTGCATATTAACAGAGATAGCTGAAATGTTTTGGAAAAAGAGTTGGAAAACTGCCCCATGGTCACTCAATCTCCATAGTGCCATCTCAGGAGATGTGCACTCTTTGTTTTGGGTCCCATATGTGCTGAGGTGGCAGGGCATGTGGCAATGAGGTCACTGCCATGTCACATGGGATCTTCCTGCTTAGCTAGGCTGACCGGGAATTGAACCCAGGACCTCTCAAAAAGAGGTACCCAGCCCCCTAGGGTGCATACCACTAGGACAGCTAAGAATTCATGGGAAAACATAGATAAATTCATAGGCTCTGCCCTGGATATGTCAGTTCTCAGTCAACTCAGGAAAAGATGAATAGCCTCACATTGATAGGGGATTAAGGGGTCCACTCCATATCCTGATTGGGTGTTTGGTTCCATAGGTCATAATGTGTTATCACCACTTTTGGTTGGGCCAATACTAAGATAGATATGCCTGTGTGCTCAGTGCATCTCTAATACAACTAGAGTATGCCTCAAAGCATTGGAAAAGCACTTTTTCTTACTCCCCCCTTGTGCTGTGGTGGCCACCACTGTCGCATTTTCAGGAAAAAGGGATTTTTTTCTTGGCCTTTCCTTGGTTTCCACATCTACTTTAAAATTCCTATAGTTTCCCTCACACAGAAAAATGGGCGCTCACCATGGCTGGCGCCTTTTGCTGCCTGTTCGTATCATTTCCTACAGAAAGCTCAGCGCTCATGGCGCTGCCGGGGTTCCTGTGGCTTGGCTGGGTTAGTTTGGGAGCATGCCATAAACATGTGCATGTGCATCCCTCCCTCCAAGACGCAGCGCGACATTAACCCAACGCAAGACGCAATATACACACTTGCATGGGTTCTCGTAAACCTGCTGGCGACCTGTGACCTGTCTTAGGGCGAAGGGAGTCGTTAATAAAATTAAATTGCCCCCTAGGTGGGGTCCTGGGTTCTGCTCAGTCTCCTGGCTGCTGCTTTTCGGTCCAGAAAGCGGCCTACTCAGCGACGCTTTCGCGAGGATATCTGCAGAGACAGGAATGCGAGAATTATGGACGAATCCACGCAAACACGAAGCGACAACACGTAAATCCGTCAAATGACGGCCTAGAATTTTTCTAAGACAACACACCTGAGCAGAATCCAATTGTGCATCAGAAGCACATTTTTATAAAAATTATAGTCATCTCTCGATTTTTCAAATCAAGAAATTCCTACGCATCAAAAGGCGGCCCGCAGGAGCGGCTCCTAGCGAAGCGCCGGAAAATACAGAAATAATGAGATTATAAAGGTATGTCCCACGTAACTCGGAAAATGACGAGACACACATTAATAAATAAACATACAGATTCCACCCACACTGATAGAAGAATCAAAAATCCAAGAATTCGAAAATCAACAAAAAGACTTCAATGAATCAGGTATAAACCACAGGTGTGCTCGTCTCGTATGCAGCATACGCATTGCTCGTCTCGTGTCTCCGTGAACGAGTCTTGTAGCAGCGCTAACAAACGATAGAGGGCTAGATTAGAAAGATTGCAGATGATTAGAGGTCAGATCAGGGTGATTAGACATACACACAAGTGCATAGCGACGTTTTTCGCTTACGCCTCGTTTCACGTGCCCACTTGCTCTCTCTCTCCAGCGGTAGGTAAGGTAGGTAAGCCCAGGTGGGGCCACCCCCTGGTAGAGTTCGTGATTGTGGGTCAGATTGGTAGGTGTGACAAACACATCTCGTCCACTCGTGCATGCTCGTGCATTCACACACGCATTAAAGGGTAGGCCACGCGAAATGCGCACAGTAAACCCTGTTTAGGTTACCCAGGGGCTCCTCGGTACGTTCTTTAAGAGAACCTGAGGAGTCTTCTAACGCTTGCTTGCATGACAGGGCGTGTTTGTGGACAGTGTATTATAGGTCACGGTGAGAAGCGTATAATACGTGAAGTGTGGCTTGGTTCCTCCGCCGCAAACACCCCTTCATTTGCCTTTGCTTTACAGGTGGGCAGGTAGGGTGATTGGTGCAGCAACATACCCTCATTTTCTTGCCCTGCTAAACAAGGGCGCTGATCACACAAACAATTGACTGCACCTCCGCCAGGAGTGGCGAGGGCAGTTCGACTCCATCGACATCCGCGCTGTGCACGCAACAAGAGCACCCCTTCCCTCCAAGCCCTAGCAGGGGAAACGCGTTGTGGCGTCCCCTGTTAGGCCACAGTTGCTTAGCAGCGCTGTGTTCTCTTGTCTTCTCTCCAGCCGGTAGGACGACCTTGTTTCAGGTCATGTTGGTCAATGAGACCACCCAATCTCGGGTGCTTTCCCCCTCGGTGCATCCCATAAGAACAACCAGCACCGCCTTGGAGCGGTCCTTGCGAATATCGCTACCGCCCTTGGAATGTCCCATCGGGGGCACTGGATCCACATCAAACCCTGATGCGGACCCCAGTGCTTCTTCCACGCGGAGTCCTGGGCGCTCCAATACTTCTTACAAACCCGAAGATGGGCAGAGGTTACTGAAGAGAACGCATCCAGGGCCAGATCCGAAGCTCCCAGGTCCGCAACCACTCGGCTCGCCACTTCCGGCATTACGCCGTACTCCTGGTTTGCTGGCCCAGTTGGCTCAGTGCCCAGCGCGGCTACTTCGAGCTGATTGCGTTCCGGGTGGATCCATTGGCACTCCACATGGTGCTCAGGTGACGAAAGCCACGAGAGCTGGTCATCCTGGTACAGGGTCATGGAGGCCTGGGCCGGGAGAACGCCGGAGTCCGTCTCCATCATGAAGTCATACCCAACGATCATGTCCCAGTCCATCTCGGCCTCGTAGAAGCGACCTTGCAGGAGGATTTCCTTGCCGAGGTCCGGGCGGCTCAGCTCACGGTGGTTCACTAACTGCAGCCCAATGGCCGCTTCCTTCGTGCCTCCCACCATGTACTGGCCGTTCGCCACCTTCAGCCTGACAGGCTTCCGACTGTCGGTCAAGCACTCTGGCGGAAGTAGGCCAGCCTTGACCAAGCTGACCTGAGCTCCCGTGTCGACCAACACGTCGAAGACCTTCTCCACTTCCCCGCATAAGGCACGGACCTTAAGGTGCAACTGCCGCTCACGCCCAACACGGCGCACGGCGTGCAAGCTCAGGATCTACGGCCGTTCCAGAAGCTCAACAAGCGACTGGTGCAGGTCATGGACAATGGGCTCGAGCTGCCCATCTGCAGCATCCAGCTGCGGTCCGGGTGATCCTCCGATACTCTGGGATAGATCTTGAAGCACATCAAATACATTCTTGGTCGCAAAGGATGAACGGGTGCAAGGGTTCGTGCCTTCACTCGCCCTCACTCCGCCACCGTGAATGTCTTTCATTTTGGGTGCCGGACCGGGCCTTCCGCCCGCGGCAATCCCTTTGTGCTCACTGTTTCCCGACTGGGATGGTGTGGCGCTTCCCACGACACCATCCTGCGACCGCCCTAGCTGGGTCCCTTGGCTGCAGGGGCTACGCTAAGGGGCGTCGGTTGTGGTAGTAGGGGTACTCTCCTCCGCATCAACCTCGTTGACACCCTTCTTCTTTCCCCCTTTCTTACCCTTCTTGTCCTTGTCCTTGTTCTTGTCGTTCTCTTTGTTCTCCTTGTTCTTGTCGTCCGACTTGGGAAGCCAGGACCTCTTGATCTCCTGGATCTCCTTGGCAAACTCGGTCCCTACCAACATCAGCTTGGAGAGCTCGTCCTTGGTGACCTCCACCTTGGTCTCTCGGATGGCCGCGGGTGCACGCTTCTTCGACCCGTGCACCTTCTTGTAGGCCTCCGTGTCGGCCTTGTGGATGGGGCATGTCCGGTGGTCATGGTTGAACCCTTTGTTCCTCCCATAACACACGAAACAGCCCTGAGGGTGAGCTCGTGTGAACTCCGCAAAGGACAGCGGAGGGTCGCCAATGCGGCGGGGATCCTTCTTCTCCTTCTTCTTCCAACCCTTCTGCAGGGGCTTCCAGCTTCCCCGGTTGCTCCCCGTGTTCAGGTTGTTGGCCACGAAGGCACAAACGGCCACCTTGGCGGGCTCATCGTCGTCGTCAGCGTCGTCCAGAGCCTCATCGCCATCGGCTCCCGCTGGGTCCATGGCAGCTTCCCCGCCAGACCCCTCGCCAACGTAGTTGACGTCACGGTCGCTGGGCCTCAACCCGCGGGTGTGGTGGAGGTTCCGGTACTCCTTGAGTGCCTCCTCTCCGACCCACTCCAGGATCTCGTCGCAACTCATCCGCGCCGGGATGGCCTGCAGACGGATGGTCTGGCCGCCCACGTCACACTCATCAAGGTGCCACATCGCGGTCTTCTCGCGATTGCCCGTGACGGTGATGAGGAGGGCGTTCCGCAGGGAGTGCCGTTTGACATCCCGGGTCACGTTCTTCCTTGTCCAAGCCACCACGTTCGTATGATACTCTTTGGGGAGCATCATCTTGACCGTGTGGTTGGACTTGGCCCTCTTGGCTTCCTCCTTGGTGACTCTCTTGATCCATGATTCCGGCAGCATGGAGAGCAGGCGGGCCTGCTCGTCACCCTCATTCCAGTCCTCCACGTTGCGGCGGAAGAGGGTGTATTGCCCCCGGAAGTCCCACCAATCTTGTAGGCGGATCTCCCGACCATCATGCAGAAGCTTGATGGCCTTCCACCGCTTGGCAGCCACCTGCGGAGCGTCCACCCGCTCCTGCTCGTTGAGCCACTTCTTGGCTTCCTTGAGGGTCTTGATTTTCCCCTCCTTGGTCGCCATGAAGTATAGCTCTTGGAGCACCTCCGGCAGGCGGTACCTGAAGAGTTTGAAGACATATCTCTCCGCATCTGCGGGATCCATGTCCTCAGTGACGGTCATCCCCCAATCGTCCAGCTTCTCCAAGAAGCAGTCGAGGTTCAGGGGGTTGCCATCGTACGTGGGGGGCTTGATGTCCTTCAGGTCTTCCCACACGGCGGCATCCGCGGCCTTAGAGACCATGAACGCTGGCCGCGAGGTCGACCGAGGTTCCCATCGGCATCACCCACGGACTCCCACAGCCGCCACTTCCATCTCCTCCAGGGTATCCGTGTGGCTACGCCGTGGTTCTTCCATGTACGCTGAACCTAGATGTTCACGCCGTACTCCTTCCATGTATGCCTCCTCATCACGGCGCCAGCTGCTGCGTGCAGCGGCCTCCCGTCGTACACCACGCGGCGGGGTAATGCCGAACTCCTCCAGGTCTTCCTCGCCTCCGCCGACATCCCACTCCACGTCTCCCCCAGGGACCTCATCTCTGAGTCCACCATAACGCCTGCCAGCCATTGGGATTGGCTCCTGGGCTGGTGCGGGGCGTCGGGGGCGTACCGGTGTCCGCGGTGGAGCACGGCGGTTGTGGTACTCCGCACTGAGCCACTCATCGCGCCAATCCTCACTGCCACTGCCGGGCGGCACGCGCTCGTTACGGCGGCCCGCGCTGTGGTGAGAGAGGGCGCTGAGAGAGGGAGCACTGGCGCTGGGGCGACTCCTGGGGGCTCCGCCGGGGGCGTGGGCTCTGCCTGGACCTGGTCCAGGTCCCCAGCCGTCGTCCGACGAGCCAGACTCCAGGGATGGGTGGTTGCTGCCGACGCTCCCACGGCCTTCCACCTCGTTCAACCTCTGCTGCAGGCCGTTGATGACCTTGTTCAGCAGCCTGGTCTCGCCCCTGGCGATGTCCAGCTCCCTCTGGGCGGCGGTGGCGACCTTGGCGATCTTGACCATCTCCGTCTTGGCGATGTCGAGCTCCTTCTGTGCGCCCGCGGCGACCCTCAGAATGCGGATCATCTCGTCCTTGCCCGTGTCTACCTCGCGCTCGAGGGACTGGACCCTCCTGCGGAGGTGGACAATCCACCGCCAGGTGGCATCCGGGTCACCGTTCCCTGGTGGGTCGTCGGGGTCCCCAGGGGGTCCTCCAAGAGGGCCTCCGCCGGGTCCGCCCGGTCCAGGAAGTCCTCCCCCGCCCGGAGGTCCGCCTCCAGGGGGTCCACTTGGTGGGCGTCCTCCAGGGTGTCCTGATGGTCCTCCGCCAGGGGGTCCCGGTGGGCCTCCGCCAGGTCCCCTCGATGGGTCCGAGGATGGGGGTTTCTCCGTGTAGTCGAAGTCCATGTCATCATCCTCGTCCATGTCGCCCCACCTGGTCGTCTCGCACGCGGAAGACTCCGAGCTCCGGTAGGGAGGAGGGAGATCCTCACCCTCACCCTCCGGCTCCATGGGGACGTCTCCGCCACCTCCGCCAGCCACTCCTCGGCGATGTTGGCGGCCTCGTCCATCCCCGTCGCTGGCGGTGAAGAAGGGGTCGGAGTCGTGGGGGTGTCCGCCCGCTGGCCTCCGTGACCTCTCGGGGGTCTTCCCCTTACCCCTCCTTCGTTGGTGGGCGGTGGGGCCACTGTCTCCACTGCTGCCCGTGTCAACCTCCTCCAGATCCAGCGTCATCTTGGAGGAGGCGTCCCCTTCGAGGAGCTTTCCAGGGTCTCCACTCGGGATCCTCCCGGGGGAGTCTCGCGCTGGAGCTTGGCTTCCGCCTCCTCCATTGCGGCGGCCGTGGCTGCGGCAGCTCGCCTTTCGGCCTCCTCCTGGGCATGGACAGCCTCGGCTTCCCGAGCCCGCTGCAGCCGAGCCTTCTCAGCTTCCAAAGCTGCCAGCGCCGCCTCCGTCTTGGCCCTCTCCTCAGCGACCTTCCGTCGCGCGGCCTCGATGGCGTCCTTCCTGGCGGCGTCCGCCTGGGCCTTGGCTGTTGCCTCGGCGTGGGCCCTTTCCTCTGCCTCCTTCTTTGCCCTCCCTTGGGCAAGCGCCTCTTCCAGCGCCTTCACCTCGGTCTCCTTGCGGACAATGGCCTCCTGGGCCAGGCGGGCTTCCTGGGCGGCTGCCGCCACCTCACCCCTGACCCGGGCAGTCGCTGCCTCCTGGGCAGCTGCAGCCTTGAGTCCGGCCGCAATGGCCGCCACGGTCGAGGCGTGGAAGGCCATGCCTCTGCCCCCATCTGTGGCCTCCTCCTGGGCGATGCCGACGGCCCCCTCCACGGCAGCGTTCTGCTGCGTGGCCCGTTGCCGGGCAACCGGAAGGTTGCAGGGCACCCCACAGGCGCGCTCGCAGGCGCGGGCCACGTCCCTTTGGTCGGGAGCGACGCTGCTGCTGGAGCTGACCTGGTCGGCCGGCATCCTCCCGCGGTGGGCCGACTCCACGTCGCTGCTGGGGCCTGACTTCCTCAGGTGCAGCTGACGGGGCTTGGCCTTGGCCTGCTTTCCGACTTCGAGGAAGTCGCCAAGGGTGGTGTGGCCGCGGTGGTGACCGCCACTGGCCCGTTCGGGGCTGCGGGCTCGGGTTCCGCCCTTGGCGGCTTGGGCGGCTTCGGCGGCCAGGGATTCCTGGTACTCCTGCCATTTTTGTCCCGCTTCTTGTCCCCGGCGGATCGCTTCTCCTTTCCCGGGGATGCGCTGCTGTTGCTGCCCTGCAGCTTGCGCTCATTCCCCGGTTCCGGGAACTTCTTCTCGATCATGTCCCACATGGAGACGTTGATCGTGGCGCCCGACGGGTACTCGTTGGGGTTCTCGTCCTCCTCAATCCCGTCAGGGCACAGCCCTTCGCCGGGTCTGTCCGGCCAGGTCCAGACCCTCCAGCGCTTCTGGCGGAAGCGGTAGGCGTATCCTTCCACCCGCAGCCAGTCTTCCACTGCCTGCAGGCGGTCGTTGCCCATGTCCTCGGGGAGCTCGAAGCTCCCGGGCATGCTGCCTTCGCACTGGGGGTTGCTGTGGCGGTAGTGCTGCCCCAACACCAACCCACGCAGTAGGCGCACCGCATGGGGGTGGGGCAGCGGCCACGTCCTGCCCGCCTCCTGCCAATTCACCATCGTTCCCCTCGATGGACTAGTCCTGGGGGTGGCTGTTGAGGCGGTTGATGTAGCTGGGAGTGCGGCCGGTGCTGGTCGGCTGAAGGAACTCGCTGATGTCGGAGTTCTGGTTGCTACACCTCCCTCACGGACTCGGCGCTGTTGCCGGGCGGCGCTGCGAAGCCCGTGGTACTCGGGGTTCAGGTGGCCCCGAGTGGCACGCGAGGGATGGGTAACCCTGCGGCCGTGAAACGCTTTTGACGCGTTCCCGTGGGGGGCCTGGCCACGGGACGCTGCGGCGGACACGCGCAAGCAAGCAGGCAGGCAAAGCACAGCGCTCACAAGGGCATCCTCATGCTCGTGTCATGTGACAAAGCGTTTCAGGATCCTTGCCACTCTGAAACAAGGGAACAAAAGTATGTACAGCAACAAATCAGGATATGTACACATGGGGTTAAGACTGGACTGGGGTAAGAGCATCACAGGACAAAAGACACTCAGTCCCAACTCATATCCCAATTGCAGGCCCGACCCTCTCAGTGGCTGGCAGGGGCGGGGGCTCAAACACAACCCATGCCCTAATCAGTCCGGACCCTGAAACCCTGCCAATAGGGGAGGGTGTCCCGTCCAGCCACAGGCGAGTTCTTGGGAACCAAGGGGCTCCAAGGCCAACCGACAGTGGCTCCCTATGCTCCCTTAACGGCAGGTCCCAACTTCTCTCTGAGTCAGAGAAAAGGCCCCGCCATTATCCCCTAGGAGTTGGTAGCTGAAAACGGGCTGTTTCAGCCCAAACTGATATTAGCTCCGAAAACTCCAAAATTTACCCCTCGTCCGGACCCGCCAGAGGTAGGGACGAGGCAACTGACCCTATGCCCTTCGAAAAGGGGGTCATTTTGGCTGCTCAAAATGAGTCAAAATCGGGGGTGCCCCCAATAATATATCTCCACGCCGGCTTGGAGATCTGATCCGCCATTCCATACGCGATCCACCGGGAGTCCAACTGAGACTCCCATGCCCTTGGCTCCCAAAAATCTCCATGCCACTTGGCGTGGTGACAATCCAAATTGGGTCCACAATTGCCAAAATGGCAAAATCGTCCACACTCACTTTGGGGTAGCACCTTGACGAAGGTTTCTCCGCTTCGCCCACGTGGTGTGCGAATAATGGTGACCAATATCCATAACACCCATGTCATATATGGTCCATTGGTCCATGCGTCCGGCGTGCACGAGGGGGCTGAACATGGTGCACGGCGGGCAGAAAATGTGGACAATTGCTCAAAATGGCCGAAAATGCGCACACTCATGGGTGGGGCAAATGAGGCACATGCCCGACTTGGACCGGAGTGTGCCATAGGATTGGTATCAAGTCATATGCGTCCAACATATCTTTTGGGCGTCGCCCAAACCCCTCCGGTTTTGGGAATGGCAGGGTCGCCAAGTGAGCCCATGATTTGGGATGGTCCCAAATCGCCAACATGGCGGCCACGGTGTGCCAAGCCCAAGGGGAGTTGTTCGCCGGGTCCAAGATATGTTGGGCACCAAAGTATGTACCCTCAAAACATACTTGGGTCATGATGTCAATTGAGCGCAACGTTGAGATACACGGTCGCCACTTGACATCATGACGGGCAAAAAACAGCAAAATTGGCGAAAAAGCACGCAAAAGTGCCCTGAAAACGGCACAAATATATTATAATATCTTCGGCTTGGATTGAGTAATCCACCAATCCTTCTAAACACAATGACTCGACACCAATGACCTTCGATTCCACATATGTGCTCCACTTGGGGCGCTTTGGAAGGCCGCGCGCGCTGCCTCCCAAGTGGGCACATGCAAACATGGAATATTGCAAAAAACACACCTTGCTCGCAACGCATCGCTTCGGGAGCACTCCACAGGCTTCCCTTCACGAAGGTTAGGCTTGCGAGTGTTGGTTGGGAGTACAATGAAGGGCTTCGTGCGATATGGGGTCCATTGGCGGGTTAGTCTTGGAATGGTGCACCCGCCAAATGGGCACGTGATATGACACCAAATATGGCATACAACCCTACCCTCGCCTTCTACACTCAACCTAGTGGCCTAGAATCAAAGAGTGCCTATATTCTAGAGTAACTTTGGTCCCTTAACACGCATGCAAGTGCTTTGGTCGAAAATTGACCTCCTTTCGGAAAGCCGAATTTTAGCATGCACGCAAAATATATTGCCAATATATATATATGGAGATCATATATGTACCATCAGGGGAAGACAGGTGATATGCCCCGGATGTAGAGGCAAGCAAAGAGGGAGAAAACGCCAACTCAACATACTTCTACACGTACTTGGACGCCAAGTACGTGAGATTGCCCATTTCTTGGAAAACACTCAAAATAAATAACCCTTTGGGCCTATGGAGTTGGGATCCTTTGGCCTCATCGTATGACTATGGGGGGCAAAACCTCATACACAGTGCCTATGAGGCACGTTCATTGGTCCTTGGGCGCTTGAACGCTCGTAACCCTTGTTATTTCACTTGGGGGTTCAAAGCGCCTTCGGCCGCCCAGATTTTCTGGGAAAAATCTGGGACGCGATGCGTTTTATCAAGGAAAAAATTGCGGATCACTCGAAGAGTGTTTCAGTCTTAACTTCCAAAAAGATCGTTTTACAGAATCATCTATCGCAGTGCACGGAACGGGTGACGTCAGGCGGCGATTTCACGACAATTCGAAATCGCGGTAGAAATCGGGTATTTCACCGATTTCTAACCGCAAATCGACCAAGACAGTAAAATTATGGTAATTCCACATCGATTTCATGGTTAGAAATCAGATTCCAGATTTCGCGGGTTAGAGAACAGGGATATCCCGCTGACAGCCGGTGTCAACGGCTTCCGCACGGGTGTGATGGCTCACAACCCTCCGGCCCATGGGCCATAACGGGTGTGACGGCTCACAGGCCTCCGCGCCATGGGCCATAACGGGTGTGACAGCTCACAGGCCTCCGGGCCATGGGCCATAGGTTCTGGGTACCGCTTCAGTACAGCAGGGGCCGGTTCTGGTAGGGACCTTCTTTATGGTAGCAGAGGAGTACCTGCCCCCTACCGCCGCACCGGGGACTTGGGCCCTCATGAGCCCTGCCCAAGGACGCCCCGGGTGCAGATCGTGGAGTCCGTCGAGTCGACGCCGGACTTGGAAGCCCCAGAAGAGCGAAGATGCTCAGAACGGAGAGCCCTTGTAGGACATGGGCTAGACATGGAGGACCTGGCCTCCATTTGTGAAAGGCAATGCCGCAAGGCGTGCAATCTCCGCTCCGCTGCGGAGGAGTTGGAGGAGACTGGCAGCAACGGCAGGGCCCGGCGTTACCGGAAGCGCGGGTCCCCAAAACCCGCGGCGGAAGCTAGGGCATTGGGGACGGATCCCAGCCCGGTCAGGCTGTGGTCAGCTGCACTCCGAGGGCTATCGGACCGCTTACCCTTCGGAGTCGGAGGAAATGGCCAGACCGCCCACAAGGGCGCACACGGCCCCCGAACCCGGCCAGGAGCATGACGCCGAGGCATTGGAGATGCCTGCCAGAGCCAGAGCGGCGCCTGTGGCCCAGCACACGGAGCCACCGCGGGATTGCATGGGCGACACACCCAGGGCGGAGGAGTCCGAGGCGCCGGGAACCGTGGGATGCGCCGGATCAGGTGGAATGCACGTTGAGTGCCACTGCGAGCACGTATCCTTCCTCATTGGCAAGTACCCAAAGATGGGGATGGACGCCATTGTGCAGCACGTCGACAGCCTGGATAACGCGAAGGACGGCTTAGAGGAGGACGTCGCGGGGATCCTGGATGACCAGTCAGCAGCGGAGAGAGACATGGCGGAGCTGCGAGCGGAGCAGGACCGGTACCGGGAGAAGCTGGAGATGGCCCTGCAAAAGCAGCAGCGAGTGGTGGACAGCCTCCTCCACCTGGTGGAGGACATGTCGGGACGCCTGAAAAAGCTAGAGGAGTTACAACCCCTCGCCTCGGGTCCGGAGCTCCCGGCAAGGCCGGCAACGGCAGAGCTGGTGGAGCGGGTTAAGACCATCAGGGGCACCATTGAGAAACCCATGGGCGGCCCTGCAGAGGCGCCTTACGCGCCTCCGCGTGTTGACCCGGGTGCGCTGCCGTTTGTTCCCACGTTCAGGGAATCCATAATGCTTGGGGAGCATACGGCACCGGTTGGGTCCATGCTGGAAGAGCACGCAACCACAGACCCGAGAAGCTTGACGGTACAGATGTCCCATGCCGCCCAGGATCCACCGACCACTATGACTGCCCATGCAGTTTATGCCGAAGAGGAGATCCAGATCCAGACCATGCATGGGCGAACCATGGGAAGGGCCGACGGACATGGTCGAGGTCATCCAGGCGGAAAGCTGTGGGTGAAGGACCCCACTACGGGGATATGGACAGCCGGTGGAGCAAGTCCTTCCCGCATCCCAAACCCCATGGGTTCAGGCCCAACTGGACCGCACTCCATGGAGGAGAGGGATGTACGGGGAGTGTATTCACACCCCCCGGCCACAGGTGGTATCCGTCTCGGTGGAGTGGTGGCTGCGGACGTCGGAGACGCCATCAGGATTGACGACCTCAGGGGAATCCAAATCCCCTACTACGATGGCAACCCCTCCAACCTGGATGATTTCATCCTGGATTGGGAGGACTTCGCCGAGGAGGTCGTCGGCGAGATGAAGGGAGCGCCAAGGGACAAGTGGGTATGTCGGACATTCCCACACAGGCTGGCGCAGGACCTGAAGGAGGAGCTCAGGGATCAGATCTGCGAGGGATTGATCCAGACGGAGCAGGCCTGCCTCCAGTGGCTGGAGGACGAGAAGCGAGTGGACCCCCCCAACCAGAAGTTGGAGGATTTGTGGTCCATTCCGCTGCTGCTGGAGCGTGGGGAATTGAGGGTCCGGGAATGGAATCGGTACATCCGCAAGTACCGAAAAAGCCTCAAGCCGGTGGAGGACTGGAATGAGGCCAGCAAGATCCGAGACTTGCTGAAGGACGTCCTCCCTGGGCACTGGAAGAGAAGGGTGGAGGATGAGGAAAAGAAGAGAGCAAAGAAGCGCGTGGCCGTACGGATCATGGCATCGGAGGACACCCACGCCGGAATAATGGAGTTTTTCCGGCGAAACCTCGGCGAGCCCAGCCGAATGTTGGGGTTGAAGAACGCCGTCTACGTGGAGGTATTCGGCGACACCATGGGGCAAAGACTGATGCGCCTCAACAACGTGGAGTGGAGGCGCGGAGAGCCGCTGAGGATGCAGGTCATCTTCGCCCGCATGAGCCTGGACGAGATCGTGAAGTACATCACGGTTGAGCTGAAGCTCAACGCCAAGAACGAGGCCCACATGCAGGATCGACAGGGCCATGAACATCGAGGTCATCGGGAAGATCGCCAGCATAGAGAGGTCCAGGGGGACACGGTCGTCACCGCGGAGGAAGGGAGTGGAAGCGGCCAAGGTCTCTGGACCGCGACCACCCGAGAGGATCATGAAGAAGCCCACTCCTTCGCGTTCGTAGCGCACAATATGAAGGAGCATGGGCAGGACAGGTCCAGGTGGAACCGCCTGGACCCAAGGTCCAAGGGACGCAAGGAACCGCGGAGGATCGGGAACCTGCCGCTCTTGTTCGGCGAGTACAGATCACAGCACGACGGTTGCTGGGTCTGCTACGGCAAGGGGAACAACCATGCACATGACCACCGGCATTGCAAGGTATATGAGGAAGACAAGAAGACCTACTTCGCCGCCCGTCCCGACAAGAAGCCCAAGGAGCAACGAATTGCCGATTGGAAGGCAAAGGGCGGAGACGGTGGAAAAGGCCAAGGGAAGGGCCAAGGGAAAGGCGGAGGAAAAGGCTATGGTGGAGGACCCGGCCCAGACTGACGCGTGAGGTCGATCGAGGAGGTTGCTGAGGACATGTTGAGGACGTTGGAGGAATTCAAAGCCCAGCAATGTGGTGGACAAGTCCGAGCAGAACGCAGCAGGAGGGAGCTGCGGCAGGCCACGTCTAGAGGAGCCCCCACGGGAGTGGTACCTCAAAGGTATCTCCTCCGAAAATCAGTGGAATCCTAGAGAAAGCGAAGGCACATCGGGTGCCGAAGAAGGCTCCAGAAGAGCCAAAACCACTGAGTTTTGCCACTCCCAACCCCTGGAGCGCCCTGCCAAGGGAAGTGTATGTGGGCAAGGGACGTGGCAAGAAAGAAGGAGCGACCACGGAGAGCCCCGTGGACAGGCAGGACTAGCCCAAGATCTACACCATCCGTGACCATACCCTCGAAGTCCTGATGCACCCGGATGTGCTAGAGTTGCATGCCGTGAGAGTCGTCCATACACCGCAGGTTGACGAGCGGCAGTTGCACTTGAAGGTGCGTGTACGGTGCGGACAAGAGGAGTTGATGGTGGATGTTTTGGTGGATACGGGTGTCCAGGTGAGCCTGGTCCGGAGAGGGTTGTTCAAGGAGGAATCCCTGCAGCCCAGCCGTAGACTGGTACGCCTGAAGGTGGCCAATGGAGAGATTATGGGTGGTGGCACCCATGAGGCCACTATCAGTATGGAATTCTGGGAGCATGAGCGCTTGAACCGCCCTGATTTGGCGAAGAGAAGCACTCTATCCAGGAACTTCTATGTGGCCGACATTACTGATTGGGATATGATCATGGGGTATGACTTCATGGTGGGAAACGCCATTGGAGCCCTTCCCCATCGTGCAATGCTGGTCCGGGAGGATAATGAATGCCTTACATGGCTGTCCACGGAGTATGCATGCGGATCATCCAGATGGAATGCTGAGGAAGAGGATCGGATCGTCCAAGCGGTGCAAGCTGTGGGTGCCAAGTCCAGAGGAGACCGCTGAGTTCAGCTCACGGAGTATGGAATGGCGCCGCAGGTGTATGCCAGGATGATTCAGACGCTGGGAGCTGAAGCGACCGAGACGGACGTCTTCGCTTCCCGGGATGCCCCACTTTTGAGGAAGTGTAGGAGGCATTGGCATCAAGGAGACTAAGCCTGGCACAGGCATTGGGGTTTGAAGGAGTGGGGGCCCATGTATTGGCATGGCTCCCTGGAAAATACCAGACGTACGGTGGAGAAGATCGTCGCGGATAGGGCGAAGGGGATCCCGGTCATAACCGGCATAGGATCCGACCCATGTCCGCTGGAAGGTCTCAAGTCGACGCTGGAGTCCATCACCCTGAACGAGATGTCATTCGGGCCAGAGGAGGAGTTGTTCATCGACGCCAAGGGTTTATCAATGCCCTCCCCGGGTCAAGCGTGGGGTACCAAGGCTTTCCTGGTGGATGGGGCGCAAGCCCAGCCCACGGGTGATGAAGCATTCATCCGTAGAGTTGAGGCGGTGCCCATGCGGGTCATATTTGAGCCCAAGGACGGGACGGATCAGCCAATGGATGGCATTGACTTCCTGTCTGACGCCGAGATTGACCACGGCGTCAACTACATGCGGATGGGGATGCACGACCGGGTGGCAGCCAAGAAGAGGCGGGCCATGGTCACATCTCCGCATTGGTGGGATGACAAGAGGTTGGTCACCGGCAAGTACGAGAAGGATGAGTTCCTGGCGAGGGTCATGGATCACATCGCGGCCCAATATGATGGTCCGGTTGGGTCGGACCCGCCAACGTGGGATTTTCCAAGAATGGGGGCCGGTAGCGACAAGAACCAGACCGATGCCGCAAATTTCTGGAGATTATTGTCATTATCGGTGGGAAGAGCTCCCCACGACGATGAAGACGGCATATTGGACGAGGAGAAGTCGGACTCGGACCCGGAAGAGGCCCATACCGCAGTGCGGTCGGATGTGTGGATACCGAAGCAAGCGGCTGAAGAGGCCCAGGAGAACCCGAAGGTCGCCGAGCTGAAGGAGAGGCTGATAAATGCCTTTCCGCGGCTATTCAGATGCGTTGCCAACAAGAACCCTCCAGATCGTGGGAGGTTTGGCACAGCGAGGATCAAGCTGAAGCTGAACCTCGAGATCTATCGTCATCCGGAGTACAAACTGCAGGGCGATCGGGCCGAGGCCATGAAGAAGTTGTTGGCCGAGTTCATTGAGCGGGGCTGGATCGAACCCTCCGACAGTGAGTGGGCCAGCCCAGCCTTTATCGTGCCCAAGAAAGAGAAGGGCAAGTGGAGGTTGGTGGTGGATTACAGGGGTTTGAACGAGCAAACCGAGCACGACTCGTAGTCGCTTCCCCTGATCGACACCATCCTCCAAAAACAACAAAAAAAGCGGATCTTCACGGTGTTAGACCTGAAACACGGCTATCACCAGATGCCGCTACACCCGGACTCCAGGCCCTGCACAGCGATGTCGACGCCGCTGAGGCCCATGCAGTGGAAAGTGGTGCCTATGGGCCCCAAGAATGGCAACGCCGCTTTCCAGCGCATGATGGAGGACCTACTCGGTCCAGTGCGGGATTGTGCCGACCCCTTTGTGGATGACATCATCATCGGGTCCGACACGGAGGACATGACTGAGGACGAGCTCATGGAAGCGCATGAGAAGGATCTGCGCCGAGTGCTCAGCGAGCTGAACAAGCACAACATGGTGTGCAAGCCCACCAAAGCCTCCCTCTTCGTGAAGGAAGTGGAGTTCGCGGGTCACGTGGTTGGTCACGGGCAACGCCGTCCCATGCCTGCGAAGCTGGCGTCCCTGCACCACTGGGAGAAGCCCCAGACCATTAGCGAACTCCGGTCCTTCATGGGGTTCTGCAATTATCATGCGGGCTATGTCCGGATGTATGCAGAACTGTCGGGGCCGCTGCACAAGATGCTGCAGGTGGGCAGGATCAATGGCCGGAAGGGGAGCAAGAAGAAGCTTGCCTGGACCCCTGAGGCCGAAGATGCGTTCAGCCGCCTGAAGGAGCGACTCCTGGGGCAGTTGGGGCTATTCCTGGTGGACCCGGACAAGGGATTCGTGCTACAAACGGACGCCTCGGACTATGCTGTAGGGGCAGTCCTCGAGCAAGTCCGGGACGACGGGTCGCACGTACCCGTGGCATTTTGGAGCCGGATCCTGGCCGAGAGCCAACGTCGAACCTGGACCGCGAGGGAGAAGGAGACGTACGCCATTGTTTGTGCGCTCAGGAAGTGGTCTCGCCACATCAGATTGCAACCGGTGGTGGTTTGCACGGACCATCAGTCGTTACAAAGCTGGCACAAGGAGCACGTCAACACCCCCTCGGGACCGGCGGCAACGAGGTCCCGGTGGCACGAGACGTTCGCCAAGTTCGACCTCAGCGTCGTATACGTCCCGGGGAAGGACAACACTGTGGCAGATTGCCTCAGTCGATGAGCCTACCCCGGGGGCAAGGCATGGATGGACATATCCAGCCATGGGGACGCCAAGGAGACCGAGGAGGCCAAGCGCATCATCGAGATGGAGAAAGCCATGGAGCAAGAGGGGGTCAAGTGCTTTGTGGTGATGGCAAACCGTACAGACCTGGCCAAGTTCCGGGAGCCCGAGTCTAAGCTATTCGAGAGGAAATCATTGAGCAATGGATGGTGGCCCCCGTAGAGCTAGTCAGGTCGGTGCTCACAGAGGACTGGTCGGATGACTATGCGGCATCCGACCACTGGAGCAGGTACTGGAATGCCGTGAGCGCCCCGTCGGACGACGAATGGCCTGAGGGCTTGACCGAGGATGGGGATAAATTATTCCTCAAGGAGTAGCTATTGGTCCCTGAGAACCGAATGGAGGAGCTCATTGACCACTGGCATAACGCCCAGCTCATGCATCCTGGTCGGGACAAGATGCAGCAGGACCTGGAGTGGCGCTTCAAGTTCCTACCGGGGTACTACGCCATCCTGGACAAGTACTGCAGCGACTGCGCCGTGTGTCGGGCCACGAAGAGCCCCAACCACTCCACGGCTGGCAACCCGGTGTATAACGCTATACCGGAGGCCCCTATGCGGTCCGTGGCCATGGATGTGTTCACCATGCCTGAGGTCACCGTGGAAGGAGAGACCTACGACTGTGTCATCCTGGCGGTGGATAGGCACAGCGGGTATATCGTGGCGGTCCCTGGCAAGAAATCCAAGAAGAAGGACAAGAAGGACAAGCATGGAGTGGGGCTGCAGGCCAAGACCGTCGCCAACGCCATGATCAGGCATTGGCTGACGATTTTTGATGTCCCAGCTGTCATCTGCAGCGATCGGGGCAGTCAATTTGTGGGAACGTGGTTCAAGACGATGTGCAAGCACATGGGGATCCTGCACGCCAAGACCGTGGCGTACCACAGCCGGTCAAATGGCCGGGCTGAGGTGGCCGGGCGGCAGATGTTCGAAAAGTTCCACCAGCTGCCCATTGACGAACCGGGCCGGAACTGGTATAAATCGCTGTGGAGAGTACTCCAGGCGTACCACAACCTTCCGGGGCCCACTGGACCCTCGCCCCATTGTATCCTGTTCCTACGGGATCGAGTGTCACGCACTCTCCCGTGGTTGAACCATGGCAAAGTGGGCCGGTATGCGAACGCTATGATGGCTGAGGCGGACGACGCGGCGGCCAAGGTGTGCAAAGCACTTCAGGACGAGCATGAGAAGAGGGCCAAGTACTTCAAGCAGGAAAAAGTCCAGAAATATACTCTCAGAGATACCGTATGGGTGCAGCGGCACCACAAGGATGTCCTGCCCAGGCATCGGCAGGCATCTTGGTATGTGCCGGGGGTAATCGTTCGGAAGGTCGGGCAGGATGTGTATGCGGTTCGTGTGGGGGATAACAAGATCCTGAACAGCGACCATACCCAGCTTCGTCCCCGAGAACCACAACCCAGCGGACCTGCCGTCACCTTGGAATTCACAGCCGGAGATCTGGACTCTGATGACAAAGGGGAGGATGACGACTTCACCGCCGAGAGGATCCTGACGGACAAGCCAGACCCGGGGACGCCTGGGGGGAGGCTTTATAAAGTCCGTTGGAAGGGATGTGCTGCGTCCAGGGGTCCCCGGGAACCTCCGAGCAGTTTCGTGCCGAGGTATACCACGGTCTGGATGGAGTATCTAAGGAGGAAGAACATCTCTTTCGATGTCAAGGACGTGTTGGTCCATTTGGTGGCTGCAGCAGCAGCGTAATGGATCCCCCTTGGCATTTTTGTTTGTTTTGGTGCTCAGGAGACGGGTGAGGGCGTTCATCCGGGGATTTTTTGGGCCTGGATTGGCCATATACCCCCTTCACTCGGTCTCCACACATATATATTTCATTGTGGTGTACGTATTTAGATCGATCGACGACGTTTCTCTATCTTTGATCCCCTTGGTCCATGTTGTGGATCAAGAGGAGACCGGATATGGCGGAAGGCACCGATTATGAGTGTCCTCACCCCTCCCTTGGGGCATGGGGGACGCCTACGACGTATGTGGGGCCTCCATGTGTCCTTGGGACATGGGGGGGGGGGGGGGTTGGAGCCCATTGGGGTCCTCCCGTCCTCTCTTCGATGACTTCCAAGCGGATACAACGCTCTGAGAAGGAGGCTGAAGCCGGTTCGGACCCCCGTGGCCATCTTTGGGTCACTTGGGGTGTGTATCTATGTGCCGGCAAGCCGCCATTGGCTGATATCATACTCTCCCATCCACCTGACCTAACCTGATGTGATAGTGTGATAGGCTTGGCCATTCCAGCTATGAGCGGCCATATTCAATACCGAAAATACCAAAATATCAGGAATCAACAGGGTTTTTTTATCAGAATGTTTGGGTAATTTTTCAGCCGTCCGTTCTGATTGTCAATGTATCGGCGACTGTCAGTTGGCTCGCGATTTTGCGGTAACCGATTGGTTAACTGTTATTTCCAGATATTTTGACGGAAACCCCGATGAAGGTTTAAATTTCATCAGAAAAGGGTTCGTTGCTTCCGCAATTTTCATGTTATACACTCGCAAAATTATTCCGATTTTTTCAGACATTGAGAATCGGATTTTCGATTTCGAGGTCGCCGCACTTGATATGATGCATTTCGAGTGGTCCTACATTTTTCCCCGATCACGAATCAACCTTCCTTTTGTTCTCTCCTGCATTTTTCTTGGAGATATAGGCAAACAAAATTGATTCGTGAGGCCACTTTGAAACATCATATCTCCGGCTCATTGCGAGGTATTCCAATTTTGAGACTTGGGTTGGAACCGCCTTGGTCTCAACTTAATTTAGGAAGCGTCAAAGGCCTTTGATGTATACACATGCCCGGTGTAGCAAGGGATAATGGTCAAGAGGGTAGAAAGTGATTTATAACTCTTGAACCATGCAACCGAATGTTTTATTGCGACTTTCGAGTGTACCGCATGAGTGTTGGTGTTGGATAGAAACTTTCCTTGGGTTCCAACGTATTTTTAACGTGGAGTTATGTCCATGGAGGGGCATGGCATCCCATGGTGGGAGCCACTTTTTAAGGGTATGTGTTATATGGATGGTATGTGCTTCGCTATGCTCACGCCCATGTTATATATCTCCGTTTGTAGGAAGATATGTGGAGTCATACGTGGCAAGGGCTTCGCCCATGTCCCAATGGTGAGCTCCGTAGCACTAGACTAAGTCTACCGCACATATAGTGTATGTGGGAGGGCTTGCGGAGCGACCCACAAGCGCCACTATCAATTTTCCCATTTTCATGGTGCATGTCGGGAGGAGGTTCAAAGGTGTCCCCATGCGTCCATGTGGGGATCCAAGTGGGGGGATTGTTTGCAAATGGTCCCAAAGAATTGTTCATTGAACCATATGTTGATACCATGGGTGAGCGAAGTTATATACTATTGTGATTACTTTGAATTTGGCATTATTTGCATGTTTTTGACCTCATTTTATGCTCATTTTTGTATTTTATGTGCTCAACTGGTCGGCTAACAGTAAAGTGCCTAGAGATCCGTGAACTATGGTATGTTGCTTATATGTTGGCAGATGCTTCGGTGTTGCACCTCACCATATGCCAGATCACGGGGTCACTTTGGCGTGGCACACGAGGCCTCGCAAAATCAGGTCTCAAATTCGTGAGTTGACTTGTGATGCATGGCATGTGTATATCCGGAGGGGTCTGGGAGCCAATGTTGGGATATTCTTGGGCATGGACCTTTGGTCTATATCACCCTTGTATATTACTTTCCGGTTTGACACATGCATGGAGGATTTGAACATTTTCCGTATGCATTTTTGAGTATATAATTAAATCTTCGGCATTATGGTGTGATTTGCCTAATTTTGCTATGTTGTGAGGTCATCTTCATGGGGCAATTCTCCAAGCCCAGTCGACTCCAAGTCCAACCAAAGTTATGTCAGGGTAGGGCATGGTCCTGAGTGCCACTCTAGGCCATGACACGCCACGTCCCCTATTGGGCTAGGATTCAGAGGCTTGGGAGGGAACACATTTTTGGGGTTTGTGTAGTGACTTTTGACACATAGCATTTAGCCATCTTATTTGACTTGGTTCATGGCATCATGTTAGCGAGTCAAGGGAAGGTCTTGTGTCCAGGGAATGAGGGGTCTATGGCTGTGATTGTGTACGTTTCCATCTTTCCCCAACTTTGTTTGATTTCTGTTCATATGCCAGTTTCAGGGCTTCCTGCTTTATTCTATTGGTGCAATTCTATGTACATGCCCAACGCCCGTGTCTCCGTGTGCACCGTGAGACGACCGGCGTGTTGAGAGGAGTTGTTGAGTGTCAACGCAGGACCTCAAACACCCTTGGAAGCCCTCAGTGTGGATTATTTGGATTGGAGCTATTGGCTTGCGATTGGTCATTGCAAGGGATCAGAGTTTGTGTGAAGGAGCCATGTTTTACTATTTTTTGTGGGAAATTGTGCAGGATAGGGCAAGATCATGCAGAACCTGGTGAGAAGCAAGACCATAGGAGTGACAGGAAATGGTGGAAGGGGTACAGCAGGGGCCGGTCCTGGTAGGGACCTTCTATAGAGTGAAGCCGGTTCGGACCCCCGTGGCCATCTTGGGGTCACTTGGGGTGTGTATCTATGTGCCGGCAAGCCGCCATTGGCTGATATCATACTCTCCCATCCACCTGAACTAACCCGATGTGATAGTGTGATAGGTTTGGTCATTCCGGCTATGAGCGGCCATATTCAGAACCGAGGCACCGCCAGCGGAGATTTATATAGCAGAATATCAGGAATCAACAGGGTTTTATTATCATAATGTTTCCGTAATTTTTCAGCCTTTCGTTCTGATAGTCAATGTATCGGCGACTGTCAGTTGGCTCGCGATTTTGCGTTAACCGATCGGTTAACTGTTATTTCCAGATATTTTGGCGGAAACGTTTCTGAAGGGTCAGATTTCATCTGTAAAGGGTTCGTTGCTTCCGCAATTTTCTAAATAAGCACTCGAAAATTTAATCGGAATTTTTCGTGATGTCGAAATCGGATTTTCGACTTCGACATCGCCGCACTTGATTTGGACTTCTTCGAGTGGTCATACTCCTTCCCCTATGCCCGAATCAGGTTTCCCTTATACTTGCCACCCATTTGACTTGGAGATATAAGGGAAACAAAATCGAATCGTGGGATCACTTTGAAGAGCCATATCTACGCGCGAGTGTGAGGAATGAGAATAAGGAAGGTTGGGTTGGAACTGCCTTGGTCTCAACTTAATTTAGGAAGCATCAAACGCCTTTGGTGCGCACACATGCCCGGTGTAGCAAGGGAAAAGGGTCAAGAGGGTATAAAGTGATATATAACTCTTGGACCGTGCAACCGAATATTTTAATGCGACTTTCGAGTGTGCCGCATGAGTGTTGGGGTTGCATAGCAACTTTCCTTGGGTTCCTACGTATTTTTAACGTGAAGTTATGCCAATGGAGGGACATGGCATATCATGGTGGGAGCCACTTTTGAGGGTATATTTTATATGTATGATATGTGTCTTGATATGCTCACGCCCATGTTATATATCTTCGTGTGGCCGAAGAGATGAGGAGCCATACGTGACAAGGGCTTTGCCCATGTCCCAATTGTGGGATTCAAAGCGCTAGACCAAGTCTACCGCGTATGTATTGCTCATGGTATGTTTGACAAAGAGATCCATGGGTGCACTCCCATTTTCATGGGGCATGTAGATATTAGTGGCGAAGGTATCTCCGTGCGCCCGATTGGGGATCCAAGTGGGGGAATTGTTCGCAAATGGTTCCAATCATTTGTGTATTGAATCATGAGCGGATATCATGGGTGAACATAGAGATATACTATCATGACAACTTTGTATTTGGACATATTTTCGTGTTTTTGACCTCATTTTATGCTCATTTTTGTGTTTTATGTGCTCAACTGGTCGGCTAACAGCAAAGTGCCTAGAGATCCGTGAACTATGGTATGTTGCTTATATGTTGGCATATGCTTCGGTGTTGCACCTCACCATATGCCGAATCACGTAGTCACTTTGGCTTGGCACACGAGGCCTCACAAAATTAGGTCTCAAATTCATGAGCTGACTTGTGAAGCATGTCATGTACATAACCGAAGGAGTTTCGGAGCCAATGATGGGATATTCTTGGGCATGGACCTTTGGTCTATATCACCCTTGTATATTACTTTCCGGTTTGACACATGCATGGAGCATATGAACATTTGCCATGTGCATTTTTGAGCATATAATTGATTTTTGGACATAATGGTGTGATTTGCCTGATTTTACCATGTTGTGAGGTCATCTTCATGGGGCAGTTCTCCAAGCCCATTCAACTCCAAGTCCAACCAAGGTTATGTCAGGGTAGGGCATGGTCCTGAGTGCCACTCTAGGCCATGACACGCCACCTTCCCTATTGGGCTAGGATTTAGAGGCTTGGGAGTGAACACATTTTTGGGGTTTATGTAGTGACTTTTGATATATGGCATTTAACCATCTTATTGGACTGGGTTCAGGGCATCATGTTGGTGAGTCAAGGGAAGGTCTTGAGTCCAGGGCATGATGGGTCTATGGTTGTGATTGTGCAAGTTTCCATCTCTCCCCAACTTTGCTTTATTTGTGTTCATATGCCAATTTCAGGGCTTTCTTCCTTGGTGCAAGTCTTGTACATGCCCGCCACCGTGGGAATACCGGTGTGCTGAACGAAAGCCCGCAGCCTGATTTGGATTGTGAATTGGGTTATTGCCATACTTGTGGGATCTGGTTGCCATTCAGGGTTGAAGGAGGACTGTATTTTCTATTTTCTATATTTTTGGTTTTGGACCCTGGATTTTGATAAATGCAAGCATTGATCCGGAGCAAGTCAGCGGGGATTACAGGCGGAAGGGGCACAGCGGGGGCCGGTCCTGGTAGGGACCTTCATTATGGTAGCAGAGGCTTACCTGCTGCCCCTACCAACCGCCGACCCGGGGACTTGGGCCCTCATGAGCCCTGCCCAAGTACGCCCCGGGTGCGTATTGTGGACTCGGTGGAGACCACGCCGGAGATTAGAGCCATAGAAGGACCGAGACGTTCAAGAGCATGGCGAACTCCGGAATTTGAAGCCCGAAGAGAAGAACGACACTCGGGAAGAGGAGGACGTGACATGGAGGACCTGGTCTCCATGTGTGAGCGTCGCTGCCGAAAGGCATGCAACCTCCGCTCCGCCGCGGAGGACTCTGATGAGGCTTGCCATTCAGGCAGCAGTGGAGGACGGGCCCGGCGCTACCGGAAGCGCGGGTCACCCAAGTCCGCGGCAAGGGACGCCGGGGCTATGGACACGGACCCCAGCCCGGTTAGGCTGTGGGAATCCGAGGGGCACTCCGAGGGCTATCAGACAGCCCACGAGCCACCTTCGGAGCCGGAGATGTCCGCGCCGATCGCCAGGTCGAACACGGCCCCAGAGCCCGCCCTGCAGCACGACGCCGAGGGCTTGGAGAGGCCAGCCAGGGCCCGGACGGCACCTGTGCCCCGGCATACGGGACCTGAGACGGACGCCATAGGCGATACGCCCATGGGCGATGAGTCCGAGGCGCCGGGAACCGCGGGATGCGCTGGATCAGGCGGACAGCACGCCGCGTGCCACTGTGAGCATGTGTCCTTCCTCATTGGCAAGTACCCGAAGATGGGGATGGACGCCATCGTGCGTCACCTTGACCGCCTGGACAACGCCAAGGACGCGCTAGAGGAGGATGTCGCGGGGATCCTGGACGACCAGTCGGCCGCGGAGAACCACATGGAGGAGCTGCGAGCGGATCAGGCCCGGTACCGGGAGAATCTGGAGCTGGCCCTGCAGAAGCAGCAGCAAGTGGTGGACAGCCTCCTCCACTTAGTGGAGGACATGTCGGGACGCCTGAGAAGCCTAGAGGAGCGACAGCCCCTCGCCTCGGGTCCGGAGCTCCCGGCAAAGCCGGCCGCGGTAGAGCTGGTGGAGCGGGTTAAGACCCTCAGGAGCGCCATGGAGAAACCCATGGGCGGCCCTGCAGAGGCACCCTACGCGCCTCCGCGTGTAGACCCGGGTGCGCTGCCGTTTGTTCCCCTATTCAGCGAGTCCACAATGCTCGGGGAACACACGGCACCGGCTGGGTCCAGGCGGGAAGGGCACGTAGCCACAGACCCGAGGAGCCTGACAGTGCAGATGTCCCACGCCGCCCAGGATCTACCGCCATCCACGACTACCTATGCAGTTTACGCGGAAGAGGAGATCCAGAACCAGACCACGCAGGGGCAAACCATGGGAAGGGCCGACGGACATGGCCGAGGGCATCCAAGCGGAAATCTGTGGGCGAAGGACCCCAATACGGGGATATGGACGGCCGATGGAAGAAGTCCTTCCCGCATTCCAAACCCCATGGGTTCAGGCCCAACTGGACCGCACTCCATGGAGGAGAGGGATGTACGGGGAGTGTACTCAAACCCCCCGGCCACAGGTGGTATCCGTCTCGGTGGAGTGGTGGCGGGAGACGTCGGAGACGCCATCAGGATCGACGACCTCAGGGGAATCAAAATCCCCTATTATGACGGGAACCCGTCCAACCTGGATGACTTCATCCTGGACTGGGAGGACTTCGCCGAGGAGGTCGTCGGCGAGATGCGGGGAGCGCCGCGGGACAAGTGGGTATGCCGGACATTCCCACACCGGCTGGCGCAGGACCTCAAGGAGGAGCTGCGGGATCAGATCCGGGAAGGATTGATCCGCACGGAGCAGGCCTGCCTCCAGTGGCTGGAGGATGAGGAGCGGGTGGACGCTCCTAACCAGAAGCTGGAGGACCTGTGGTCCATTCCACTGCCGCTGGACCGCGGTGAGTTGCGGGTCCGGGAGTGGAACCGGTATCTGCGGAAGTACCGCAGATGCCTCAAGTTGGTGGAAGACTGGAACGAGGCCAGTGAGATCCGCCACTTGCTGAAGGACGTCCTCCCCGGCAGCTGGAAGAGGAGAGTGGAGGACGAGGAGAAGAAGCGCGCCAAGCGACGGGTGGCGGTGAGGATTATGGCGGCGGAGGATACCCATGCGGGTATCATGGAGTTCTTCAGGAGGAACCTGGGCGAACCCGACCGGATGTTGGGCCTGAAGAACGCCGTGTACGTGGAGGTATTCGGGGACTCCATGGGGCAAAGGTTGCTGCGCCTCAACAACGTGGAGTGGAGGCGCGGGGAGCCGCTGAAGATGCAAGTCATCTTCGCTCGCATGAGCCTGGACGAGATCGTGAAGTACATCACGGTGGAGTTGAAGCTCAACGCGAAGAACGAGGCCCACGTGCAGGATCGGCATGGTCATGGACAACGAGGACACCGAGACGACCGCCATCATCGGGAGATCCAGGAGGACACGGCCAACTCCGCGGAGGATGGAAGTGGAAGTGGCCAAGACCACTGGTCCCGGGAGGATCACGAGGAGGCCCATTTCTTCGCGTTCGTGGCGCACAACGTGAAGAACCATGGGCAGGATCGGTCCAGATGGAGCCAGGTGGGACCCAGGAAGAAAAGAGAAGGACCAAGGAGGATCGGGAACCCACCGCTCTCGTTCCGAGAGTACAGGTCTCAGCACGATGGGTGCTGGGTCTGTTATGGCAAGGGACACAACCATGCACACGACCACCGTCAGTGCAAGGTGTATGAGGCGGACAAGAAGGCCTACTTCGCCGCTCACCCCGAGAAGAAGCCCAAGGAGCAGCGGATTTCCGACTGGAAGGCGAAGGGCGGAGACGGGGGAAAAGGCCAAGGCAAAGGCCAAGGAAAAGGCGGAGGAAGAGGCTATGGTGGTGGACCTGGCCAAGACCGACGAGTGAGGTCGATCGAGGAAGTTGCTGAGGACATGTTGAGGACGTTGGCGGAACTCAAAGCCCAGCAAAGTGGAGGACAAAGTCCTGGCGGATCGCAGCCGGAAGGGGCTGCGGGAAGCCAAGTCTAGAGGAGCCCCCACGGGAGTGGGACCTCGGAGGTCTCTCCTCCGAAAATCAGTGGAATCCCTGAGAAGGCGAAGGCACATCGGGTGCCGAAGAAGGCTCCGGAAGAGCCAAAACCACTGAGTTTCGCCACTCCCAACCCCTGGAGCGCCCTGCCAAGGGAAGTACATGTGGGAACGGGACATGGCAAGAAGGAAGGAGCGACCACGGAGAGCCCCGTGGACGGGCAGGACCAACCCAAGATCTACACCATCCGTGACCATACCCTTGAAGTCCTGATGCACCCGGACGTGCTAGAGTTGCATGCCGTGAGAGTCGTCCATACACCTCATGGCGACGAGCGGCAGTTGCACTTGAAAGTGCGAGTACGGTGCGGACGAGAGGAGAAGGTGGTGGATGTGTTGGTGGATACGGGTGCCCAGGTGAGCCTGGTCCGGAGAGGGTTGTTCAAGGAGGAATTCCTGCAGCCCAGCCGGAGACCGGTCCGCCTGAAGGTCGCCAACGGAGAGATTATGGGTGGTGGCACCCATGAGGCCACTATCAGTATGGAATTCTGGGAACATGAGCGCTTGAACCGCCCTGATCAGGCGAAGAGAAGCACTCTATCAGGGAACTTCTACGTGGCCGACATTACTGATTGGGATATGATCATGGGGTACGACTTCATGGTGGCCAACGCCATTGGAGCCCTTCCCCATCGCGCAACGCTGGTCCGGGAGGACGACGAATGCCTCACATGGCTGTCCACGGATTATGCGTGCGGGTCATCCCAATGGAACGCTGAGGAAGAGGATCGGATCGTCCGAGCGGTGCAAGCTGTGGGTGTCAGGTCCAGAGGAGACCGTGGAGTTCAGCTCACGGAGTATGGAATGGCGCCGCAAGTGTACACCAGGATGATTCAGACGCTGGGAGCTGAAGTGCCCGAGACAGACGTCTTCGCTTCCCGGGATGCCCCACTTCTGCGGAAGTGTAGGAGGCATTGGCATCGAGGAGACTCAGCCTGGCATAGGCATTGGGGTTTGAAGGAGTGGGGACCCATGTATTGGCATGGCTCCCTGGATATCACCAGACGTACGGTGGAGAAGATCATCGCGGATAGGGCGAAGGGGATCCTGGTCATAACCGGCATAGGATCCACCCCATGTCCGCTGGAGGGTCTCAAGTCGACGCTGGACTCCATCACCCTGAACGAGATGTCATTCAGGCCAGAGGAGGAGTTGTTCATCGACGCCAAGGGTGTATCAATGCCCTCCCCGGGTCAAGCGTGGGGTACCAAGGCTTTCCTGGTGGATGGGGCGCAAGCCCAGCCCACGGGTGATGAAGCATTCATCCGTAGGGTGGAGGCGGTGCCCATGAAGGTCATGTTTGAGCCCAAGGAGGGGACGGATCAACCTATTGATGGCATTGACATCCTGTCCCACTCCGAGATCGACGACGTCGTCAACTACATGCGAATGGGGATGCACGACCGTGTGGCAGCCAAGAAGAGGCGGGCCATGGTCACATCTCCGCATTGGTGGGATGACAAGATGTTGGTCACCGGCAAGTACGAGAAGGACGAGTTCGTGGCGAGGGTTATGGACCACATCGCGGACCAATACGATGGTCCGGTTGGGTCGGACCCACCAACATGTGATTTTCCAAGAATGGGTGCCGATAGCGACAGTCACCAGCCCGATGCCGCAAATTTTCGAGAATTATCGGTGGGAAGAGCTCCCCACAACGATGAAGACGGCATATCGGACGAGGAGAAGTCGGAATCGGACCCAGAAGAGGCCTACACCGCAGTGCGGTCGGTTGTATCTATACCGAAGCAAGCGGCTGAGGAGGCCCAGGAGAACCCGAAGGTCGCCGAGCTGAAGGAGAGGCTGATCAAGGCCTATCCGCGGCTATTCAGTGGCGTCGCCAACAAGAACCCTCCAGATCGCGGGAGGTTTGGTACAGCGAGGATCAAGCTGAAGCCGAACCCGAAGATCTATCGTCATCGGGAGTACCAACTTCAGGGCGATCTGGCCGAGGCCATGAAGAAGCTGTTGGCCGAGTTCATTGAGCGGGGATGGATCGAACCCTCCGACAGTGAGTGGGCCAGCCCAGCCTTCATCGTGCCCAAGAAGGAGAAGGGCGAGTGGAGGTTGGTGGTTGATTACAGAGGTTTGAACGAGCAGACCGAGCACGACTCGTACTCGCTCCCCCTGATCGACTCCATCCTCCAAAAGCAACAGAAAAAGCGGATCTTCACGGTGTAGGACCTGAAACACGGTTACCACCAGATGCTGCTACACCCGGACTCCAGGCCCTGCACAGCGATGTCGACGCCGCTTGGGCCCATGCAGTGGAAAGTGGTGCCTATGGGTGCCAAGAATGGCAACGCCGTTTTCCAGCGCATGATGGAGGACCTACTCGGTCCTGTCCGGGACTGTGCCGATCCCTTCGTCGATGACATCATCATCGGGTGCGGCACGGAGAACATGACTGAGGACGAGCTCATCGACGCGCATGAGAAGGATCTGCGCCGAGTGCTCAGCGAGTTGGACAAACACAACATGGTGTGCAAGCCCACCAAAGCCTCACTATTCGTGAAGGAAGTGGAGTTCGCGGGTCACGTGGTTGGTCACGGGCAACGCCGTCCCATGCCTGGGAAGCTGGCGTCCCTGCACCACTGGGAGAAGCCCCAGACCATCAGCGAACTCCGGTCCTTCATGGGGTTCTGCAACTACTATTCGGGCTATGTCCGGATGTATGCAGAACTGTCGGGGCCGCTGCACAAGATGCTGCAAGTGGGCAAGTTCGATGGCCGGAAGGGGAGCAAGAAGAAGCTTGCCTGGACCCCGGAGGCTGAGGAAACGTTCAACAGCCTGAAGGAGCGACTCCTGGGGCAGTTGGGGTTGTTCCTGGTGGACCCGGACAAGGGATTCGTGCTACGGACAGACGCCTCGGACTATGCCGTGGGGGCAGTCCTCGAGCAAGTCCGGGACGACGGGACTCATGTTCCCGTGGCGTTTTGGAGCAGGATCCTGGCCGAGGGCCAACGCCGAACATGGACCGCGAGGGAGAAGGAGACATACGCCATTGTATGTGCGCTCAGGAAGTGGTCTGGCCACATCGGACTGCAGCCGGTGGTGGTTTGCACGGACCACCAGTCCCTACAGAGCTGGCACAAGGAGCATGTCGACACCCCCTCAGGACCAGCGGCTAGGAGGGCCCGATGGCACGAAACGTTCGCCAAGTTCGACCTCAGCGTCGTGTATATCCCGGGGAAGGACAACACTGTGGCAGATTGCCTCAGTCGCTGGGCCTACCCCGCGGGCAAGGCGTGGATGGACATATCCAGCCATGGGGACGCTGAGGAGACCGAGGAGGCCAAGCGCATCATCGAGATGGAGAAGGTCATGGAGCAGGAGGGGGTCAAGTGCTTTGTGGTGATGGCAAATCGTACGGACCTGGCCAAGTTCCGGGGTGCCCGCGTCCAAGCTATTCGAGAGGAAACCCTCGAGCAATGGATGGTGGCCCCTGTAGAGCTAGTCAGGTCGGTGCTCACAGAGGACTGGTCGGATGACTACGCGGCATCCGAGCACTGGAGCAAGTACTGGAATGCCGTGAGCGCCCCGTCGGACGACGAATGGCCCGAGGGCTTGACCGAGGATGGCGACAAGTTGTTCCTCAAGGACAAGCTGCTGGTGCCCGAGAGCCGAGTGGAGGAGCTCATTGACCATTGGCACAACGCCCAGCTCATGCACCCTGGCCGAGACAAGATGCAGCAGGACCTGGAGTGGCGTTTCAAGTTCCCTCCGGGGTACTACGCCATCCTGGATAGGTACTGCAGCGACTGTGCCGTGTGTCGGGCCACGAAGAGCCCTAACCACTCCACAGCGGGCAACCCGGTGTATACGGCTATACCGGAGGCCCCTATGCGGTCCGTGGCCATGGATGTGTTCGCCATGCCGGAGGTTACCGTGGAAGGAGAGACATATGATTGTGTCATCCTAGCGGTGGACAGGCACAGCGGGTACATCGTGGCAGTCCCGGGCAAGAAGTCCAAGAAGAAGGACAAGAAGGACAAGCATGGAGTGGGGCTGCAGGCCAAGACCGTCGCTAATGCCATGATCAGACATTGGCTGACGATTTTCGATGTCCCAGCTGTCATCTGCAGCGATCGGGGCAGTCAATTCGTGGGGACGTGGTTCAAGACGATGTGCAAGCACATGGGGATTCGGCATGCCAAGACCGTGGCGTACCACAGCCGGTCGAATGGCCGTGCTGAAGTGGCCGGGCGGCAGATGTTCGAGAAGTTCCGCCAGCTGCACATTGACGAACCGGGCCGGAACTGGTATAACTCGCTGTGGAGAGTGCTCCAGGCGTATCACGACCTTCCGGGACCCACTGGACTATCGCCCCATCGCATCCTGTTCCTACGGGATCGAGTGTCACGCACTCTCCCGTGGATGAACCATGGCAAAGTGGCCCGGGATGCGAATGCCATGATGGCTGAGGCGGACGACACGGCGGCCAAAGTGTGTAAGGCACTTCAGGACAAGCATGACAAGAGGGCCAAGTACTTCAAGCAAGGAAAAGTCCAGAAGTATACTCTTCAAGACACCGTGTGGGTGGAGCGGCACCACAAGGATGTCCTGTCCAGGCATCGGCAGGCATCTTGGTATGTGCCGGGGGTAATCGTGCGGAAGGTCGGGCAGGACGTGTATGCGGTTCGTGTGGGGGATAACAAGGTCCTGGACCGTGACCATACCCAGCTTCGTCCCCGAGCACCAGACCCCAGCGGACGTCCCGTCACCTTCGAGTTCACGGCCGGCGATGTGGACTCGGACGATGAGGGTGAGGACGACGATTTCACCGCGGAGAAGATCCTGGCGGACAAGCCAGACCCGGGGACGCCTGGGGGGAGGCTTTATAAAGTCCGATGGAAGGGATTCGCCGCGTCCAGGGATTCGTGGGAACCTCCGAGCAGTTTCGTGCCGAGGTATACCACGGTCTGGATGGACTACCTAAAGAAAAAGGGTATTTCTTTGGATGTCAAGGACGTATTGGTCCATTTGGTTGCTGCTATAGCACCGTAATGGATCCCCCCTTGGCATTTTGTTTGTTTCTGTGAATGGGGAGACAAGTGAGGGCGTTCATCCGGGGATTTTTCGGCCTTGATCGGCCATATACCCCCTTCACTCGATCTCCACATATATATTGCATTGTGGTATACTTATTTAGGTCGACCGACGACGTTTTTCTATCTTTGATCCCCTTGGTCCATGTTGTAGATCAAGAGGAGACCGGATATGGCGTAGGGTGCTGATTATCAGTGTCCTCACCCCTCCCTTAGGGCATGGGGGACGCCTACGACGTGTGTGGGGCCTTCATGTGTCCTTGGGACATGGAGGGGGGTTTGGAGCCCATTGGGGTCCTCCCGTCCTCTCTTCATTGGTTTCCGAGCGGATACAACGCTCTGAGAAGGGGGGTGAAGCCGGTTCGGACCCCCGTGGCCATCTTGGGGTCACTTGGGGTGTGTATCTATGTGCCGGCAAGCCGCCATTGGCTGATATCATACTCTCCCATCCACCTGAACTAACCCGATGTGATAGTGTGATAGGTTTGGTCATTCCGGCTATGAGCGGCCATATTCAGAACCGAGGCACCGCCAGCGGAGATTTATATAGCAGAATATCAGGAATCAACAGGGTTTTATTATCATAATGTTTCCGTAATTTTTCAGCCTTTCGTTCTCATAGTCAATGTATCGGCGACTGTCAGTTGGCTCGCGATTTTGCGTTAACCGATTGGTTAACTGTTATTTCCAGATATTTTGGCGGAAACGTTTCTGAAGGGTCAGATTTCATCTGTAAAGGGTTCGTTGCTTCCGCAATTTTCTAAATAAGCACTCGAAAATTTAATCGGAATTTTTCCTGATGTCGAAATCGGATTTTCGACTTCGACATCGCCGCACTTGATTTGGACTTCTTCGAGTGGTCATACTCCTTCCCCCATGCCCGAATCAGGTTTCCCTTATACTTGCCACCCATTTGACTTGGAGATATAAGGGAAACAAAATCGAATCGTGGGATCACTTTGAAGAGCCATATCTACGCGCGAGTGTGAGGAATGAGAATAAGGAAGGTTGGGTTGGAACTGCCTTGGTCTCAACTTAATTTAGGAAGCATCAAACGCCTTTGGTGCGCACACATGCCCGGTGTAGCAAGGGAAAGGGGTCAAGAGGGTATAAAGTGATATATAACTCTTGGACCGTGCAACCGAATATTTTAATGCGACTTTCGAGTGTGCCGCATGAGTGTTGGGGTTGCATAGCAACTTTCCTTGGGTTCCTACGTATTTTTAACGTGAAGTTATGCCAATGGAGGGACATGGCATATCATGGTGGGAGCCACTTTTGAGGGTATATTTTATATGTATGATATGTGTCTTGATATGCTCACGCCCATGTTATATATCTTCGTGTGGCCGAAGAGATGAGGAGCCATACGTGACAAGGGCTTTGCCCATGTCCCAATTGTGGGATTCAAAGCGCTAGACCAAGTCTACCGCGTATGTATTGCTCATGGTATGTTTGACAAAGAGATCCATGGGTGCACTCCCATTTTCATGGGGCATGTAGATATTAGTGGCGAAGGTATCTCCATGCGCCCGATTGGGGATCCAAGTGGGGGAATTGTTCGCAAATGGTTCCAATCATTTGTGTATTGAATCATGAGCGGATATCATGGGTGAGCATAGAGATATACTATCATGACAACTTTGTATTTGGACATATTTTCGTGTTTTTGACCTCATTTTATGCTCATTTTTGTGTTTTATGTGCTCAACTGGTCGGCTAACAGCAAAGTGCCTAGAGATCCATGAACTATGGTATGTTGCTTATATGTTGGCATATGCTTCGGTGTTGCACCTCACCATATGCCGAATCACGTAGTCACTTTGGCTTGGCACACGAGGCCTCACAAAATTAGGTCTCAAGATCACGAGCTGACTTGTGAAGCATGTCATGTACATAACCAAAGGAGTTTCGGAGCCAATGATGGGATATTCTTGGGCATGGACCTTTGGTCTATATCACCCTTGTATATTACTTTCCGGTTTGACACATGCATGGAGCATATGAACATTTGCCATGTGCATTTTTGAGCATATAATTGATTTTTGGACATAATGGTGTGATTTGCCTGATTTTACCATGTTGTGAGGTCATCTTCATGGGGCAGTTCTCCAAGCCCATTCGACTCCAAGTCCAACCAAGGTTATGTCAGGGTAGGGCATGGTCCTGAGTGCCACTCTAGGCCATGACACGCCACCTTCCCTATTGGGCTAGGATTTAGAGGCTTGGGAGTGAACACATTTTTGGGGTTTATGTAGTGACTTTCGATATATGGCATTTAACCATCTTATTGGACTGGGTTCAGGGCATCATGTTGGTGAGTCAAGGGAAGGTCTTGAGTCCAGGGAATGATGGGTCTATGGTTGTGATTGTGCAAGTTTCCATCTCTCCCCAACTTTGCTTTATTTGTGTTCATATGCCAATTTCAGGGCTTTCTTCCTTGGTGCAAGTCTTGTACATGCCCGCCACCGTGGGAATACCGGTGTGCTGAACGAAAGCCCGCAGCCTGATTTGGATTGTGAATTGGGTTATTGCCATACTTGTGGGATCTGGTTGCCATTCAGGGTTGAAGGAGGACTGTATTTTCTATTTTCTATATTTTTGGTTTTGGACCCTGGATTTTGATAAATGCAAGCATTGATCCGGAGCAAGTCAGCGGGGATTACAGGCGGAAGGGGCACAGCGGGGGCCGGTCCTGGTAGGGACCTTCATTAAGAGGCTAGTGAAGAGGCGACCCTCCAAACCTTCGTGGAAGTGCCCTGTGGGCTTGGTTGCCATTGCGAGGTGGGGTGCTCGAGCTTTTCGTCTCTGGGGTGCCCGAGTGCTTGCACCTCTGGTGGCATGTGCTAAGACTCCCACTTTCCCTGCATCTTGAAGTTCTCTGTGCTATGTGCCACAAGTGACACAGGCAAATGAATTCCATTGAAAGAAGCCATTTGATTCAGTTCAGATCCGGATTGCACTTCAGGTTTCCCCGTATTTTGCCGTGCCATGCCAGACCACCACCCCCCCCCAGTGCAGACTCACTGTTTCTCAGCTGCATCATGTCATCTGCAGTTTGCATCAGTGTTTCACGATTCTCGATGAATACTAATTGCTGAGTTTTTCAACTGGCTTCAGGCACCACATCAGCTAGTGCCGCTTATGCTGTTCTTTCGCCAGCTTCAAACACATCCAACGGTGGTTGCAATTTGTTTACAGCGTCATCTCTGCATCAGCTCTGGTTTGAATGCCTGCAATGTGTCATTCGAGTACTGCGACACTCTGAGTTGCCAGCTTCCAACACATCCGACGCAGCTCTCCTGTTTTCTGATTTCAGATTTCAATCGAAGGCTCCTATTGAATTGGGTTCTGAATTTACTTTAAAAGGGCCAGCAATGTGTTATTCGACAGCAATGGAATGTGATCGCAAAATCCGTTTGGGTTTGACTGCTATTCCACTTCAGTACAGTGCAGTACAGTGCGCCCATGTGTTCGCAGTGGGTGCCAGCTATGCTGTTTTTTTTAATTTATCTCAATTCTGATTAGAAGTTCAACGAATTTTGATGCAATTCAACTCAAACGGCGGTTGCAATTTGTTCACAGCGTCATCTCTGCATCAGCTCTGGTTTGAATGCCTGCAGTGTGTCATTCGAGTACAGCGACACTCTGAGTGGCCAGCTTCAAACACATCAGAACACAGCTCTCCTGTTTTCTGATTTCAGATTTCAATCGAAGGCTCGTATTGAATTGGGTTCTGAATTTAATTCAAAAGGGCCAGCAATGTTTCATTCGACAGCAGTGGAACGTGATCGCAAAATCCGTTTGGGTTTGACTGCTATTCCACTTCAGTACAGTACGTAAAGTGCGTCCATGTGCTTGCACTGATTGCCAGCCGTGCTGTTTTTGCAATTTATCTCAATTCTGATCAGAAGTTAAACAAATTTTGATGCAATTCAACTCCAACGGCGGTTGCAATTTGTTTACAGCGTCATCTCTGCATCAGCTCTGGTTTGACTGCCTGCAGTGTGTCATTCGAGTACTGCGACACTCTGAGTTGTCAGCATCAAACACACCAGACACTGCTCTCTTGTTTTCCGATTTCGGATTGCAATTGAAGGCTCCTATCGAATTGGGTCCTGAGCTTAATTTGCAGTGTTTTGCAAAAAACGTTTTTTGAAAGTTGGTTCAATAACTAGCTTCTCGGTGGGTTCAGTGAATAGTTTTTCTGTTGTCGGGCCCGGAATAGGCACATGATACGGTTCAAAACCGTCCAAAAACCTTCAAAAACATCCTAAAACCTTGGTGAATGGGGTTTGCATAAGTTTCTTTCATTTTTATACACATTTCAAAAGGTTGTATACTCATTCATGGGAGAAAACTGATGAAAATGGGGTACTTCAGGAATTTCACCCCCTGTAAAAGCCTAGGTGATAGTGGATGCGGCGCACTCACAGGGCAAAAATGGTCAAAAAAATGAAATAGTCTTATGACCACTATATCGATGCGGAATTTTATGCTGAGTCTGCAAATCATATTCTTTTTTCGTGAAACGACCACATGTTGGAGAATAATGCAGATTACTGAACAACTCAGTCGCAATGAGACCAGCCCAAAAAAATAGATAACGCAAAGGCCAACACCCATGTTGTGCTATATTACAAATAGTGTTCAAATAAGAAACCATGGAATAACAAACAATAACTCATGGCATATAATACAATAGATAAACCCTCTTTTGAATTAAAGTTAAGCCATTAAGTGTGTTTCACCCATATTGGAAGTGATCAAGCTCCATGGATAAAATTTTCCCCAATGTCCCAACCAAACTCCAATAAAGAATAATACCATTGCTCCATATGAAACCAATATTTTGGAAAATTGTTGCTCATTCATGGACTTTTAACAAACCAACTCCATTTCATTCAAAAGATTGCACATGAAGTGCTTCATGCTATCTTGGAGGCCTGAGTCATGCCAGTTTTCACATAAAATCATCTATTTTGTTTATAAACCATTGGACCTTTGTATTTAGATCTTATTTTGTCTATCTCCAGCCCCTCTTTGTTACACATGTTTTGATTGTGGAAGGACTTATGGTGATTTGATTGACCCGGTGCCTGTAACCGCTGCATAGTGGTTGATCTTTGTTGTAACTGCGAAGCATATAGCCTTGATGCCCCAGGGGTCGTAACGCCCGACACTGCCCCTGATATCTCCGAACCCACGTAACCCTCTTCGGACCCATATCCAGTCTCTGGGAGCGACATATGCGAAGCACTTGTAAGTCCTTTGAACTCCATGGTGGAATATGAAGAGTACGAAAACCCGGTCTACAAAAATGCAGCAGACATAGAATCTCAATGCGTATTCATCGCACATAATGACACAACGTGAAATCATTCGAAATAATTTAGATAAATCCGATTGGGAAATCACGAAAGACAAATGCAACTCGACGCGCGCTCACAGGCGACATCTGGCGGCGAACGGAAAACCTGAAATGAAGCGGAAAATTTACTGCACCAATGTACATCTGAGAATCATTGAAATTGTGATCACATCAGTGTATAATTGAGTGCTGTCACTGCTGCCGTTACACTCCCCCTCTGAAAACATACGCCAGTATGTCAGGCTGGGTCAAGTGAAGTGAACGAAACGGCGAAAGTGACCAAAAATCGACTAATCTAAGGCAAAATGTGTGAAATTGAGCTGAATTGAGCAAAATTGTGCTGAGATCTGTGCTTCGCGATGGCCATCGACTTGAATGAAACGCATAGGTACCTTGGGCACACAGAAAAAGCTTCGTTCAAGCTCGAAAATTCGAAAATTGAAAGTCTGAGTGAAGAATGTACATGATGATCCATGATCCATGATTCACGATGAAACCAGGATCTGACATCTCACTGCCAGAAAACAGAAAACGAGCGTCGCCATGTCGTCGAGCGTCAAAAAAATAGGGTATCCCTTCATGGAGTCCAAGATGTGTGAAACTGGCTGGTGTCATTTGCAATCATGAGACCAGATGCCAGATTATGGTACAAAATGTGCCTGATATGAGACCAAAATCAGTGAATCGCACACGGATTGAGGGTGGCGAAATCTGCAACAAGCCAATACAGGTCCAATTCATTGTCGATAGACTCTGTGTATTGTGTTGAACGGAAATCCAGTTCTCATTCATAGCCAATCCAGGTCAAATCCTCATGATGATGATGAATCCCATGATGGAAATCCAATCATGCAAGAGTAATGATAGCCAAAAAAACCCAGTGAGTGATGACCACACTGTCACTATCGTCTCCAGGGCTTCATGTTTAATGCAGTATGAGCCAGAAGGGGTAATTGACTCGTTATGGTCCCAGCATGTATAAGCATTCAATGCTTGGTACCAGGAATTTGCCAAAATTGAGCTGATTCTGAGGGGGATTCCAACACAATCCACAGATGAACAGCGAGTCGACACAAGTAAGAACACCATCGTTGTCACTCGGTCTATATAAGCCCTTTGACAGTGGTCGATTGGAAAACAAACCAACACTCTCAATGTAAGAGCTGATTGAAATGACATTCTGAGCAGATCCGTGAAACACATGAAATGGATCAGACTCAGTCATGTGCCAGAATCTCTGTAATGAGCACGAACTCGAACGAGTCCTTCCCAAGGCGAGTAGAGGGGTCCAGTCGACAGCTTAACACGAGAGTGTCGTCGTGGTTGAGGATAATGGCCTTTCGGATCTTCGGATTGGAATCATCTACAATGAAGCACATAATTCACATGATGACCATGATGGGAATGATGGATGGAATGACCAGGATGACCCCAGAATGTCCCATCATCTGTCCATCCAACCACATAGACCATGCGTCAGGACTGTATTGTCCCCATGCCAAGGGTATATGTCGACCGTAAACCTCTTCGAAAGTTTCGGCGATGTAAATTGTGATCAGATCTTGTCTGGAATAGATTCTGCCACAATTGGAGCTTCTTCTTGTGCTTGTAAGTCCTCCTTGGTGACACAATCTTTGATCAGCGAGAGCTCCTTGTCAATCTCAGGGTGCTTCTTCAGGAACTTGATGAAAGTGTCCGTATACCCATGGATAAAACTTGAAGCTGGCTCCCATTTGTCGTCCTCTGGACCCAATCCCTTCCATCTGCACAGAAAGTACCACTTGTTTCGAGCATTCTTCTTGTAATCAAGAATCTTCTCCAACTCGAAACTGCTTGTGACCATCTTCCTGTCGCTCAGGTACTTCGAAGTCCAATAGAGAGGCTTGAACCTTCCTTTGGGGCAGGGTACTTCGGCCTTCAAACGATCTCGATGTACTTCTTGATGCCTGCCTGGCTCAATCTGAATGTTGAATGTAGTCTCACTTAGTTGACCACTGACTTGGAATGGGCCATCCCACAAAGGTAACAATTTGTTGTCGTCCTTCAGGGTCTCGTCTGACTTACAAAGCCAAACTTGCTGGCCTTTCTCGAAGGGTTTTCCTTGCGTTCTTGACTTATTTTTGAAATTCAACCAATCTGCTTGACTTTCCACTTTGGCTTGGATCCACTTGGACTCTAGATCCTTGATCCTCTCAAACCATTGCTAGGCGTCGTAGCACTGCCTTGGATGGTACACCACTGGTCCTGGACCCATCTTCTCTCGACCAAAAACAAGCTCATTCGGACTTAATCCAGTGTAATTCTTGGTACGATGGTATCTCCTCAAGACACAGTAAATGGTCTCCAGCCAATTGTAGTCTTTTTCAGTCGCCAGGAATTTTCTCAGAATGCTGATAAGAATTCTTCCAGCGCGTTCAGCAGGGAGAGCTCGATGGTCGTAGACTCGGGCACGAAGATGATGAACTCCCAATAGAGCACACATGTTCTCCCACCAAGTCCCAATGAGCTCTTTTCCACTGTCCGTCAGAATTTCACTGGGAACATCCCAGTTACTCATCCACTGACTTGCAGTCCACTTGGCAGCCATTTCAGAGGTGAGATGCTTCGTGTTGCAAGGGAGGACCTGGATGTAGCCACTGTGGCGGTCTTGAATTAACAAAACCCCATCGATAGGCTTCTTCGTGTAGAGACATTCCTCTTGGATTTGTCCCAACTCGAAGACATCGGCTGTCACCTTGTCGAACAACCTCTCAGGAATTGGTAATCCCTTCAGTAGTCCTTCTGCCTTTTGATTCTTGGGGATGGTCGCCTGACATTGCTTGCATCCTTTGGCAACTCGTTCACGGGCACTCTTGAGATCCCGTGTGTACACTCTGTGTCGTAGCTCCTGCTCCAGAACACGAGAATGTGTGTGGGCTGTCTCATTCCGATGCCAATGTTTGACATATTGGTCAATCAGACAATCAGGAACACAAATCCGTCCTTGCCAAAATAACTTGTCGCCTTGGGTTTTGAAATCAGACGTCTCTTCAGAGTCGTAAGGCTTGTCCCCTTTCAACTTGTGGTAAACAAACCCGAAGAACCTGTCCTCCTTGTACATCTTCGTCCAATCCACGTAGAGGAAGGAAGTTTCCTTGTCCTTTTGTTGCGGAGGGAGCGTGGATTTCGCCTTGGATCTCGTCAGTGGAAACACATTCAGGAGTGGCAGCGACGACTCAGAGTCAGAGTTACCTCCTGCAGTGTGATCTGCCTTGGTAATCTCCTTGCATCTGACCAAATCCACCTTCATCCGATTTTTAATCGAACATTGGAGACAATGTTTCTTGATCAGTGCTTGTTCCTCCTTGTCGAACTCGATCACTTCAGCTTTATCCGTCGCTGTCCCATGGAAACTCACTTTAGAGTAAGCCTCTGAGGCTGGGTAGGCCCAGCGACTCAGGGCGTCCGCCACTGTACTGTAGCGACCCGGAATGTAAGTCACATGGAGGTCAAATCTGCTGAGAGTTTCATGCCAACGGCCTCTTCTCCCAGCTGATCCACCAGGGGTACCCACATGTTCTGTGCTCCGGCTCTCCAGTGACTTGTGGTCAGTCAGTACCTCAACGCGAAGGCCCAAGATCCAACCTTCATAACGCCGTAAGGCACAAAGGATTGCGTAGGCTTCTTGTTCCCTTGGACTCCAATTTCGCTGTCTTGTTGTAAGCTTGCGAGACCAGAAAGCCAGAGGATGATGGTGACCTTCGTCATCGACTTGTTCGATCGTAGCACCAATGGCGTAACGACTGGCGTCTGTACGAATATAAAAAGGTCTTCCATCTAACCACGGAGTCTTTAATGTAACCACATTCGCCAGTGCTTCCTTGAGACCAGTAAAAGCCTCTTCACATTCTGGCATCCACTTGAGCTTGACTTGAGATCCCTTCTTTCCTTCTATTTTGCCAACCTTGAGTAACTCTGTCAATGGACCAGAGAACTTGGCGTAGAGAGGAAGGAACTCGTGGTAATAATTGCAGCAGCCTAAAAAGGCACGAAGCTGCGTGATGGTCTTAGGCCTTTCCCATAGCTGCAGGGCAGCCATTTTTCCTGGGGCAGGTCTTCTTGTCCCATCCTCCAAGACAGAGCCACAAAATTCCACGTTCTGGAGGAACATTTTGCCCTTGTTGGGTCCACACACGAGCTTCTCTTGTCGAAGGACTTCGAGAACTTTTCGAACTTGTTCTTCGTGCAACTTCAGGCACTTGTCAAAGTTTTTTCCCAACGGCGTGGCAATCAGAAGGTCGTCAATGTAGATGCTGCAGAATTCTTGTAAATCCAGAGACTTGTGCTTCTGAAATAAAATAGTCTCCATCATCTTCTGGAACATCGACGGCGCATTCTTCAGACCCATCGGCAGTACAGCCCACTGGACAGTGCCACAGGGCGTGCACATTGCCGTCAAATGCCTATCCTCCTTTCGAAGGGGCATCTGATGAAAGCCATGGCGCAAATCCAACACAGTAAAGAGCTTGCCTTTGGCTCTCGCGGCGATCTCCTTCTCGATTAAAGGAAGAGGATGCGCGTCTGGTACTGTGGCGGTATTTAGGGCTCTGTAATCCACCACTAGACGCCAAGCATCTATGCTGGATTGGTCAGCAGGTGGGGGTTTTGGCACAGTAAATGGTGCTGAACACCACTCAGAACTCATGCAGCCCTCCAACCAACCGAACTCATAGAGATTGCGCTCAATAATCTTTCGCAGGGCATCTGCTTTGGTGCCGTGGAGATAGAATGGACGTTGTTTGTGCACCTTTGAGCCTTCGATTATGTCAATCTTGGCTTCCCCATTTTCACATCGAATTGGGGGGTTTTTCCACAACTTCCCACTCAGCACGTCATCTTGATAATCTTCGAACACTGCGTCCCTTCTTGCAGATATCTTGTCTCCGTCGACCTGATTCCCACATTTAATCACCGACATTATGTCCACCAAATTGCGAATTGTTGGTCGTGGTCTCATGTTTTTGGCCACTTCATTCCAAACTTCTTCGTCGCATTGTTGGCGGATGAAGCTCACCTGAGCTCGCTCCTCCGTGGGATCCCACCAATGAAAGGGGTCCACGAATGTCTTGAAGGGATGGTCGGACGAATTCAGCTTCATTCCTGTCAATTCAGGCGAGATTCTTGGAGATTTGTCGTCATTCTTGCTTGAAATCTTGACATTTTTGGCTTGATTCTTGTCTGATGGGGACGAATTGTAATGGATGGAGGTGTTCTCTTGAGGGACGCCGATTGTCCTTCCCTCCTTCCGCGACGATACGTCGGGATTCCGCTCTCGATCGTCTTCATCCACCTCAATTTCGTCGATTCTTGAGGAATTTCATATGACCTCTTCTGTTCCCATTTCACTGTCATCTTGCCAATAATCTCCCGGATTCCCGTCAACTAAGCACGCCAACGTGCTCCACGAACGCTGTGGCAAAGGCTTGCAATTGTCTTCGCAATACAGCTTCACTCCTTTGTGAGGTAGCTCGACAATGTCGATTGAAATGTCCATAATGTCCTTGAACCACTCTTGTCTTGGCCAATTGGGGACAAGTAAAATCGCCTTTGCGCCGGATTGCTTCAGCTTTTGCACCACACGAGGAAAAGGGTCGAAGGGCGGATTGATCCAAAGAGGTTCAGACCTGTCCTCATTCCAGGCATCGTCGTAGAACTTCGGAAATCTTTTATTTTTCTTGTTTGCAAAGGCATCAACTTGAGGACGAAAATTGTGGTTCTTTTCCAAATAATCCATCAGAATGTCCCGCCATTTGTCGGCTACACGATAGCAAACTGACTTCCACTTCTTGCAGTTCAATGATTCCACCTTTCCTTCGTCGAATTCTTCTTGATTCCTTGTCCATTCCTGCCCATCTTGCTGAAAATGCAGCTTATTTCTCTCCTTGAATTGGTGGATACTCTTGGTATATGGGTGCAGATAATACAGGTCAGACGGGTCGCTGGTCGACGGATCCTGGAGGAAGCATGTCCTGTGTCCCATGGGCGACACACGGTGAGCGTGAAGCCAGGGTTGACCCAAGAATAAATCATACTTTATGCTGGCTTCATAGAATTTTCCAGGAAACCATTCCTCCGTGACCGTCTCTTCCACGCTCCACACAGATTGTTTCACCAATCTGACCGCCAATTCTGCTTCTCTGTCGCCACCATCAAGGCGATGTCCGCTGACTCCCTCCAGCTGGACAGGTGTCGAGGACATCTTCGTCTCATCCTCCTGCAGAAAGCCTTTTCTTACCAGATTGACCTCTGAACCATTGTCAATTAGACATCTGGCAAGTTTAACCTTACCATCCGTCGTTCTGACCTGGATCCAGCAGACAAACTGGCGCTGCTTGCCTCGCCGGACAGCGCTGAGGACCCAGGCAGGGTACAGGAGGCCGGAGGAGCGCGACGCCGGTCCCAGCAGCGTCCATCCACCGCCCGAACTACCCTGATGGGTTTTGTCTCCTGCCACTCAACCCCAGTGTTGGAATTTGGGTCAAGTTGGCTTCCCTATTGCCATTCTTCTTCCTCGTTCGGCTGTACGTCCTGTACTTGTCCTTCGTCAACCCATTCTTCTCCTGCTTCGACGGCATTCACTCCTTTTCCACGTCCACGACCACCAAATGACTTTCCACCACCACCTTTTTTACCTCCTTGGCCTTTGTTGTTGGAGGTGTTGGAATTGGGGTTGGATTCGTTGGATCTGCCCTTGCCTCGACCTCCAGTATCCTTGTTGTTGCCGAAGGTCTTGTTCGCTGGCGTCTCCGCGTACAGGGGGTTGCCATTCACCTTGGAATCATCTTGATTCCCGGACTTTCCTTGGCCTTTGCCACCTTTTTCACCAGATTTTCCACCAGATTTTCCACCAGCATCGGTCCATCTTGAGCCACTTGGATCTCCGCCTTGTTGCGAGTAATCTTTTGGTGTCCAGTCTCTGTTCTTTCCTTTGGACTGCCCTTTACCCTTTCCCCTTCCATGCTGGTCAGCATCTCGTGCTCCATCCTGCTGGGGATTTTTGGGAGAGTTTCCCTTTCCATCCATTTTGGACCGAATTGTCTTGAGATCTGAGGGCGTCCATCTGTGATCTGCGGTCGTGTGAGTCGCCGCTCGACCTTCTTTTCCAAGGGCAATGCACACAGAGCATCCCTTCTCGCCAACGGCGTTGACCTTGCCTCCGAAGCCATGTGCATCCTGGGACTTCTGGCGTTCTAAGTTTGCATACTTTTCAAGTTGGTCCCAGATCTGCTCGACTCCATACGAGAAGATCCACGGTCGTACCCTCAAAACTGTTCCCTTATACTTCACTTTTCCATCCACCATGCTGCAGAAAAACTCCGACTGTTCAGAATCGTGGAAACCAACTCTCCATCTGCAATCACGAATAGTGATGTCTTTCAATCCAGTAGCACTGATAGAGTGTAGCAACTCACGAACTGCCATTTTTCCCATAGTTTCCGGCAATCCTCGGACTTCAACCCAGTTGCCCAGGACTTTTTGGTCCGCCTGAGAGTCCCTGATCTTCTGCTTGGTCTCTGGCGTGAGCTTGCTCAGGAGGATCTTCTTCATTTTGCCCTCAGAAAAGCCTTCTCCAGAGTTCTCCGCCTCTTGGACCAAAAACTCCCAATCTTGCCTTGCAATTTGAATTTCTTCCAGAAACAGTTTCTTGATCGCCCTGAAGTTCTCCAGACGGTTCCTGTAATGATCTTCAGGAAGTCGAGAGCCTTTCTTCTTGAGACTTCGGTACAGCTCTTCATACGTCAGGGGATCTCCTTGATTTTGTCTTTCCACATAGAGATTATATGTACTTTCTCTGAGCTTGCCAGTCAAAAAGTCCATCAACCCAAGGATCCAGAGTTCCTTGTCCAGTTTCTCCGTCTGCAGCCACACCGTGAACTGCCTCTCGAAAGACGCCAAGTAATTTGGGTGTCCTGAGAACTTCGGCTGCTTCATTACAGACCCTCGAAGGCTCATGTGCAACGGGTTCAGTAGGTGGTTCAGGTTGAAATTTGTGGCTGTGCCAACCGGATTGACGAACACTAGTTAAACAATTTGGGTTTCGGCTCCTTTACTATGTCCCCAAAATACTCAAGTTTCAAGTGAGGAAAATGTGTCCGTGCACAAAAATACTCGTTTCAAAAAGGAAAACCATTAACCTACAACTAGCAAGAACAAGACTCACATAAAGCAAAGCAAGGCAAAGCAACAAAGCAAATATACTCGTTGTTGGAGGTGTACATGGTCCGCCAAGCCGCTGTCTTGACCCCACCATTTCTGTTTCTCCTTGGCGGCGGGTTGTGGTGGTCATGACATTGAGGATCCATACGGCCGTACCCATTGTACACCCAGGCACCCAGACATGGGTGCGGCTCTCCAACACCCCAAGCTGCAAGAGCAAGGGATGATGTGCTTTGCTATGCTATTTAGCTCTGCTCTATGAGTCGATCTCAGAACTTCAGTACCGAATCATACTAGCGTAATAACAAACTGATACAACGATTCGACAATTAATCGATGATAAACAGCGATGAATCAATGAAAACTGAACACGTATCTGAATCACAGGAGACGTGAATATTAACTGTCAAAAACTGACATTCGCGACAGGGATCGCGACGTTTAATCAGACGACAAATCGGATCAGCGAATCAATAACAGACCTACAGGCGTTTTTAAGGAAAAAGGATTTTTCTTAGTCCCCCCTAGTACTCACACCGAAGGTGGGGGAACTCCAAACAAAAAGCGCCTGGACAACGCTGCAACGCCGCAGCACCATGCAGCTCCCTGCAGTACAGGTCTACAGGTATGATAACTCACCACCTGCAACTCGTGCCAACTGAGTCGGTCAGCAAAAAAAAAAAAAAAACTGACAACTGAGCACACTTGTAATTTTTGGATTGCGCGCAAGCGAAGCGCAGGAGCAGGTGGAAGGGTCAGAACAGAATCAGAGCCTCGCTCTCCACTGAAACTCGGCAGAAGTAGAGGCGCCAGGCTGCAAAGGGGGAACAGTCTTCCAGCTGCAGGTCAGTAATCTTCTCTCTTTTTTTTTTTTTGATTTTTTTCTTTTTTTCTCTTTTTTTTTTTTTTTTTTTTTCCTTTTTTTTTTTTTTTTTTTTTGCTGATGAATATCATTCCCTATTCCCTGACTGTGCCCTGACTGAACTCTGGACGTCCTTGGCCACTTGTGAAGGGTATTGGCACTGAGGGTAGCGACCCCCCAGGAGCTTACAGCGTCTCCCTCTACTTGTCCCTTGGTTTCGAAGCGATTCAGCAAGGAAGGGGTTTCTTGGCATTGCCAGAGCAAAGGCCTGGGTTCCTGAGCTGGCCAGACAAGGCACCTTCAGGTCCTACAGGCAAGAAAAGAATTCGGTCAGGGGCTCAGACAAAGAAGTAAAAAAAAATACAGGATTGGTTCCAATCAGACTTACTGAGGCCTGCTGGGGTTAGACACGCGCACCTGAACCGGTGGTACTCTGACCCAAACTCTACCCTCCCTTGAACCACAGCCACTGTACTAAAAAGTAAGTATCAACTCAACTAACCCCGGTGCAGGGGGTTCCTCACTGGGTAGCGAAGCCAACTAGGCAGTGGGGGGGGCTGCACGACTGCCGAGTACCCCAGTACCTTAGACTAGGGGCGTTCCCCCTAGGTTAGGCTGCTTGCTCTTGAGGTACCTCAGGTGACCTTCATTGGGCATGCCTTTTTATGTAATATGTCCATTCTCAATGGGCAACACATAAGAGCGATTTGGCGCTCTTACAACTCTCTCGATTGGTACCTACAAGGGTGTTTGACCTTGCGTTGTCCCCCTCTAGCCCTCCAAACAGAGCAAACAGAGCCAAGGCCTACCGTTCAGCACTATCCTGTCATTGTAAGGGGGTGCGGGCCGCGGTCTCAGTTCCTCCCTGCCCATGGTTGCATGACCCCCAGCAGCTCCAGCTGCTGAAAAGCAGACCACTTGTTGAATCCTAACAGAGAATTGCTAAATTAAGGCAAGTCTGGTTAGCGTCCCCACCTGTCAGGCAGTGAGGAACAAACTAAAATTACATGGGCAAAAGGCAAAAATAAATTCAGTCAGATGTTTCAAAAGAAGGAGGGTAACCAACACTGATCCCTCCTGAAGGAAATGAAGAAGAACTGAAGGAAATACTGGTTCTTAACTGAACCCAGTTACATCTGTAAAACAAAGTAAGAACACTAATGCAGGACTTATGGGCTGGCTGATCAGACCAGTGCCCACCTGTGTAGACACAGTATGTCTGTTGGTGGTACCCCCACCAGAGTGTAACTTCAGTCTATTTTCCCGAAACAGGAGTAGAAAAGGGAAATGGCTGTAGTTGATGTAAACATCTCAAACAGGTCACGGGGACTATATTGACTGTCGTGCAGAGTAAGTAGATAATGGGCTCATAAAATAAAGTTTTATAAATAAGGAGAACAGCAGAAAAATGCCTCAGGCCTTAGGCTCAGGCCTTCACTGAACACAGTACACACTTGATACTTCTATAGCGCCCAAGCGAAGCGCATCAGTCTCAGTGGACTAAAGTCGGGACTAGGTTAGCCTGGCAGTTGCCAGGATCTGCAACAGAACGACGTTCTGCCTAAACGACCACAACAGAAACAGAGAAACGACAGGACTGAGCTAACACTCACAGCATGGACCCTAGTGCTAGACTCTGGACTGCTTACTAGGGGCCTGCGTGCGTGTGCATGCCTGTGTGTGTATATGTGTGGGGTGGTATGTGTGCCCCCCCCCCCCTGTTTCTGGTTTTCTTTTTATTTTCATAGGCAAAAGGCCTCAGTGGGTAAACACCACTCTTGTCAGCCAAAATTCGGCAAAAGTTTTATTCCACAAAAACCTGGTTGTTTGTGGTTGCAGTGCTGTACACAAAGAGCAAAGGGCAGTCAGAGGCCTGCTCGGCGGCCGAAAGACCTGGAACCTGCAAGAAGAAATACCACCTCAGCCCTTCCTTGACACATTTTTTTTTTGTTGTTTAGGGAGGGGTCTTTGACTCTGAGCTCTGGTACTGGCTCAACAGGTCACTGCGATCAGGGTGCCTTGTCCCTTTCAAGCGCCGTCAAGACGCCACTCTCTCTTCGTTTTGCTGGGGCTGGCAGATCTGGCAGATCAACAGTATGACGCCAATCATACCCCCCCCCCACTGTCCAGTCGCGAGAGGGGACCTCAAGGGAGCACGGGACAGTGGTAACAGCGGCAAACCAAATAACCACACACTGTGGCGTCCAGTACAAAAAGAATGTCTTAAGCATGTCTTAAGCAAAGGCTCAGTGTGTGCTGATGGCCCCAGCCCAATGAGCCACACTGTTCCTATTTGTTCATGAACGTCTCAGGCAAATATGCATTCCCAACAGTCCCAACATTCCAACACCCATGCTGAAGGAGTATTGGAGAGAAAAGACGGAAACAAACCCAAACCACGGGTGACTGCCCCGAAGAGCAGCAAAACCCAGAGGGTGAGTAGAGAAGAACAGGAGTAACCCAGTGGACTCATAAAATACAAAGCCAACAAACAGCCAAACACCTGTAGTTATATCTGAACCTGAGCACACCCAGTCCAGCCGCCGGCACGGTCCCTCGATCGCTCAGGGCCCGTCAGGTCGTTGTTCTCAAAGCACTTGTCAAGGTTCAACGCTCTCGGCAAACAGGGGCAGAGTTGTCAGCTGGGCGGCGAAGACGGAGGTCACTCGGAAAATTCTCCCCTGCCACAGTTCAGGGAAATGTCACCATCAGTCCAGGTGGTGGCATAACTGCACTCCATGTAGCGGACGTGGGACAAGGGCAGCTCTGGCAGACTGTGCCATTAGCGACAGTCTCGTTGACCTCAGTGGTGGTCAGGTTCTCATCGCCAGCGAAGTTGGGGCCGTTGCTGGACAGCCCGGAAAGTCGCTTGGCCCGGGACGGGCTCGGGTGCGGCAGTTGCTCCAACACACGCTCCGGCTGCGTGGCTCTGCGGCGCGGCGCCACGGAGACGGCGGACGGGCTTAAACCTTAGGTGCTCTGACAATTCTCGCAGCCCCCGCAACGGGCGCCGTTTGTCGCTCGGCATGACCTGCACCTTGGCAAAATACGTCGTTCCCTTCTCCAGCACCAACGGCAGCTCCACATCTTCTGGACCGCTGGCGTTCTGCTTCGTCCTCCTGCAGTCCTGCAGGTCCATCAGCCTGTCCTCCCACTTCTTTGCGTTGGCCTGCAGTTGGCGCTTCCCGGGCCCAGGAAGTTGTGGGGCAGCCGTTTTAGGCTCAGCTCCGCGTGGGATTGCCTGACGGAAGGCATCCAGAGCCTTCTGGGGGATCCAGTGCGTCCATGGTCGATAGATATCCCAGAGTCCAAAATAATTCGTAACCCAGCTGATAGCGTATGCTGATTACAAATCGACAAAATACCATGGGGGCTGCGCAGCTGCGTCTGCGGCAGTCCCTGCGTTCCGGAAGGCGATGTGACTTAGGGCCGTCGCACTCGACATGACTCGGCGGCCGTTGCGCTCGACATGACTCGGCTGCCGTTGCGCTCGCTCCACCATTATAAGCTGGGGTGATGGGGGAGGTAACAGGTGCGTAGGTCATGTCCATGCCAGCAGGGTACGAAAGAGGCTTTGCACCGGGTACTCCACCGAGGCAATTGGGTACGACTGTTGGACCGTATAGGTCTCCACTGTGGGGTATTGTGGGTACAAGGCGAGCAAGGCGAACAAAGCCCACAATCCATTGTTGCTGTCGTCGGAGGGGGACGCGGTCTGGAAGTAGCTGGCCAAACACTAGTGGTTCCTGGCGACAGTGGTGCCCTGGGTCAGGGTCCAGGAGCGGCTGCAGGAGTAGCAGGATAGGCAGTCGGTGACAGGGCAGGAGGTGTTCGGGCAGGACACGGATGAGTTGTCATCCTTGGCGACCAAGATGTTGCGGCTGCTCAGAGCGCTAGGTGCATCGCTGTCAACCTGGAAAATTCTGGCGAAGGTGCCGAGGCCGCTGGCGTACATGGCCAAGCGGCTGGAGGTGATAGCCAGAAGCTGAAGGTAGCCACTTGAGGCCAAATTCAACTGGCCAACTCCCATGGGACGTCTGATTGCCCAACACGTTCATCGAAGACGAGGTGATGCTATCCAGCTTTTCGTAGGGGAGAGGCATAGCGAAGATGGAGGAAGCAGTATCGCATACCACCAGGCCCTCGCGGTTGTCAGCAGGCCAATGCACAAAATGCTGACGAGTAAGCTGCACGTTGGTGGCCAGCAATAAGTTATCGATGTCAACGAATATTTCCAAAGTCGTTTCCCTGTAAAGAACCAGCGTGTAGAGGTGGGACTGCCTTTGCGGAGACACGGTGAGGCCTCTGCACTCAGCTTCGGCCCAATATTCCGCAGGAAGTCAAGGTTCCAAGCGTCGTCCCTTGCCAGTCACGTTGCCCTGAACGTAGTAACCCAACATGGAAGCCATTGCCAACCCACTGTTCTTGATCCCCTTGACTCAGCAAAGGCGGTGGGATCGTCAGCCAGACCAAGAGGATCAAGGGCCTTGCCAGGGTAGCTGATGTTCAAATCTTCACCAAAAGGTCCCTTGGAGGACGCACGGTAAGCCTTAGACAGACCCATCAGTAGAGCCTGGAAAACCAACACAGCAAGGATGCTGTGTACCTTGTCGCACGCATGTGACACAACTCAAAAATAACCCAGAGAGCAGCTTGCCTTCGGCTGTTCAATCGCAGCCTGGGAATGAACGACAAAATGTTTGCGCTTGGTTGTGGGCGCAACCGGCTTTCTATGTAGGTGATGATGGCGGCAAACAAGGCGTTCCTGGCGCTGTCAACGAAAGTGACAATGGCCGCACGCGAGGCACTCATGGTGTCGTTCACAAGGTGACCCCAGCGGCGCTCGCAAAGCTATCATGGCGCAGATGGCACAGCGGTTGTGGTGGGGCTTGCAGGAGTTGGTCACCTTGACAATCATCGGCTTGTGAAAGCTCTTCCTCCGGTAAGCAAGCCCAAGCTTCACCACAGCTGCGTTGGATCTTGGGTACATCGTGACGGCAGCCGCCATGACGAACAATGCTACAAAAGGCACCATGTGCTGGACGGGACGCCAAGCATTTCTTGAATCTGATGTGATTGGTTGGGATGTGAATGATTCTCGTAACAACGGATTACACATGAGATTGATTTCTCGTTGATACTCGTCGTTCCTCCTTGATAGTGACGGTGGAGTCGACGAACTTGTAAAGCAAACAAGACAACAAGAACCTCTACAACCAACATAAAAAAAATTTTTTATGAGTATAATTCCCCAAAAGTGTTTTTGTCTAGGGGCAAAGAACAAGAAACACGACAACAAGCAACGTTGACGGCGGTGTTGTGATATGGACCCACCATAGGCGAAGGTGGTGGCTAAAGCAAGCCGTTGGCGGAGGTGTTGGAGTCGTTGATGAAAGACGAACAACCTTTGCAATACTGGCGAAGGTAAAGAGACTCTACATGAGTGTGATGTTGTTGACGAAGTGGCCTCGTCAAACAAGCAAGCAACAGACAGGGGAGCACAAGCAAGCTTCCCTTTTACTCAAAAATTGAGTACTTCCGGAGCCGGCACAAGAAAGTGCCAAAAATGGCTACTAACCATTCAAGTGGCCTTGACCTTTTTGGCCATGCCTCTGCTACCAGTTAAACAATTTGGGTTTCGGCTCCTTTACTATGTCCCCAAAATACTCAAGTTTCAAGTGAGGAAAATGTGTGCGTGCACAAAAATACTCGTTTCAAAAAGGAAAACCATTAACCTACAACTAACAAGAACAAGACTCACATAAAGCAAAGCAAGGCAAAGCAACAAAGCAAATATACTCGTTGTTGGAGGTGTACATGGTCCGCCAAGCCGCTGTCTTGACCCCACCATTTCTGTTTCTCCTTGGCGGCGGGTTGTGGTGGTCATGACATTGAGGATCCATACGGCCGTACCCATTGTACACCCAGGCACCCAGACATGGGTGCGGCTCTCCAACACCCCAAGCTGCAAGAGCAAGGGATGATGTGCTTTGCTATGCTATTTAGCTCTGCTCTATGAGTCGATCTCAGAACTTCAGTACCGAATCATACTAGCGTAATAACAAACTGATACAACGATTCGACAATTAATCGATGATAAACAGCGATGAATCAATGAAAACTGAACACGTATCTGAATCACAGGAGACGTGAATATTAACTGTCAAAAACTGACATTCGCGACAGGGATCGCGACGTTTAATCAGACGACAAATCGGATCAGCGAATCAATAACAAACCTACAGGCGTTTTTAAGGAAAAAGGATTTTTCTTACTACACTGGGTTGACTGCGGCGCCTCCCATTGCCTGTGCTTGCGCAATTGCGGCCGCCAGCAACGCCTGGTCCGCAGTAGGCTGCACGAACGGCGTTGGTTGTGCTTGATGCAGCCTCATCTCCTTCAATTTCTTCTGCTTTTCTTTGATTTTGGCCTCGTTTTCTTTCTGCTGCCGGTCCTTCTTCTTCAAGGCCATTGATCGCTCCTTCACGGTGGTCCTTGCTTCTCCATCAATATCTCCGACAGTACCAACAGACAGTACAGACCTCTCCGACGAAGATTCTCCTCCTTCGGTACCCAGATTGAACCCAATAGGACTTCCAAATCCAGTAGGGGGGATACCAGAAATTCCAGTAAAAGCTGGATGGTGGCCAGTAAAAGCTGGGGGTGCTGGAGAATGTGGAACGCCGTAAGGCGTGGATGCAGGTGCAGCTGAGGAGGTAGGTGCTGGGTGGCTTGCCATTGTAGGCGCTGGTCCAGTGAGCCCAGTAGTGCTCAGATTTTGTACCAGATCTGTAAGCTTCTCGAGCTTCTGCTCCATCTCCTTCCACTCCTTCCACTCATCCCTCTTTTTCTCCTTGGCGGCCTTCTTCAGCTCCTTCACCCTGTCTTCCAGCGACGAAATCTGTTGTCGACAGGAGCAGTCCTTGGCACATTCACCACAGGACGGGCATCTTGTCCCTTTTCCCTTGCTTCTTACCTCGTCGACCCAAGTGTCAACACTGGAGGCAGAGCTGGGGAGTTTGGACAGTTGCTCCCTGGAGAGGTGAGAATGTGTCGAATCACACCTCATCTCGTCGACCTCTCCGTCGTTCGGACCCCAGGCGCCCGACGGACCAGCGTGCTGACGCACATTCTGGCGTCTCTCCTCGGCGATGATGGCCATCTGCACCATCACGGCTGCCTGGTGGTCGAACTGGTCCATCAGCTCCTCCCAGTCCTCTTGCTCCTGCAATGTGGCGTCAAATCTCGACCGGCCGCTGTCCCTGAGGAACTGGCACGACGCCCTGAACCAGTCCCTCAGGCGGCCACGATAGCCCGCCTCCGCCAGCAGCCAATTCTGCCTGTGCAGGAATTCCTCATTCCAGATCTGCTGGAAGTGGTTTTCCCAGTAATCACCACTATTTCCAGTTTTAGACTGCTCTCCTTCGATGCTGCTGTCTTCAAGATCAGGCAAAGCTTGAGAGGAGGAACCAGATTCACTCGAGGAGGGAGATTCTCGACCGGGTTTAAGGTTGGGTGGGGCGTTCATACAACAATCAGCACAGGTATGAACTCCAGGCCAATGCCTATGGCCACAGTAAGGGCACTCTGAAGGTTGATCCTCGGCTTGCTGGGGAGATGCCACGAATGTAACCTCAGGGGGAACACGCAGTGACCCAGAACGAGTAATAGCCCCGCTAAAGTCCGATGATCTAAGGGTGTCCGTGGAGATTCCAGAAGCAGAGTCATGATTTCCTCTGCTACCATGTAACCGTTGCATAGTGGTTGATCTTTGTTGTAACTGCGAAGCCTGTAGCCTTGATGCCCCAGGGGTCGTAACGCCCGACACTGCCCCTGATATCTCCGAACCCACGTAACCCTCTTCGGACCCATATCCAGCCTCTGGGAGCGACATATGCGAAGCACTTGTAAGTCCTTTGAACTCCATGCTGGAGTATGAAGAGTACGAAAACCCGGTCTACAAAAATGGAGCAGACATAGAATCTCAATGCGTATTCATCGCACATAATGACACAACGTGAAATCATTCGAAATAATTGATATATATCCGATTGGGAAATCACGAAAGACAAATGCGACTCGACGCGCGCTCACAGGCGACATCTGGCGGCGAACGGAAAACCTGAAATGAAGCGGAAAATTCACTGCACCAATGTACATGTGAGAATCATTGAAATTCTGATCACATCAGTGTATAATTGAGTGCTGTCACTGCTGCCGTTACAATGCCTAGACTTGCTCTGCATTACCTCTGTTGGGACTTGATTTTGAGTTGTGGAAAATCAGCAAGGTTTTCGAAAGCATATACAAGGAAGAAACACAGGTGAGAGCAAACCAGAAACCTTTTCTTAGATTACTCAGAAAGTTGTTAAAATATAGGTTTTATTGCCTTTTTGAGAGATTTTAATGCTACATTGATTTTCCTGTTATTTAGGCATGTGAACCCGTATTACTGGACCAGCCAGTTGGTCCACCTTGATATTCGTCAAGATCTTCGTCTTGTTGCTGCTGCTTGTGTCCTGTACTTGCCGACAAGATCAATTAGAAACAATTTGATTTTTCAGTGCAAGACAAGGAAAATGGGTTTTCTATATGCACCCAAGCCCAAGCATATGACATGGACCACGCTTTCCCATTGAAAATGCTAAGAATAAACACATGGGCATACGAGTAGAATTGAAGAGCAAGCAGAAAGCGCGAGGCAAGAAGACTCCTCAGTAACCGGTCATAGGCTGGGAAACAGTTTGACGTGTGCAAAGGCACAGCAAAGCATTGTCAAAAATTTGAAAATTTTTGCATGGTCAAAAAAAATCTGTCCGAACTCTTTGGAAATTGGAGTCATTTGGATGATGTGGCAAGTGACATCACGATGACTATGCATGACGCAGGATGATGACATCATCAAGGAAGATCTTACTCAGATATTAAAAGGTACATTTGCCTTTTGGGTGCAGTACAAGTCAAGGTTCACAACACACTATGCAAGGAAAAAACTGGTGCATCAATCTAATCTTAGGTCCATTGAATACCGGTACCTACCGGTTGTTAAAAACTTACCACCTCCACGTAGCGGTGAAAATTCAAAAAACAACCTCCAACACCCCGTTATTTTCAAAACTAGCAGGTTGCAGACCTTAGCCATGATCTGACATTAGCCGAATGTGGTCAATCGACAGTGAAATGACGTGGATTTTGTGATTAATAGCCCGATTATGTAGATAACTAGGGGTCATTTCGCCAAATTTCACTCTCCAGCCCCCTACCGGACTCTTTAGGTTGTTGATGTCCTTCGTGTTTGCTCTGCTTGGTGGCATTTGGATTATTTCTGTGTTCAAATCCATCAGGAATTGGCTGAGAAGGTCCTAGCGTCCCGGGATATGCCTCACTACAATGTGATAAGCTTCTATCAACTGATGAGAGTGTCATTTGCTGGTTTGAGGCATTTTATGACGTAATTTCGGGATTGGCGGGGTACAGGCGGAGCGCGCACACCAACGCACACAGCCCAGCACCCCAACCACGATTGGCGGGGTGAAAGCCAGAACCCGAACCCAGACACACACACCAGAGATCCTAGCCAAGATTGGCGGGCCACAGGCGGAGCGTGCACACAGGCACACACACCCCAACACCCCAGCCACGAATGGCGGGGCGCAGCTGAAACCCGAACCCGGGCACACACAGGCAAACCGCACACGCGAGCCAGGAATGGCAGGGTACAAGCGGAACGCGCACACAAACACACACGCCCCACCACCTCAGCCAAGTTTGGCGGGTTGGAGGCCCAAAACCGAACCGCCACAAAGGCAACATGGGTAAAGGCAGAGCGCGCACACAAACGGAGAGACCAAAACCCTTGCCAGGAATGGTGGGGCGCAGCCCAAACCAGAGCCCAAGCTGACACACCTACACCGCACACCCCATCCAGGAATGGCGGGCCAGAAGCGGAGCACGCACACAAACACACACACCCCAACACCCAAGCCGGGACTTGCGGGGTGAAGCCACAATCCAAACCAACACACACACAAGAACACAACACACCGCAGCGGCAAGGGGCGGGGTAAAGCCAAAACCTCTGCCTGAACAAACGCACCACGAACCCCAGCCAGCAGTGGAGGGATGCTAGCGGAGCGTGCGCACAAACGCACACACCCCACCACCCCAGCAAGGATTGGCGGGGTGAAAGCAAAACCCAAGCACAAGTGCACACACCGCAAACCCCAGCCAGGAATGGTGGGGCGAAACCCAAACCCGTACCCAAACACACACACCCTAGAGCGCTGCCAGGATTGGCGGGGTTACCGCAACACCCAAAACCCAAACACAAGTGCCACACAACAGTACGAAACCCAGTGTCCATAGCCCGGGCACTGAGGCAGCCCGTGCCATGCACGTGACCCGGCCAAAAGAGATCCATAGCCCGGGGGTAAAGCTGCATCCTAAGGCCTGCGCTTCTTTGGGACTCGGGGCGGATAGTGCGACACCCAAGCACCCCAGAACCCAGTTGCCAAGACCACGCCGCTGGCATGCCTTGGGAATGCGATACGCCAAGAAATCCCGTGAACCCCTGGGGTTCCGCCCAAAGGAGGGATGTGCGCAAGCACGGCAGCACACCGTCCCGGCGTGACGCATTCGTCACGCTGGCGGCAAAAGCCCTCCCGGTGTTGCCCGGGGCCGCTTTGTTGGGGGCCACCCGTCACGTTTAACAGGATGTAAGCCACCACCCCTCTTCATGCGCGGAGCCTCTTCGTGTACGTCAAAACGGCGACGCCAGCGGGAACCATGGAGCACCTCTCCACGACCGAGTGCACCTACCCTACCTACCCTACCTCAGGTAATTTGAGGGTAATTTGAGGGTTTTTCCTTGGTCCTACTAGCTTGATCAAGTAGTACTCTAGGCAGGGGTAGGAAAAAGTCACTACCATGTCTTTCTTGGGGTACTTGATCGAGGCCAAGCCCTCCCTAACCCTTGGGAAGGTATGAAACCTAACACTTAATCGTTTTTTATCACTCTTTCTGAAGCTATAAGTACATTTTCCAAAGTAACTAGGGTTATAACCCTAGCCCCCCATGAAGTTCACTCCTACCACTCAAGTGAGCGGAGGTATCTTCCTTCATGAAGGTAATACCGAAACAAAATAGGCATTTCATGTCTTGGGCCTTGTAGGTTAAGCCTAGTGGTCTCCTACCTCAGGACCCCTATACTCAATTGTTTCACCTACTTATTGTGAGCCTACTTTTTAACTGATTGTGAATTCAGTTGCTTGGCCATGCTGGCCTAGCCATATCCTATGTCTGGCCCAACCTACTTGTCCAACATTCCTAACCAACTCTATTGCATGTCAAAGTGTGAACAGGAAGTGCTTAGGTCTATTCACGAGGCCAAAGTGATGCCAAATTTCACTATAAAACCATTTGTGTTGTCCATATGTGTCATTGTATTTAAGCCTGCATTGTCTATGTGCAGCCCCTCTTTGTTATTCATGTTTTGATTTGGAAGGAATTATCCTGATTTCATTTCGATCCGGTGCCTCGACTTGCCCTACTCCATCTGTTTGTGGATTTCATTTTGCATTGAGGAAAAGCAGCAAGGTTTTCCCTAACAAAAAAAAGGAACAAGCAGAAGATTAGGTAAGCCATAAAGCTTTTCTGTTCTCCTTCCCCATGGTCACGGTGATTCCTTCTGAGACTGGTCGCCATACCCGCTGGGCGTGCGGCACTGATATGGCCCCATTCCACTTTACTTCACCACGCCGTTCGCCGAAGATTGGCCGGGAGCGGCAACACTATGCATGGGCTCACACGGCACGCACACCCTTCGAATTTTTCTTCAGTTCTTGTCTCGGACTCGCACGTGGCTGCTTCTTGATGTCTTCTAACGCATCAAAGGTGGCTTGACGCTCCTTCATAAACATTTTGATCTGGATACCTGGGGCTCCGCCATACTTGCACCCGCCCGAATCGTTTCTTTCTTGATCCCATGCTTATTGTGAATTTTCCGGATAACACCTTTAACCTTGAAGAAGACTTTCTTATAGAAAAAATCTTCCTAAAAAGTTGCTGGCGCACTGCTTCTTTCAACGTAAATGCACAAAAGCTGCTTTCACGTGAGAACCCCAGGCAAGTCTGCTTTTTTGGAAACCACAAGACAGTGTACGGTGGCCCAAAGTCCACAGCAACAAAGCACGGAAGCACAAGACACTTGGTCCCACCATGTTAAAGACGTTCTGCTAAAAGCAAATTTTCTTCGACACGTCGTAGTCACAATCTGCATGGTACCCACGATGCAACGAGTCCAAAACTGGTGAGGGCTATCCAGACCCCGTGTTTACCGAGCGATGCCCTGTCATGCTGCCCCAGAGCGAAAGGGCTCGTTGATTAGCTGCTTCACGCCGCCTGAGGCCTTGGCGTCCACAATGGAGCCTGTCCAGCAGACTGGCCACGAGGTACACGGGTGATTCCCACGTCGCTGCATGCATGTGCCATGATGCACAAATGTTTATGACAACCTTGAGGTTCCTCATTTCATCACAAAGCCTGCGCAGCGACACAAATTGAGCGACGCATGTTGCAACAACGCCGCCATTATAACAAATCACCACTACAATTATAATAAACAAAATTACAATAAAAAACGCTTAAAAAACAGAACAGTCCTGCAAAATTGTCTCCCCATTCCAAAGCAGAACACGTAAGCTTGGCGCCAAATCGCCTTCAGCGCGACATGCGCTCTACGCCTTCGCAACGCTAATCTCTGACAACCAGTCACTTAGCAGGGGCACTTATTGGCCCCGCATGACATTGTAGGTTGCAAAATTTGCTTCAACCAAAGTAAGAAAGTTTCCTTGTTCACCAACCCATTGTCGGTTCCTACAAACCTTGGGTCTCGAACTTGTTGAGATGTCAACACGCCACGAGACCGAATTAGAGAGGACAAAGGTGGGAGGACCACAAACACCACCTGCCTCTCTCCACCCAACCGCGGTGACCAAACTTCTATCCAAACAAGAAAGGCGACGGCACTTGCGCGGCGCCCTTAGGCGCAACACTTTTAATGTTCTTAGAGAAATAGCTAATAAAATCTCCAAACTGATCAAGCATGCCCACCCGCCCGCTAGGTATCCCGTTAGAGGAAGTGGTAGCTACTAACTGCTCTAAATCTTTGAAGAAAGCACAAATTGTACTTGGATCTTGTGCTTTATGCCTTGACGATTCAGTATGTTGGATGGTGCATTCCGAGGGGTTGGGGTAGCGTTCCAAGAAGCGGAAGTGCCATCCATTCGAAGGGAGGCCGTATTTAGTGTCAAAGGTGACACCTTGAGCTTCGGCCACCAAAGCTGCGAATTGCCTCAGTTGCCAGGTTGCCGCGTATCGTTCTTCTTCCAATGTTGGATCGCCCATTTCATTATCCTTTCCTCGGCTTTGGGGGTGAGTGTCATTTGGGATTCCCAATTCTCGTAGGTATCGGTTCGGAATTGTTGTAATTTCCTGTAGAATGTACCTCTTGGAACCTCCCACCTTGGGAATAAGGTTCGGAATCGGTTTTACCAATTAATCAGATAATCGGATTAATTGAATGTATTGGGTCTAATGTGACAAATAATCGGTAAAACTGATAATTTTGAAAACTGCTACAAACCAATTAATCGGACAAGTTATGTATGAAAAAGAAAAATTTCGTTAATACACCATAAAATGTTTCTTATCAAAACCAGAAGATTTTGCAAAATCACACGCAATTTGGGATAAAAGTCAAAGGCTTACCATGTCTTTCACCTCTATTTTCGTGTTTACTATCCCTTAGGTAAATGTTCACGGCTTTGCGGCAACAATTGCATTTTGTAGAGACAACAATCGAAAATAACCGATTATTTTTTTGTCATCGGAATAATTGGTTATTTTTATAGAAATAATTGCAAACAATCGGTTATTTTTGCATGAAACCAATTCCGAACCTTACTTGGGAATGCCTCATCAGAAGGAACCACACCACGGAGCCCAAGGTCGTGATTCAATGTAGCACCAACGGCCTTGCGCCAAGGCTCCGCCCTTTGGCTTGGAAAGAGCACCCAATTTGGGTGCGTGGCCTTCCATGTTGCCAAAAATAGGGTCTTTCTGCTCTTGGCGCGATTGAACTCCACATGAGGCATCTGAGAAGAAGTAGAACGACAAAGAGCAACAAGACTCCAACAAAGGCATTGTGGACTGACCAATGACAAAATCACAATTTTCAAACCACGATTGACTACAAAACCGGGATTTGCAACGTAACTGTTTGCAAATGTGACCTGCCCTCACCTAGTCTACCTCTGTTGGCAACTGTGGTCCAACCACAATTCCAATTTGGGACATATTGCCCAATGTCCCTCCCACATCACACTTGCAGCACCACTGCGACCAAACACAAAGTGAAGACCCAAACTGAAAACTTTTGGGACACACCAACTAACCACTCATGAATACCTAGCAAGGCCTCCACCTGGTGCCCGACACATCACTAAGGGAGCCTACAAGCTTCATTCGGCTACATCTAACCCAAATGCACAAAATGGCCCCAAATTGGGCACCTCACCATGAATGCAACCAAGGAATGGTGAGTTCTCAAGCGCACCAACCCCCGAACTTCACTAAACAAGTACATAGTAACATGACACCCCTCGACGCTTTTGCAGCACGTGCGAATAGCCCTTGAGCCTCAACTGCAAAAGAAAGCTCCTAAAACGAAAACATGGTACTCTTGCAATACTGTCTGTGGCACAAACACTCAGTCTCATTTGCTGAGGTAAACACGCAAAACACCACTTGTAAAGGAACCAAAGTTCGACGAAAATTCGAGTACCTACAGTCGATTCGACGAAAATATCAATAGTGCACAGGGTAAGCCAGCAGTCAAAAACACGATCCCACCTCTTCGGACTCCAATCTGGCAAATCTTTCGAGAAATTTCCAACACTCTGGAACTGGCGCGCGAGTCTCATTTGCCAAGGTTTTCCCTTACCGGTATTTCATTAGTCGCGCGTGATTGGACAGGCTGAACTTGGGCCTGAACTTCACTAAACTCATGGCAATGTTGATGTTCCTATTCTGATCAGCGATTTCCCGAAAGCCGCCAAAAAAGCTCAGATGCAGTAATTTGGTGTGAACATTGTCTGGAGCTGCTGGCATAATCCATTAGAATACCAGTAAATGCTGCAGATATGCTAATTGGTGTGCGAAGTGACCTCCAATGGCATCTAGGTTTGCAATATGTGCCCATTGAAGGTTTGAGGCCCAGGTATGCAAGAAGGAAAGAGTTGGACCGAATGGTGCCGTGTACCATTTAAAGTGATGTTGGGTGCGTTCCCAGTCGAAAGTGAGTTTTCAACCGCGATGGTCGTCCCACGTTAGGGAAAAACCCACCAGTGAACCCAGTTGCATCAATCCATCTGGGAAGGCGGGTACCCAGGCTGGGTTGTCGCACATGATCGCATCAACAAGTGCTGACTGACAGAAAACATCGATGTTGTCTTTTTTGGAAGGCTGCCTTCATCAAACCCTCCGCCAATCCCCATGCCTTGACTTTCGTGAAGCGAAAAGGGTGTCGACCTGGCACTTCAAAGGTCGATTGGGCACTTGCATTACGGGCGGAAATCATAGCAAGGTTGTTGAGTAGCGTTGATTGCAGCTTCTCGGGGCTTCTTTTTCCACTAGCAGCTCTCTACCTCACGTGGCAACAAAGTAGTGTTGAAGTGCCTTAAATCTTGGATCCTGTAAATCTTCGCTTATGGGGGAAGGTGCATGATCTTTGCCCTGTGGTCGATCCCGTGCGGTTGTTGTTGTCCTCTCTGTCCAAAAATTTGTCCAAAATTTTGCAAACCAAGTTTGTAGAAAATGTAGGTGGACGTCGTGGCAGTGCCATCAATGGTCGTTGTGGTGAGTGGTTTGAGACTTACTCCCGCAAAGTATGTCGCGTGTGGTGTTGGGACCGCAACGACGCGTTTTTTCCTCTTCGATGCTTGTGGGACTTTACCCATTGGTGAGAACGCGTGTCTGCTTTCTAATCATTTGTGTGGGCACACCTATGTATGGACACACTTGTAGGGTGGTTGTCCTTTGCGGATGGTCGGGAATCCCTGTAGCCCAACGGTGGTTGGAAATCTCAAGGAGTTCAATGGGCGCCACCTCCAGTTTGAAGCTACGGTATCATCAGTTCTCCGAAGGGCATGTAGCTCGGGGTTGCATAAGCCACGGACAGAAACACCTTTATATTTTGCTTCGACCCAACCTTTCTTATCGCATTCGTGCACAAAGATACGAAATTAATTTGGGTCTCGAAAGATACGAAATGAGTTTTGGGTCTCGGAAGAGTATCGCTTGTTTTTGCGCCAAGACTCGCTCCATTCCGAACAACGGATGTGTCGTGTAGCTCGCAAGGCATCTAGTATTTCCTTGGATATTTCATTACAAGAAATAAGTTTCGGTTACCATCAAAAACAATTCGGTTTCCGACCACGAAAGGGAAAGATTTTTTTACTAGCCGAACGCGCAAACCACTAGCGGCTCAAAGTTTCAAACCTTTTGCTCGTCCGTGAGGGCACGACGAGTTCATCCAGGCGTAACAACCACATGCTCACAAAACGAGCATCTTACTCTAGTTTTCCGCAAGCGCCGCAAGGCTCTCGGTTGCACAGGGACATGGGGCTTTACGCCGTTGTGGTACTCGCGTAGAATTATTTCTCCAACCTGTGTTTGCTCTTTTGTCTCCGACAAGCATAGTGGGAAGGTGGGGAAGACCAACCCATTTCTTCAAGAAAAAAAAAATATTACCGTGGAGTCGACCCTTCCAAGCACACGTGGCCGGCCTCGGGATCCGCTCGGCACACATCTTTATCTTTGTGACCCTTAAATTGTGATCCTTTCGCTTGGCTTCTTGTGCACAACTTCGTAGTAGAAGAATTTTCGAAGGATTGCGAGCGATGCGCAAAAACGGCACTAATGCACATTTGATATACAAGCTTCACACAACATCACCGTTGCCTATTCACAACATCACCGTTGCCTATTCTTGCCGCCGCTACCACAAAAATTGCATGAAAAGGTTGAAAACGCCAAGTTTGACGATAATAATTTGGCAAGTCATCCACGCTATCTTTCTCCAAACGGCATTATTATTGATTTGGTTTGGTGTTTGCGGTTGTGGCAACGATAAGATTCAAATTAGAATCGTCGAGGCCTGTTGGAGTATTTGCCCCGAAGTGCGATGCTTGGATTTTTGCGTCCCTGCATGTGTGTGCTCTACAGTTCCTTTTTCGTTGGCCTGTTTGGCCGATCTAATGTGAGTGTGGGCTAGATGACGCACCCTCGTGATGTTGAGTGCTCCCTGGGTGCTGAGACATTTATTTCCGTGGCGTCGCCCTCATGCAAGGGTCCACAGGCTTTCGAGCGTGCGGCATATGGCACGATGGACACTCAACAAAACACTAGATATTCGGATGCGTTAATTGTCTCCGGCGTCACGCTCATACAAATGTGTTGTTTGATCGCAGGTTGGATTTCCAGATAGATTGGGGCTTTGGGTCATCGCTTCAGGCCAAGGCTATGTGCAATTAGTTGAGACGGGCACCGACAGTGCAACCCATCCATGGCCACTATTCGTGGCACGCCCCGCTTCCCCCCCCCCCGGTCGTCTTCGGTGTGATTTGCTCTCATTCCACACGATTTTGCTTTTGATACGTTGGGCTTTCGAGAAGCTACCATGAGAAACATAGTTCCCCAATATTGAACTGGTATCGGTTGCCACCGTCGTAGTTGTCTTTGGGGTTCAAGCGGACCATGCATGCTAGTTTCGCGAACATGAATGCATTTCGCCGCTCCCAAGGTGGGCGACGATCGCCACCTCTCCAACATTTTTCTCCCTTTGTGCAATTCCTCTAGGCCCTCTCTTGTGGATGAAAAGCCGGCCACAATCCGTGGAGCATAAAGCAACCCTTGCATGGATGGTTGCATATGAGCATGTATGCTTCCCTCACCTAGTTACAAGACAAATTATTGCGAATGCGCGCTCCGGCGATTTCGGGGTATGCTTGCAAGTGTGCGGGCGATGGCCAAAAGTTCTTTGGTGAACGGGTGGCAAGGCATATCAATTTTTGTATCTTGCTTGAAATCGAAAGCCAAGCTTGGACCAAACCGAAATGGATGTCGTAGAGGCATGTCAAATGTTGCGGATTTGCACGAGGTGTATTTCTCAAGATGGTTCGCGCCGGCAACACATAACCGTCGTCACAGAGGCCACCCAGCGGTGCCCACCCTATGCGTGCATTTTCAATTTAATCTTCACGACCGGGCTATCAAAATTGACCATATATCTCGTTCTCCCCCAAAGGTTTCGTTTGGGTCAAATGTTGCTGAACTGCACCTTGGTTATGGGAAAATTGCCCACAGGTGTGTGCTTTGCACTTGTCATGATAGCATTCACGAAAACACGCGGGGTGGTGGATATCTTCTCTTGACTATGGGTAGTTGTCTTGTGAGGGGGACGTCTTGTGCACACCCGCTACAAATAATGCGGACATTTTGTATTAGGTCACATTCGCGACCAACGGGTCCACGTGGCCGAAGTGGGGATGCCAATAGCGCATGGGCAAGACGCGTAAGTGCCATACCCGATGGACCGAGCAATGAAAACGATGAGGTATGCACCCAACATTCCGGTGGATGTCAGAAACAATTGATTGGTGTCATCTAAGCTGCACACCAAATTTTTGTTACATGTTACACGTTGGCACGGCAAAGCCACACAGGTTCCTAAAGGATTGCCCCAAAGCGATGGCTCCGACGCCCTGTGTGGCACGTGGCTAGGTGCCAGGACAACCCCCTCACTAGCACAGGCACACGCAGTGTATTAGGGCGTTGAGCTCAAAATATGCAACATATTTGGAGGTCCTCATTGATGCTTCCCACATTTTAACCGTGTTGAGCCGCCGTGTTCTTTTTGTGGCAATTTTGTATGATTTTATGATTGTGGGATAAAAATTCCCTTTCAAGCCTCGACACTACTAACCACTGCGAGGCCCCACCGGTGAGGAATTTGCCGTTTTCGGGCCATTTTCAGGCAAGGACGATTTTCAGGCAACCCGTGGTGACCCCAAGACGATCTTAGACCATGAGGCTTGGGTCATCATTTGGTGGCAGTGGGAGTATACGCAAACCCATGGGGACCATGTTGGCCCTGGCTAAAGCATGTGGTCATGCAGCAAAATGAATTTGTCTGCTCTGGACATATTACCAACCACCAAAAAACCACCAAAAACAAAAAATCCAGTGTTTTGCAAAATGAGCCCGCTTTCAGCCATTCCCCCTGGTCCCAAGCGTCAGGGACTGCCCTTCATCTCTTTCTTGTCTCACTGGTATGCTGATCATGATCCACCACGCCATTTTAAAAGCATCATCATTGTTTCATCAGGGAAGATTACCCAATGACTCCGTGCACAAGTCGGCAGACGTACCCCAGTTTCCCCAACCTCAAGTATGGCTGAAGGGCTCAAGCATACCAGCAGGGAAATACTGGATTCTGGCCACTTCTTCTCGCAGTGGCGACCTTTTGGTGCTCTGCTGCCGATGCAACCAAGAAATCTCACACCAAAGAAAACAGAAAGGGCATAGCTCAATCGGGGTATTTTTCGATACACCCTGAGTGGCTTTTTGGATTGTATTGTGGAAATGGGGTTCGTGTTCGAAGAAAAGCGTGCCACAATGGCAAAACAACTCATTTGACGACAAATTTTTGTTTCAGCAATAAGATTGGTCCATGACACAATGTTCTGTAAAAGTTTCAGTGGAAACAATGTTATTTTTATTTTAGAGATGACATTATTCCGTGAAGCTGTGCTGGTTAAAAGTTTCGGCTTAAGAGAAACAATGTGTTCTTAGGAGGGAAAGTGGTCCATAAAAACAGTGCTTGGTAAAGCTTGAATCATCATGCCAACTGCCGTACACTTCTGATAGACCTTTGTGCCAGACTGCATACACCAAAATCATAGAAAACACCCTATTCACAATGTCAACGGGTTTGAACACCTGTACCCTCCGGCAGTAGCAAGCAGCTTCTAGTATGTGAGACAACGCAGCCAATTTATATAAATAAAATAAGTTGACCAGAGCACTTGCAACACTTGCAATGTGCTTCCAAACAATTCAGTGTTGCACACACAGTCCAGCGACGGTGTGCAAATGCTGCCAGCATGCTGAGCCGACATTCCATCACATGGATATACAGATGCGTTCATAGGAAGTGCCTCAAAATGATCCATGGAGATCAGTTTGTTGCTTCGTGGTCAAACTGCCTGCCTTTTCAAATCACCTCGAAGAGAGGTGGTTAGATCAAGCGCAGGCGCGGGCGTCGTATACCCCCCTTTTTTGGGGTCATTCGCGTAGCATACCCCAAGGCATGATATTGGATGTCCAACCCCTTGTAAAATCATTCTTTTGCCCAATAAGACCATCCCCCAATGGATTTTTTTATGCTGAGGCCTCTATCCCCTGAAACTGGATATCACTTTTTTGAGGGGGGGGGGGGGGTCAAAAGTTTTCGCTCAGAAGGCTCCAAGCAGTGGGGAAGCTTATCGGTATCACGCAACCGCCGGTCAAATGGTAACGCAGCCGACGCAAAGTTTTTCGGTCGCTGGTTCGAATCCTGGTCGGCCGACAGTTGGCGGCGGCGGCGGCGCCGTATTCAGCCGACCGGGGTTCGAACCGCCTACCGAAAAGACTCCGGTCAGCAGCATTACCATTCGGCCACTGATTCGCCTAAGGTGAAAGGTCTCCCCACTGCTTGGGGCCGCGTCTGCCACTGACAAAAAAACCCAAACTGTGTGTTTCTGTTTGACTGACTGCTGGCCTGGTTAAGGGACTGATTGGCTGACTGTCAACCTTTCTTCGAGGTCCAGATCAAAGCCAGGCAGGCGTATATATGGGGAAAACGCCACATTTGGGCCTATTCGCGTACCCTACCCCAAGGGGTTGAATTGTTAGTTTAACCCCTTGTAAAATCATTATTTTGTCCAATAAACGCATCCCCCAATGAGTTTTTGGTCCGGACCCCCCCCAGACCCCCCCCACTTGAAACCCACTATTTGGGGGGGGATGGGGGGGGGTGGGGGGGGGGGGGTCAAAAATGTCGAAAAAATGACCCCCCCCCTTTTTTTGGGGTCGAAAATCACGAATCTTTTGGTTTTTTTCGATTTTGAGCCCAAAAAGTGTTCCCGGTTCCCGACTCCATAGGGTTTGTATGGGCCGGAGTGGGACGAGCGCTTTATATATATGCAGTTTATGCAGCTTTCGGCCATTTTTGCTATGTTGGGGGTTTTGGCAACCTCGGTGACCCCGTGGTACCCACCCTAAGAGGTGTGAGTGGGGATGTTGTGACAGTATATGCCTACTAGGATACGGGAGGACCTTTTTTGCAGTCTCTAGCCTTGCTGAGAGCCGTTCACAACCCGTGCCAAAGACGCGAAATGGCTGTTTCCACCAATAATGGCCGAGTGAATGGACCGGTACACAACCTGCTCATGCAGGTTTTCACCCCGGGCAGCTCAAAAATCAAAGTTTTTGAAACTTGTTTTTTTGATATTATGATCACATACAATGACCATCCAAGCTATGTAAAGCATGTTTTAGCCTGTATTTAAATGATTTTCACCCTATTTGGGTATTGGGTCAAGGGGGGGGGGGGGGCTTCCAAGGGATGGGTACACAACCTGCCCATGCAGTTTTTCACTCCAGGCACCTCAAAAATCGAAACTTGGTTTTTTTGATATTGTGACCACATGATATGACCATCCAAAGTATGTAAAGCATGTTTTAGGCCGTATTTACGTGTTTTTCACCCGATTTGGGTATTAGGTCCGGGGGGGGGGGGGGGGCTCCCAAGGGATTGGTACACAACCTGCTTATGCATTTTTTCCCCCTTGACAGCTCAAAAATCGAAGTCACCTCGCAGAGGTTGTTAGATCAAAGCCAGGCAGGCGTATATATGGGGAAAACGCCACATACCCCCCCAATTTGGCCTTCTTGGGCCTATTCGCGTACCCTACCCCAAGGGGTTGGATTGTTAGTTTAATCCCTTGTAAAATCATTATTTTGTCCAATATACGCATCCCCCAATGAGTTTTTGGTCCGGACCCCTCCAGACCCCCCCCCCACTTGAAACCCACTTTTTTGAGGTTTTGAGGGAGGGGGGGGGGGGCCTGGGGGGGGGGGGTGGGGGGTGGGGGGGTCAAAAAATGACCCCCCCTTTTTTTGGGTCGCAAATCATGAATCTTTTGGTTTTTTTCGATTTTGAGCCGAAAAAGTGTTTCCGGGTCCCGACTCCATAGGGTTTGTATGGGGCGGAGTGGGACGAGCGCTTATGCAGTTGATGCACTTTTCGGCCATTTTTGCTATGTTGGCGGTTTTGGCGACCTCGGTGAACCCGTGGTACCCACTCTGAGGGATGTGAGTGGGGATGTTGTGACAGTATATGCCTACTAGGATACGGGAGGACGTTTTTTGCGGTCTCTAGCCTTGCTTAGGGCCGTTCACAACCCGTGGCAAAGACGCGAAATGACTGTTTCCACCAATAATGGCCTAGTGAATGGGGAGGTACACAACCTGCTTATGCAATTTTTCACCCCAGGCAGCTCAAAAATCGAAGTTTTTTCAAACTTGTTTTTTTGATATTGTGACCACCCAAAATGACCATCCAAGCTATGCAAAGCATGTTTTAGGCCGTATTTACGTGTTTTTCACCCTATTTGGGTGTTAGGTCCGGGGGGGGGGGGGGGGCTCTCCCAAGGGACGGGTGCACAACCTGCCTATGCAGTTTTTCAACCCGGACAGCTCAAAAATGGAAGTTTTTGAACGTTGTTTTTTTGATATTGTGACCACCCAAAATGACCATCCAAGCTATGCAAAGCATGTTTTAGGCCGTATTTACGTGTTTTTCACCCTATTTGGGTGTTAGGTCCGGGGGGGGGGGGGGGGGTGGCTCTCCCAAGGGACGGGTGCACAACTTGCTTGTGCAGTTTTTCACCCCGGACAGCTCAAAAATGGAAGTTTTTGAAACTTGTTTTTTTGATATTGTGACCACCCAAAATGACATTTCAAGCTATACAAAGCATGTTTTCGGCCGTATTTACGTGTTTTTCACCCTATTTGGGTATTAGGTCCGGGGGGGGGGGGGGGCTCCCAAGGGACAGGTGCACACCCTGCTTATGCAGTTTTTCACCCCGGACAGCTCAAAAATCCAAGTTTTCGAAACTTATTTTTTTGATACCATGATCACTCAAAATGACCATCCAAGCAATGGAAACCATGTTTTAGGCCGTATTTACGTGTTTTTCACCCTATTTGGGTATCACGTCGGGGGGGGGGGGGGGGGGGGGGCTCCCAAGGGACAGGTGCACAACCTGCTCATGCAGTTTTTCGCCCCGGACAGCTCAAAAATCCAAGTTTTTGAAACTTATTTTTTTGATACCATGATCACCTAGAATGACCATCCAAGCTATGCAAAGCATGTTTTAGGCCGTATTTACGTGTTTTTCACCCTATTTGGGTGTTAGGTCGGGGGGGGGGGGGGGGGCTCTCCCAAGGGACGGGTGCACAACCTGCTTGTGCAGTTTTTCACCCCGGACAGCTCAAAAATGGAAGTTTTTGAAACTTGTTTTTTTGATATTGTGACCACCCAAAATGACATTTCAAGCTATACAAAGCATGTTTTAGGCCGTATTTACGTGTTTTTCACCCTATTTGGGTGTTAGGTCCGGGGGGGGGGGGGTCTCCCAAGGGACAGGTGCACACCCTGTTTATGCAGTTTTTCACCCCGGACAGCTCAAAAATCCAAGTTTTTGAAACTTATTTTTTTGATACCATGATCACTCAAAATGACCATCCAAGCAATGGAAACCATGTTTTAGGCCGTATTTACGTGTTTTTCACCCTATTTGGGTATCAGGTCGGGGGGGGGGGGGGGGGGGGGGGGGCTCCCAAGGGACGGGTGCACAACCTACTTATGCAGTTTTTCAACCTGGACAGCTCAAAAATCGAAGTTTTCGAAACTTGTTTTTGTGATATTGTGACCACCCAAAATGACCATCCAAGCTATGTAAAGCATGTTTTAGGAAGTATTTACGTGTTTTTCACCCTATTTGGGTATTGGCCGCACAGGGGGGGGGGGGGGGGCTCGCAAGGGACGGGTGCACAACCTGCCTATGCAGTTTTTCACCCCGGACAGCTCAAAAATCGAAGTTTTCGAAACTTGTTTTTGTGATATTGTGATCACTCAAAATGACCATCCAAGGGATGTAAAGCATGTTTTAGGCCGTATTTACGTGTTTTCACCCTATTTGGGTATTGGCCGCACAGCGGGGGGGGGGGGCTCGCAAGGGGACGGGTGCACAACCTGCTTATGCAGTTTTTCACCCCGGACAGCTCAAAAATCCAAGTTTTTGAAACTTTTTTTTTTTGATACCATGATCACCTAAAATGACCATCCAAGCTATGCAAAGCATGTTTTAGGCCGTATTACGTGTTTTTCACCCTATTGGGTGTTAGGTCCGGGGGGG